>RSEF01000005.1:18265388-18306399 GCA_003993805.1 Himantopus leucocephalus
CTGCAAATCCTACCAGAAAAATATCTCTAGAGCAAAGTGCTATCAAACCACAGACCTATAACCTGCACTTCCTTCTCATGCAGATTTCCCCATCTCAAGGCAAACAGGCGGAGAAGCAAACAGCCTTTGGGTTACAGGTGAACATGCTGCTCAGGAGACAGTTATTCCACCCTCAATATAATGAGTCAGTGTGTTTATACAGTTAAACTATTAATATAACTTTATTCCTCAAACTCTCAAAGGTTCTCTAATTAGCCTCCGGCAACTTTAGGTTTGGAGCTATTAACATGAATTGGAGATTCATTTCCGTGCAATTGCTTGTCCCGGTTGTTGGCAATGTTTGCCTGGTTTGGGTGTGCCTGAGATATCTCTGAAAGTTAACTGCAGGCTCAAGTCCCTACACAGCTTCCTCTGCCTACCTGTAGTAACTACAGGCGATGGTGTTCTTGGGATGGTAAAGCACAGCGCCTTACTGAAGGAGCAGAAAAATTTTCAGTGACCCACTGGGGAGTCCCAGGAGACACGCAGTGATTAGGAACAGCCTGAAGGCAGCATGAATACAGAATAGAAACGCAAAGGCTCTTGCATTTGATCTGGGTGGCTTCAGCGAGAGGTCTTAATTAATTACCGTGGATTATTCCTTTTTTTTCCCCAGGGTTTGAGCTTCCTCTTCTGAGCTCCTATACTGGCTTTGTAGTGCCAGGCTGTCATGCAGGTACCGGCAGATCTGCATCAAATCAATGTGCAGCTGCTTTGCTGGAGCAAGGCGAGTTTAGTGCAGCACAGGATCTGGCCCAGAGGACCTGGTGCAAGTTCAACCTGGGACCAGCAGCAGCCCCCAGCATCACTGGGTTTTCTCCCCATGGGCATCATGCACTGCAACAAGCTCTCCCCTACACATGGCTGGGATGGAAAGGGTGAAGAAGGGGGATTTCTCTCCTTGAGCCTGGATGACTTTGCACTTGAGGATAGCCATGTCAGGCACGTGGTTGTGGGCAGGCACAGAGCTGCAGTTCACTTGTGTTGCACGGTGGAGTGGGAGGGGACAGACAGGGAATCAGGATGCGATCCTCCCCGCCATGCGTAGCTCCTGTAGTGCCTGTGGGACAACAGTGTCAAACGCTTTGTTTTTCTGTTATAAACAGGCCTGGAGGCACCTTCTTTAGTTAATGTTTGGGTAGCCCTAGCAAAACACCATGTAAATGGACTTGAAGCAGCACATCCAATTCAAGCACACTTGGACACCAAAGTACTCAGGTCCCATTTGGTCTACCCTCAGGGCCGGACATGTTAGACCTCCCCAGACTATGGCAGATCTCAGATTCAGCTCTGGAGACAAATTTTGGGGCCCAACCAGTTCAACATTTAGTTTTAAGTCCCCTGAGCCACAGTTTTCAGTGCTATACTGCCATTCAGCTGGTGGGAAGGACTCTGAAGGCAGTCAGGCTGTGCCACTGAATACTTTGAGAGCTCTGGCATTCAAGTCTTGGTCTCATCCAGGTGAGTCTGCAACAAAGGCTTGGCTGGTGGGAGCAAAAATTCAGATGATCATGAATTTTCCCCCATTAAACAGTACCTTCCTTCAGCTGCTGGCCAGGCAAAAATCATTTCAGAGGTGCTGGCAGCCAGCCCCAGGCACATGTGTGCAGGGCTGAGTGGCCTCTGATTGACTCAGCTTGTTAATCCGCCCACACATGCCATGTGTCTCCTCTCAAGGAGCTCCCAGCTGCTTTGGTGCCTGACAAACCTCCCATGTCCACCCGTTCCTCCCTCCTCCTCTCTAAGCACCTGCTTTCTGCAGCATGGGAGGGAGCGGATGCCTGCCTCTCCCCTTCCCTGCCAGCCCAATCTTCATGCAGTGCAAGTCCCACTCCCCAGACACGTCTCCCCAGTTCAAAGCAAGAGACAAAAGGGAGCTGCCTCGAGCATGTGTTGTGCATCAAGCTTGGGCATCTCCCTTGCCATTCCCATGCTCCCCGCGCGGCTAGATCTTTGCCAGCCCTCTCGTGCTGTCCCACCAAGGTCTCAAAGTAATTTCCAACCATGCTGCTCATACCCCACATAGGCCCTTTGGGTGAGTAAAAGCCACCCAAAAGCTCACCCAAGTGCAAGCCTTTCCTCCCCTGCCTGCATCAGCCAGCCTGGCAGCAGCACTCCCTGCCTGTACCCCCCAGCTAGCCCTCCTGGATTGCCCTCTTTGGGGACAGTGGCAGCTGCTGGGGGGGAAGGAGGGATCTTGCAAAGTGCCATTTTGTGATGGTCTGTCACAAACTGGGAAGGAGCTAAAAATGCTGAGGTTCACCCTGCTTGCCTGCCTCCAGACCCCAGCTACCTTCCCTTGCAGGGGTGGGCATCTTCAGGAGCAGTTTAAACCGCCGGAGGGCCAAGCCAGATCTGGATGGTGCCTTTCCCTTGCTGTTGACTGGAAAAATCAAATCTAGGATGATGCTAATCCTACTGACTGAGCATCATCATGATGATGCTCTGGTGCCGCCATGTTTGCTGGTGAGGTGAAACAGCCCACTTGCCTGTCCCCCTCCTTCCTCCCCTAGCTAGTGGCTGCTGCTAGTAAAATAAGTAGCTATGGCTTCTCTGGAGAAACCAAGACTGTGATTGTTCCTAGTCTGGCATGGCCAAAGCAGTCCTGATAAGAACAATCCCTCATTAGGAGTGGTCGTGACGACCTTGGATACAAGGTGCTGCCCCTGCTGCCCCTCCCCAGCAGTGCCAACAGAACCCCACTCCTTCAGAAATCCTAGGGATCTTGCCCAAACCTTGCCTCCAGCATGCAGGACCTGATGCTGGGCAACACCTCCCACCCAAACTGGAGTCCCAGAGCAAGATTAAACCACCACATCCATTAAGAGGTCAAAAGCAGGGAGTCAGACAGCATCCTTGGCCATGCCTGCCCACACCCAGCTTCATACCCCCAAACATCACTCACACACTCTCTGCTTGCAAGGACAGAAGTAGTGTGCTCTTGGGCCAACTCCATGACTGCTTTCTCATCTGATGTCACACGACTGCCATATGGTCCTCGTCCAGCTCCATCAGGTGGTGGCAGTCCATGGCCCCTGTCCAGGCAAGCAAAGAAGGGGCTTGTAACAACAGCCAGCAGTGCAAAATTGTGCTTCCTTCCCCCTGTATTTACACCACATAAATAAAATGCAAACATGCATTTAAAAACTACAGGGAGATGGCAGGGGACCAGGCAGCATCTCTGTGTCACTGTGTCAGCTCTCACAGGGCCCATCGCAGCATCACCAAGATGACAGCCATCCAAAGGAGGAGCCCTCAGTCCCCCATGAGAGCAGACCAGCATCATCATCCTGACCTGTCAGCCTCCAAGGTCTGCTTGGCTCTTGATAAGCATCAACTTTCCACACACCACTTACCTCCTTTTCCAAGAGTCTCATCACAGACCTAAGTGGCTTCATGACTGATTTAACTTTTCCAACAAACTAGCTGGGAGGCGAGTGTTATCTCATGCAAGAGATAAGGGCACATTGACCAAAATCACACAGAAAGCCTGTTATAAAGGACACAAGAGAATTTAAACTTGCAGAGCCCTGGTTTTGCTCATTAGTTGCAGACAGAGGCGGCTTTACTTCATGTGGGAGTGCAGCTGAACCCCATACAAGCAATTTCTCACCTGGGAGCCTGTTAGGAGACCGTCTTGTTTAATCACCTTGTGGCTGTGACAGAAACAAGAAGATGAAGGTTGCTACCTGGTAGTAGCATAACGTTTGCAATTCTGGGTTAAAATGAGGCTTTTTAAAATAAACAGTTTGGGAGACTGGAGAAGAGATAAAAGGCAATTGCATCCTTTGGAGAAGCAGAAGTCTGAGTTTCTTACACATCTGGGATTTGGCACAGGGCCAAAGGCAATGTATTTGATCCACCCTGCTTTGTCTATAGCCTCATTTCCCTGCATACCTGCCAGTGTGAAAGCTGATGACAACTGAGGCTCAGCTTTTCCCTGCTGAGAATCTGCTGGTGCCTTACGAGCATGCCCCTGTGAGCTGAGCCTGGCTTCTGGTCCCAGCAGGCACAAGGATCTCATGCTCGCTCCCAGCAGCTTCCTTTTCCGGCTGGTGCCGGGGAAGCCCAGCGCTCGGTAACCGCTGGAATCCCTTGAGCCACCCCTGCTTGGTGCTTTCTGGCTGCAGGGAGCACGGTGGAGGTCAGACAACAAATACAACATATCCTCTGGCCGGAGGGGAGGAATTCCTGACCCAAATGCATGCACCATCCAACTCCTGGCTCAAGAAACATCTTGCTGCAGTGGCAATTGGGATAACAATGTGGCAGGAAAAACTACACTGGAAACAAGGTGCGTGTGTGTGGGATGAGGCAGGGAGAGGAAGAAGCGGTGTAAACAAAAGGAGGAAATGTTACAGCGAGCCAAATGAGACTCCAGGGAGAGGTCTCCTTCAGGTACCAGTGATTCAGCCAAGCATAGACTTCAATTTGTACTTTGAAGAGAGAACGCTGGTTCACTCAGGCCATGGCCCAAAGAGCCTTGGGAACGAACCCTTCTGTTGCCGTCTCCTGAAGCCAGCCCTGGTCCTACAGGAATAGTTTTGCCATCCAAACACAGCTGGGCAAGAGTGAGAGAAAAAATTAAATCCACTGCATGCTTTTTGGTGCCCGAGCAGCTGAAGACCCAGTCTGACATCTTAAAGGCACCTAATTTCCCCCAAAGCCTGACTACACCCTGGAAAACCCAACCCTTACCCGAGTGGCAAGTTTGGGCATCTGAACCCTAAAACTTTTGGTTTTAAGCATCCGTCACAAACACAAAATACATCTGTGGTCCAGGCAGCTTATTATTGTAATGTCTTTTTAATAGTATAGAGATTTTCTAGTCCATAAAGGAGGCCTAGAGAGACACTAAGGATCTGGCTGGGGCTCCAGCCCTGATGCACTGGGAAAATAACCCAGCGTCTAGCTTCAAAGCAGAGTGATGGCTTGGGGACAGCCCCTCATGGTGTCCAGACAGTTACAGCACTGTGAGCCAAAGATAACAGCTCTGCCCTCCCCACAGCAACCCCATGGGCAGAGCAGGTATGGAGGGGAAAAGCACCAAATCTAGCCAATTTCGTGAACTGAGTGATAACTGAGTTTCTCACCTGCGGGACAGGTTTGGGTTTCATGGGCAGTGCGCCATGGGGTAGCTTGCATCTTTTCTGCACGCAGTGTACGCTGCTGAGCACAGGGTTCGCACTGGATTCACTCCCCCCAACCCCGCTCCAGCAGCTCAGCAACCCTAATGCATGTTGAGTTTCTCTTATTCTCTCTAAAGAGAAGCCTGCAAATGTTTTTTTGAGCCTTATCTCCAAGGCCAGCAATGTAACACTTTTTTTTTAGCTAAGCAAGACTGACAGCTGGAAAAATATGTTCAAGTGAGCATTAAGAGGTATTGATAAGAGTCCTGGAATGAATTCAGCTGGTACAGAATGCAGCCTGCCCTGCACCAGGGTTCATGCTATATGAACAGCTGTGGATGGGAAGCAAACCCCTCCAGCCCCACATTATGAAATACTTTGAGAGCAGCTAGCCCAAAAACCCAATTTCTGTGGCTCAAAGACCAACTAGCCAGTGGGACGTATTCCAGAGCATTCGCTTAATAGTACCATGAGCTTTTTAACTAGAATAGATCTTTTTTTTGTAAATAAAAAAACCCCAAAACACAGTGGCTCTGTGTTTGTACTACTGTTTAGCAGTACTGCAGCTGTACAGAGCCTGGGCAGCAGAAAGCCTTCAAGGAGACAGAGCAATGTTATTTTTTCTGGGTTTCCCCTTACAATAAATTCTCCCTAGGAAACTCCCTCTGGGAAAGGGAGATCTAGGTCTCTAACTCCATTGTGACCTTCCCAGCATCCATTTTGACAATGTTGCTACAAGATTACTCCTAAATTCACCCTCTAATTTCACACGGGCTGGCAAGGAAACTCATTAGGTGATGACTTTGGTTCTCTTCTGGTCAGGGCCAGAAGAGAATCTCTTCTTTTCAGAAATGCTAGATCTCTAAAGGATTTAGCTCCCTTTACAATATCTTATAAAATCAGGTCATCTTTCCTATCACCACAGCTCCCACTTTTTAAAAACAAGGAGAAAGGCTTTACCCATTTCCCTTAACCAGGAATGAAATGGGAAAATGTGGTCCCCAGAAAACATCATCAAAAGAGCTAAAAATTGTTTTCCTGAAGCATTTGGATAATGGAGAAATGTTTCAAAAGCCTTCCATGCCTATGGAGTTTCTAAACACAAAACAAAATAAAATCCAGCTGACCAGATGCCAAATTCAGACTATCTGCCCAAATCACCACCAATTGTAAAATACCCTTTTGTAAAATATATTTTACTCTGTGGAAACGCTTGGTGCTCGCCATAATGCAGCTGAAAATCTCTGCTCAGGACCTGAGTGTTTTAGACATGCTCTGGACCCAGCTCCAAGATTCAGCTCAGCCTAGAGCTGATCTGCCACACACTTCACAGTCCTCCATTACTCAAGAGGCTTGGTGATGGGAACACTGGTTAAACTAGTTTGCAGTGAAAATGCAAGCCCCAGTGGCATCCCAGTCAGCCTCATGCTCCCAGCTATACAAAGACCTTAGATTTTTAGAAATAGCTGTGCTGCTCTAGTGCCCCAGACTGTTTGTTGCCTAATTCAGGTAATAGTTTTGCTTTGTTTGCTTAAGATTAGGCTCTTTCATCCCAGTCTCCAGACTGTTTAAAGGGGAAATAGTACCTTTTTGCCTTTTTTTTTTTAAGGCTTTCTGCATGGGGAGTCAGGGGTCCTCAGGGCTGACACTTCAGAGATGGTCCCTCTCACCATCTCAGTGCCCTGTGTTGTACCGACCTGTCCCTAATGCAGCCATTTTCCTAGGTGATTCAAAAGATCGTGGGATTTTGAGGAAATACCCTCAGTACGCAGTCTGCAAACTTGCTATTCTCACTCACGGGAAGTGAACCAATTCCTTCCCTAAGAGAAAAAGAGACTTATAGTTTTGATTCAAAACCACACTAAACGGGTGCCTTCCAGAGAACGTCCTTGACATTTGGTTTTAAACGTGTGCTAATGAACAAGCCAATGCCTCCAAGCAAAGTCACGGCTCCCAGAAGAATGTCTTAATCATTAACCATAAAATAATGTGATTTCCCTGCAGTTTAGAAAGCAGGGCTTTAGGTGGAGGTAACGTTACAGGCCATCAGGATACGCGTACAGCCCGCGCGTGCCTGGGAGACCATCGGTGTATTGCTTTCATTGCCTGAAGATGTTTTCTCCCCCAACTACTGGTCTGCAGTGAGGACAGGACTGGACTCTGACAGTATCCATCCCATGAGGACTTTGGTTCGGTCTGTCTCCTACCAAAACAAAAGGTTTCTCACCTGGATTCCTCTTACCATCCCATTTTAACCAAAAGCATACAGAGGTTGCTGAGCAGGTCTCAAGTTCAGGTGGTTTTCAGATCTGCCCTCACCATGGGTTTACATGCAGGAGGAAGGGTTCAGTCAACCCCAAAATGAACACAAAAACTCATGAGGTTTTCAATCAAGGTATCCCCAAGCTAATTTTTTCTAATACGTATGTATTCAAACGTTCAGATGACCTTGTGCAAGTGCCAGCTAGCTACATTTTGGTGACCCTGGAAGGCAGAGCTTGCTTTGATTTTCTTAAGGCTGACAACAAGGGAGCCGACAAGGGAGCCGGAGAGAGCTGCAAGCACAGAAGTCGTGCCGGTGCTTTGCCTTGCAAGGACACTGCCCTGGGGGCTGATTGTCTCCCATTGACAGCCCAGCATCTTTATCAGCTGCCCCACAAACAGCCTGCCCTCTAGTCGATCGATCTCTCTCACTGCACACACAGAGTATTTGCTTTCAAATACTGAAGCCAAAATCAGTTGCTGAAAAGGATATCCAGGACCCAAATGGCCCGGAAAGACAAGGGTTTTTCAATGTGTATGTATATGTGTACACAGGACACATCGAGCCAGCTCTGCAAACAAACCAGTGCCATCAACTGAAAGTACCCAGGGTTGCCACCAGCAGGAAGGGAAAACTGGCACTGAACAAAAGCAAAGTCTGCAGCCGTCGCCGGGCACACGGGAGCTGAATGAAGACCAGATTTGGGTTACTGGGCCAAAAATATTCTCTGCCTTTTCTCATCTGTTTGCAGAGCTTCTGCAGTCCTTTCCCTACACCTTAATGCAGAATACAAATAACTTTCTCCTAGAAATAGGAGGCAGGGCTGAACGGCATCTCAATAACTACTCAGTGCCTGCAGTCTTCATAGAAACCCTGGTGGAATAAAAATACAGATGCATTAATCAAAGGGGCAGTGATCAGTGTATAGTCTTCTGCTCTGGGTTGGTGGGAGGTAAAGGTTAAGCCAAGAAATCTGTGATTTAGCAAGGGCTTGAGGAAAGACCTCTATAAAAATAACCTTTCCCCTTCTGAGTGACATCCTCATCTTCTGTGGTGGGGTTAGAAATCCTGCACAAAGGGCAGCTGGCCTTCATGTGAACTGCCTGCCCCTGTGACTCGGTCCTTCATTCTTCAGGGGGGATGTAAGGAAAAACCACTGAATTCACTCCCAGTGACCCAAAGCAGGCAAGAACTGTGGGCAGAGCTTAAGCCCAAAGCCCTGGGGAAGGAGCAGGGTCAGCATGGGCAAAGCTATGTTGCAATTTCTGGGACAAAAAAAAAGTGTAAATAAGCTGTTGACCCACTGAAATCCAGCTACAACAAGGGGATAAACCAAGTAGGAACACTGAGCTCCACTAGATCCTGAGTTTTGCTCCCTCAGGTCAGGTTCTGGTGAGCACCAGTTACAGCAATTAAAATAGCTTCTTTAAGCACCATCATCCACTTCAACTGGAAGCGTACCAAGCTTCACAAGATCACCTCTAGCCTCCATTGACTCACTGGAGACAGGCTTTTGAAGTCCATGCTTCCTACGTCTCCTGCCCAGTGCCTTTGCAACTTTACACATGTATCTTGAGCCAAACACATCAACAGATTATACTCCTCAGAGGTCAGCAAGCTTGTACTCGCAGAACATTCAGTTTTGCCAGAGACTATATGGTGATGCAATAATTGCAGCTTTCCAAAATAAAGCTAGTTTGATGTGTGCATGTTGCCAGGTTTACGCTGTTCTACCACTGAAGGAATCCATGACGCACAAGTACACTGGAGCTAAGGTTACTCCTAGAGTAAAATATTCAGTGAGATCTGAAAATAATTACCTTACAGATTTGGTCAAATCCATGCCAAGATTTCTGGCACATTGCACAGTTCAGACATGACTTAGACTTGACATGAGAAGAGCATAAGGTCCTCAAGGCAGGGTGAACCTGCTGCTTGTGCTGAAGGCAGGTGTGCTAAAATGTGGGTGACGTCCAATACAAACCCATACTAGAAACGGAGGTAAGTCCGACCAAAAAAGCTATATCCAGAGATTTCAACTCATCGTTGAACTCTGGATGCTCAAGTCTCTCCCACAAGTGGTGACAAAAAGGAAACATTACCAGGAAGTATGAGATTTGAGATACAAACTTTTTACAACATTTCAGGGGAGACTATATTTTTGTTAATTTCTCTGGATTCTGTATTATCACATCTAGCAGCCAGTGACCATGGTGGAGCAAGGCCCTGAGGATGCCCAGTGAGAACCTGTGACTTGTGCAATGGGAGCATTTGTACAACTGCTATTTACAGTGTCTCCAGTTTCGTCTTTCTTTTCCACCCCTTCCTCTTTTTGGGTCCTCTTTACTTTCTTGGGAGATGAGAACACAATTTGTCACACAAATGGTGGTTTCATATACAACGCAGTTGGAGCACGCAGCCATGGAAACTGCTGCTTAGGTATGACTTAATAGTTCTTATTTTATCTTTTTTGATTAAATTGAACAATAGAAAGGACCATAACCATGAGATACACCTGCTTTTCAAGAAACATCCTTACTTGTCAGTTACTCAGTACTTGTATAGGTGTACAAACACCTATTTATATAAATATTTTGTAAAAGTCTGCATATTTACAAATAAACCTAGCAAAAAATATTAAAAAATCAAAACTAATTGCAGGGGATGGGGTCAGGAAAAAAAAACCCCAACAAATAAAGCTGTTATGGAAACTTTCATTTTACTTTAGGTTGTTCACACTTTCAACCTAGAATGAAGAGACCTTAAAGTGAATTTCAAAAACCTGAAGTTTGAGTCTTGTCTTCATCCAAAACATAATTCAATGTAAATGAACGGTTTGATTTATTTTACTCCTAAAGAGAAACCAGTATTTTTCCAAACGACTCTACTAAGGGATTTATGAAATAACCATTTTTCTTTACAGCTGTAGCCTTCTAATTAGACTTTCATTCTAAGGTGAATTTAAGCCTTTCAGACCTGAGACATTACATACAAACCTCTATAATCTCTTCCTGAGGAAATGATTGTATTATTTAATAGTCTTTGTGTTGGGTAATTACAGTAGCCTTCCTTTCTCCTTTCCATTCCCTGTTCTTTTTATTTACTTCTGCAATAGGCTCATACAGCCATAGTTTCTGCTGACTTCCAGTGCATCACGATTCAGTGAGATGCAGCAAGAAGAGAGAACATGGGCTCAGTGGGACTATTCAACATGGAAGTTTTGGGTTTTTAACACAGAAGCTGCAATGCCCTTTCCTTCAGTACACATAGTCAAGACAAATACAGCATGGTAGCTTCCTCACAGGCTGTAGAAGGAAGTGCAATGGTAGGGAGAAAAACTCACCTGCAGAGGAAACCAAGAGTTTCTGGGTGGCAAAATCCAGAGCAGAGGTCAGCAAATGTTTAGAGATGATTGCAGTGGTTTTCCTTTACCCAACCAGAGGTTAAAAGTGTCCTGCTAGGCGGGAAGATCTCTGTCTCCAAGGCAGGACACAGGCAACTGGTAATATTTTGACCCTCTTCAAGGCTGTACCTTTTGGCTCTGCTGTTTTCCTGACTTGGTGGGAGCTGAGAGCTTCTCATGGATGTCCTCACAAGATGCCAGGGCTCCTGAGCTCTGCTGTGTGCCATTTAAATTCTGCCACTGGGCCACTTTAGAGAGCAGTTGCCAGCCCTGACTTTACAGCACCTCGAAAGTTGTGGGCTTTGAAAATTAGGAAGGATGGCTGATTCCCAAGTCGTATTTTACTTCTATAAGAAGAGAACAATGAATAAAAGCATTGTTCCCCAGGACTGGCAGCAGAGGCAGCATTTGTAAGGCTTTCTGGGAAGTTAATTAGTCCTGCATACTGAGCTGGAAGTCAACTGCTGTGTGCTGTTCCTGGCTCTGCCAGAAACCACCCATGACTTGTAAGAAATCTTGTCACCTCCACTTACCCTTCTGCCTTTTCTAGCACCATTCCTGAGACAAGCACTTCAGTGCTACATGACTCCAAGGCTTAAACTGACTCCTGGTCAGGATGCTTTCTCATAAGGCAGGGTTCAATGTATTCTTAAAAGGCAGACTGGACTTCATTCAGACTTTGTTGGCTGATCCCTATTTAATGAGACTGGCAAATACAAATTATATGTATACACACACACGGCTTTGTTTGTACATACAATCACACGTAATGCTGAGTCAGTAGGAACTCTGCATACTTTAAAAATGAAAGCCATAAAAAGTGAGTTTCACATCAGGAAAAACAAGTAACTTGTTTGCTTGTGATCAGCTTTGTTCCTTAGGTACCAAGTACAGTAGCTCCTTTTTGCTCCTTGCCAGGGCTCTGTAAGTGCATGCTGTATTTTATTTCAGTCCAGAACCTTTACAGCTATTTATTCATCTCTGGTTAAATGCTCCATTTGCTGCTTCACACAGACCCAGGTTGGCATCAGAGACAATCCTGCCTGCATGTTTAAGGAGCTTGCTCAAGGCTGCCTCAAGGATCTTTCAAGGGAGGATTTGAATTCTTAAAAGCCTTATTGTCTTCATAAGGCACAGCAAACAGTGCTTCTTCCTCCTACCTGCTTTTCTGTAAGCCACAGAAACAATGCAGGGCTGCGCTGTGCTGCCTGGCAGCTGCTGGTATCTCTTTGCACCAGCTGTATCTTACTGGGATAGCTGAATTGTGGTAGAGAAACAGCCTGGTGAGTTTTTCCTGTTAGCATCTTCAGTGCTGGGGAACAGAGATTTTCCAAGGTACTTTCTGACACTTAAGCGAAGAAGCCTAGCAGTAGAAAACCAACACAGTTCTCAAAAAGTAACTGGTAAAAATATCAGTAATCACAACTTCTTCCCACTATGGCAAATAACTGTGCACTTGGTTGAAAGACCAAGAGTCACTTTACACTGAGAGCAAAGGCTGCTCTTACTTTTCATCATTGTTGCTCAGAGTATGTTTCGTGACACACCATCCACACAGGCAGTTAGCACCAAGCACCTGCAGGCAGGGGAGAGACTTTGCTCTGGCAGAGGCAGTAACTGCATGCTTGTGCCCTGCCCATCTTTCTGCTGTTAGCCAAGGACACAAGGACTAAGCTGTCAGGCCCTCTTCTTTTTCCTGGCATATAGAATTGGTCTGTCCAAGCAGATAAATCTGATGTGTCTATGGGTTGTGAACCTCATAGTTTCACAAGAAGGGAAGCATTTGATGCTTGGTCTCTTGCACCAGAACCAAATCTCTGAAAAAACACACCTCCAGGTATTAAGATCCACCTTCCCCCTCTTCTTCTCAAATACTTTAAGTGTCTAACTAGGGATGATAGTACATTATTTCACAATAAGCAGCACTCAACTACAAACACCCCAGAACAGAAGCGATAGCATCTCACTTTGGTATTGAGCAAAATCTGAGGGAGGGCATAGCAGATTTGTCTTCATAGCCTCTTGCAGGAGACACCAGAACAAAGTCTGTTACAGCAGTATAGAAACTACTGCTAAAGGTTTTAACGTCTATATACAAGCATATATATAGACCACTAGGTGAGAAATGTACACGCAATCCCTCATGACTTACATGTGGAATTGCATTAGCATACATTTCTGGAGTTGCTACATCATAGCTTCTTCCCTCTAGCAGCAGCACAGGTCAAGGCTGGAAATAAACTTTCTCCTTAATCAATTATCAGAAGAGCAACTCCAAAAATAATAGTCTCATTCTATTTAGTGGCATTACCACTATGGAAGATGTTTAATTTATGAATAGATTGTATCCAGTTCAGACCAGAAATACCTATTTTTTCAGTTTAAAGAGAGAAGGCAGTACATCTGATATGGACCCAAGACTGCACAGGATGAATTTTGCAGGGTTACATCTTAGAGCTGTAGTGGGACATTTTCCCCTAAGTCTGAGCATTCAGATTTTCACCTGATATAAATGGCTGTAGGAGTGATGGGGATACCCCCTAGACCATGCCAATTACCCACTGAATCACCTCAAAGTGGCAGAGACTATCACTTGTCTAGCCAGACAGCTCATTTCCTTTAAGAGTAAAAGGTTGTTTTGTTGTGGGTTTGGTTTTTTAACTCTTATATCAAAAGTTGCATTTTCACTAGTTAACAGCAGGTCCTTTCACCAGTGACTTGTGAGGCAATGTGGACAGCATGACAAAGTGAAAATAAAACCTAGGAGAGTTTCAAGAAAGAGCTTAAGCACAAGTTGTATTTACAGATCAACTGAAAGTTGGATTAATCATTAGTTTTAAACTGCCTTTATGAAAAACAAACCAGATTGACCATGACTATTTTGAAGTTAAAGAACTAAGAAATGTTATAACTACATTTGTACTATGTCTTATGAATATGGCTTCACAAGACAATATCCCATTACAGAAGTGCCGATAAATTTGAATAGCTGCTTGGTCAGCTTGTAAGTCAGCTTTAACATTCAGTGACTATGAGCAAGAGAAGACTGCTCCAGTTCCCGTTTGTCTACTGCAAGTTCTCAAAAAAAACTTAAAGAACTTGCACTTAATAAGCAAATCTACCAAAAAAAAACCCCACATCACACCAGGAAGAGACTAAGCATTGCTCTCTGCTCATTAGTTTTGACTTACCTGTGTCCCCACTAAGCCTACCACACAACACCTGGGGGAATCCCACCCTCTTTGAAACAAATTTACATTACAAAAGACCCAAGATGGAGCATGTTTGGCTTTCCTTCAGGACCTTTACTTCCCCTTACTCTCAGCAATCACAGTAGTAATGCTGGAGCACAACTGCAGTTCTGGGACTTACCTGAAGCAGTCTTGCCAGGGAACTTTACAGCTTAATTTCCTCTCAGAATTTGTTTAACAAGAGCCATCCAACTCAAAGAAAGGGCTTCACCTCTGATGCAACCTTTTATTACAGTTAGCGCTACTGCGACTGAGTGTCCTTCCCTTTTTGGTTCCAAGAAGCATGAAATGCAATGGGTGAGTCGGACAGTCTCCATGGGCTTCTTGAGAACTTGGAACTTACCCTTGGAATACAAAACAAGGCTTCCTACAGAATCAGGACACCTGTATCAGTCCTTTTCATCCAGCTGCAAAGGATCATTCCACTGCCATTCCCACTGGGTTTACTGTGTGCAATAGTACCTGTTGAATGAAGCTTTCAAAAACTTAGAGAAATTACCTGGCTATTCATACTACAAATGCTTCATCTGGTGCATCAGTAAAATTCAATATATGCTGGTAACTTTTACCTTTGTTTTTAGGGTAGTTAACAGGATAGATCCAGTAAAGCATTTAAACCTAAACCTTTTCCCCCCTCTAAAACTATAGACTTTAAAGTGATCTTCTGTTAAAGCATCACTTGCTTTAACCACCTTTCTTCCCCACGCCTTCTATTAGTATTGAGTTACACAATAAGCACTAAAGATGCATTTATGTAGAAGGTCTATCCTGCAGCATTGAGCCTGAAGCTTCAATTAGTCTGCCTTTGAAGATAAGCAAGAAAGTATGTCCAGCATAGATTAAGGCAGGAAACGGCATTTATTTTATCCTGCAGATATAACGAAGACTTAAGAACTATGATGTTTTTAAGTGCTTTATATTTATTATAAAGTACTAAGAATTGAGTGTATGGAAAATTATTCTCTATACTAGAGAATAAAATGACAGCTTTTACAAGTTATGCTATACAGTACATGAGATGCCGCACATTTTTCAGCTGCTTGAAACAGTATTTGCTCTACAAGTGAAAAAGGGTAGACTTGCAAGTTTATTATTTATAATACAGTGTGTTAGAAAGCACAAACAAGTAACATTCAAAATAAACAAGTTCTCAAAAATCTAAAGAAATCTTTAGATGACATGTACACAGATTATACTCAAGTTTCAATATACATGTTATTGTTCCCCACAAGACGCTCCACTTTACTGGATTGCTGGAACATAATGAAAACTGAAGGTGTAAGAAAAGCACCTCCCAAGCCATGTAAGCACTGGATGGCAGAACAGCAGGTTCCTGAAGTGTTCTCCGCAGTCTTTGGCTCTACTATTTCTTACAGCCATATACTGTGGCAACAGAAGAGAGATGAGCTCCAATTACAAGCATTGTCAATGCCAATCCAGTTATCAGGGGAGCTGCTAGAGCAATTCAAGGCACTCTTCCTAGTGCTGCCAGCCCACAGAACCCCCTGTGCAGGACACAGTATTTTGAGACAACCAGCCTGGGCTAAAGCATGTTCTTGAAGGACATGGAATGAACAGTTCAAGACAAACTCCTTCAGAATGGCCAGTTCAAAGTTCATTCATATTTCACAGGCACACCAGCTTAAGAGAAACATTCATGTATATGTAGATAACACTTTAAAGCATAGCGCTTCAATGTGTTTAGTTGCTTTACTGTTTAAGTGGTGTAACGTATCAGCAGCTTTGAAGATAGTGTTCATGGGGCATGTTGAACCTACTCTCACAGCAACAATTTAAGCCTACTTCACAGTTTAACTGTTGTCTCCTTTGCTTTTCCTTCTCATTAAGAAGCAGTGTCTACAATTAATCATCTTTTACAACTGTTCCGCTTACAACATAAACCATAATGCCAACAACCCCCTAGAAAATGTACTCACAGTAACACTGTTTGCTCCCATGTGTGTGGTATTGACACTTAATTGTAAGCTTCTCCCATAATATAAAATACCTTCTAGATCAGAAAGATTTAAAGATATTGCACTGTTGTATTTTACTTTTGCCTCCCAATCTCATTCCAAGTATTTATGAAACTGTAAACAAGTCATTTTTATACAGTCTTCAGTACTGTACACCAGTGTTCCAAGGAACTGGAATTCAGTGACACCTTCGTTAGAGATACAGTAGCCTAAGCACAGTGTAAATTCTGTCCAGCTGCCCTCTTCGTACAGTAACCAACAGGCCACGCCTCCCACATTCACACCTTCAGCTTCCTCTTCTGATCAAAGTACGCATCAAATCTGGATAATGCATATTCCTGAAGAAATAAGGGACATTCAGTACTCAATGTAGTAAACACAGCTGAGTTCACTTATTTGGGATGGGAAAGCATAATGAAGGTAAACTGTGTTACCTTCCTAATCCATCATCTCAATGCATTAATTAGCTCTATTTGGGAAGGATTATCTCTCCAGAGGTGTTCTGGCCTCTTAAAATTTCCTCCAACCTTATTTCAACTCAAACATGATTAGCTGCTGCCAGTACATCAGGAAAAAAAAACCAAACCAGGAACTAAAAGTAGTCAGGATTTCATGAAAAAGAATGGCTTCTGCAACACTTCCTGTGGGATATTCAGTGTACCTGGAAGTTATATCACTTTACAGTACACTAAGCATGTATCAAGAGTTAGACTGATCCCTTTCTCAAGTTCAACAAGCTACCTGGCATTGAGTGTCAACGTGTTGTTAAGCGTGCACTTTGACTATGCAGTTTCCAAATTCACACTTGCTGCATGCTAGCTTCCCTCTTGCATGGGATACCTTACTGCAGAAGAATCACTTCACTGCAAGGCATCACACCAATGCAAGGCCTGACACATAAGGCTACAGTCTCTCTATGTAACAAGGGGAAGAATTTCTGAAGTTTTTATGATTTTAGATGTTCTTTACATTCTTAAGGAAAGAGCACAAACTAGTAACAAATTGATTTTAAAGCGCTTTACTCCACCTAGAAGATTTTGTTGCTGTGAGAGGCCATTTCATTTACTTTCTGATAATGCACCGCAGGTTACTCAGAGTATACATTTTTAATTACCTGAAACAATGATTAAATAACTTACCAAGTAACCAAACTCAATGGATGAGATCTTCGCTTGTATAATAGACCACAGACCCCAGAAGAAGTGTGATGCAAGGGCAAACCTGAAATTACAAGGCTATGTTTATTGAAATACCCAGCTAAGTCACAACACCTTATTTCAATATCCTATTAGAATAGCATTGCCTAGTTTAGGGATGTACCACCTCCTCTTCAAGTATGACACTATAAAAATAATTCCATTAGCTTCCCCATGCAGTAGTATTTTGTTTACTCCACTAATAGTGTATACCACACATCTAAAGGTTACAATCAATAGATTTTTCTTTACCACATACGAATAGTTTAAAATCTCTCATGGGTGAAGTTTCTTCACCCAGTCAAGTATATGAGTATAGGTGGAAGTTTCAAGACAGTTGTGAAAGACAAGTTACCTGTTCACTTCTATCAACACTTCTTCTTCTAGTTTGGACTTCTCTTCATTGCTCAGATTTTCAAAGCCATCATGGAATGCAGACAGGTAACTTGAGATAAAATGAAGCTGGAAGGCAAGTAAACAGTTACAACTCTTTGTCTCAAGCCATATCTGCTTCTTTTAGAATCAGGCAGGACTTTTAATAAGTTGTCATTTATTTTTTCTAAACATCAAAAGTGCTGGAGTTGGCTTTAAGATTCATGGTGGTTCTACTAATTGCTTGGAATTCTGTTTTAAGAGAAGCCATAATATTAGGACAACAGATGACATTTTGCTACTAATTTCACAGCTGCAGTCCACAACTACTGGGATTTGTGGTGGATAGCTACACAACACATAGTAAATATTCTATCCTAAAGTTTCTATGATTTTTACAGCAAAGGTAGCCAGGATTACAGAAAGTGGAGGTCATGGACGAAAGGTCTTAGAACAAAGTAAGTCGAAAACAGAATTTAAAAAGAGAGTTAAGATTTTAAGACCGTGGACACTAGCACTTTATTAATTCACTGGCACCTTATTATGTCTTATGTGCCTACCTGTTGCTTCTTTGAAGGGTATTTAAGAACACTAGCTTTGAAGAATGGGTACTTCTCATACGTGTAATCATACATCCATTCACAGAAGTGATTTCCAATGTCAAATCCTCTGAAAGACATAAAGGATGAGTACCTCAACATTTGCATACTGGCAATCTGTTTTTGCTTAAGCAAACCCAAAATCAAGTTTAAAAACACAAGGTTACTTAGAAGTTACTGCAGTTTTGCTAAAGGAGATAGAGAATTGATGACTAGAATACAACTTTTTTGCAAGTTATTAAAATCAATTAGTAAAGATGGGCCAGTTAAGAATGAAAGCTACCAGCTACATGAAAATACTAGACTTTGCTATCAAGTTTTAAACAAATGAAGACAGTCAAGATACTTGAGCACACACTACACCTCAGCATGAAGGCAGATACATTTCTAATGTGCATTATTGTAGGCAAAGAGGTCATACTCAAAGTATTTAACATATCCCACTTTTATGTTATCGGAATTCAGGGTTCCATTGTGTTCAAGCCATGCTAATGTTTAATGATTCCAATGATTCCACACACATAGATCATCCTTAAACACAGGTACTAGGTGACAGAGGTAAGAACAGAAAGCATTTTGTGTAACCATGTACCAAAAAGACTAGGATTATGCTCATCTGCAGAGATAAGAAAGCCATTTGAAAGGCCTGAAGAAAAAAAGCAAAAGCAAACCTGCCCTACATATGTACATACACACAATCTACCATTTTCCTTATCTCCCCACTAGAAAGAAATTTTGACATGCAAGAAAGAAGCCATTTGTGCATAAACAAGCCCTCTAGTCTGGACAACCAAGGAGCTCCAATAACTTTCACCCTGCTGTATGCCTATACTCAACACCATCAGGACCAGAGCTGTTTTGACTAGTTATATTTGCTGTACACCACTAAAAGCTGAACACAATTCACTGGAATAGACAGATGGATCAGCAGCACAGCACTTGCTCTCACTGTAACATGTAGAAAGTAATACACCTTCTTGCTGAATAGAAAATACAGTGATTTACCGGTAATTATAGCTGCTGTATTCAAAGTCAATGAGCATCAGCTTTTGGTTTTCCAAATTCTCTCTGCCTTCCAGAAGCAAGACATTACCTGAAAATTTTAAGATAATACAACATATTCAATAAAGTCCCAGGAAAATTACAGAAAAGCAATACTCTATCTTAAGAAACATTATTCAGATAATCCCAGTTATCCCTTACATCTGCACAACAGAATGACAGAAATAGCCAAGTTGCACTGGCTGTGTATCAGCTCAGTGAAAGTTGAGATATATACCATAGGCCTTGTAAAACTGAAAGAAAGCTTTCTTCTGTACAGGCAGAGGTAGATTTGTTCTCCCAAGAGTCCCGCTTCTCCAGTGTTTAGCTTGCAGTTAACTCAGGTGACATTGTCAGCCTTAGCAGTCCTTGCAGAACTGTTTCTCTCCACAGCTCAAGATCTAAATTATGCAACATCTTTCATACCTGCATAGCACTATCATTGATCACACAACACTTGGGACAGGAATTGGTTTTCAGCAGCCTGAAAGCCAGACTGATCACTTTGCTATTCTAATATGTGGCACAACCAGTACCTATAGGAAAGCTCAGCCTAACACGGAGATTGCTTTATCTGTCTTTCTATTCATTTTGTCACTATAATTCACCTGAAAGACCTCAAGTCTTCCTGTGTCAAGTGCCAACTTGTAAATAAGCTTAGAGTAATTTCAGTTTCCGCAATAGTTTGTCCCCTCTCCACAGGTACATCTTTTCTCTATGTCATACCCTTGCACCAACAGAACAAGCACAGTATTTCACATTCCCCACCCCGCCTTGGCAATTTAGGTTCCAAAGCTTGCTGGAGCCCTATCATGCTCCGACTCCTCCAGAACCATACCTTGCCACACCAGCAATGAGACTTCAAATCCCACCACTACTGAGCTAGCTCTTCAGACTTCAGATCAGTGGCTTTTCCCCCTTGCGCCACCTACCCTTATCATCCAGGGCAATCCTCTTCCAGGCTGAGGAAGCCTCAGCTAACAAGGCTGGGACTCCTGAGAACACAACAGCCCTGCATATGGTCCTAGTATAGCATCCTGCCAGCTCAGTCCAGCTTATCCACTGCACAGGTGACAGGGAGCACAAACACAGCACACCTTCAGCCCTGCCTCCTTTTCATCTCTTTACAGAACCGGCTCAGAAAAATTCTTATTCCCTCCATGACTCCCAGAGACAGAGCACTAAAAAAAGGTGGACAACGTTTTCCTAATGTTTCTTACCAGTATAAGTTGAGAACAGCTGAGTCAAGCTACCCTAGTCTCTATTTTCACCACTCACTGTACTTTTTCAGTATTTTTCTTTTAAAAGGACTAAAGTGTATCCTACCCTGATCATGTATATTGCAGACAGCTAAAAAAAGGTATGGTTTAACAGAACACCATCACCAACTGACCTGTACTAACAGGGCATGTGTACATGCTTGGCTTAATCCAGTTATGATATTAGACATTGTCTTATTTAGCCTGAAGGGTTGCTGAAGCCAATGCATTTTGCTTTCCAACTGGTGCACACTAGGAGTGCATAGGCTGCTGTTCCGGGTCAGCTGCCAGGGCAGCACCTTGATAATGTGACTACCTCTCAGAAAGCAAACAAGTGACCAGAAAAGGTTTAATACTGCATCACTGAACAAAGTAATGAAATATTAGCAGCCTACCTTCTTGACAATCATTGTGGCAAAATACAACTGGTGATGAAGTAGCTTCAAGCATTGCTCTAGAAAACAGCAATATATGATCTTGTAAGAAACAAATCACTAAGTTCAGTTCCACTTCCATGCAAAGACTGGATTTTGATGTAAGAATTTGAAGTGCAATTCATTTCTAGCAAGACCTCATTTTCTCAATTAGGAGCCCAAGATCAGGACAAAGCTGGACTTTACTGATCAGCAAGTCAGATCAGCAACTGATCGTATCAAATTGTGGTCATATGAGCCTCAGGGTGGTTACATAACCAAAACCAATCCCCAACTTGTAAAGTAAAATGAATATAGGATATTATACTATATAATGCATTTGAACAAGTATACGAATTCATATTGAAACTGTGCAAAATGGAAGACAGTGATAGACAAAATAAGCCTACCTTAGATTTTTCATTTCCTGGGGCAGATTATAACTGAGGAGTTTGTTCAGTTTCCTAGTTCTGGATTCTCTGGTAAATTTAATCCTCAGCACTTGATTTAGGTATCTGTTAGAAGCAGAGACAATAGTACAGCATTTGTGACAACATTAATCTTCCCATACCAAGATACCATTTAAACTAAAATCAAGAAAATTTAAAAAAAGAGTTACTAAAGAAAATGTTACTATTCTTCAAGATAATTTAAGTTCCTCAAGTAACTATGAAACAGTTTCTGGTTACAGTGAGAGCATGTGCTCTCAGGCATTCAGGAAGAATGATCTGCTTATCAAAATTACAAGAGGTCATCTTTCTTTCCATATTTTGAAGTACTGTGTAACTTACTTTTCCATTGTTCCAAAAAGCCACTTAGGTTCTTTATTAAATGGCATTTTCATGCCATGAAATCTAGCCATCTTCTCAGCTATTTCAGCAGATATGTCAGGTAAGCTTAGTTCTTCAGTACTTAGTTTCCTACTCTGTAATAAAATATAGTATTCTTAAAACACAATCAATTACAAAAGTGTTCAATTACAAACACTAGCATTAGTCTTTACATAGTATACTATAAAATACTTATCGTACTAAAGTAATACATTTTTTTCATCCCAAATGAACTAAAATTACTGTCTTTGGAAAAGCTGAATTAGCCAGCCTAGCTTATTTATGACTTGGTCAATTCTCTTCTAGATCAAGACCTGGGGAATATCACATCTCACACTAAGAATATCTTCAAAGTAGATTGGGTATAAATACTTAAGAATATCAAAAGCATCTGTTCCTGTTGCTGTTAAAGGAAAGTGTTACTCCATAGTTTCCAATGCTATGTTTGGTATCTAACAGGCTTTTTATCTTCGTTTATTAGTCTCTGCTACAGCTGAAGAGTTTTTAGATATCTCTCCCTGGCAAGAGCTATAATTGGGCTCTCCAACACCCACTATAACTGTATCAAATTACAGCTAGCTATTACCACATTTTCCCAAGTATTCCATTCCCATGTCTCTGCTTTTGTGGGCAGTCCAGAGACCTTCTTGTCATGATCAATTACAACAGCTACCAGCCCACTAACTAATCAGGAACAGGACTTACAGGAATGAATTCCTCCAGTCTCCCTTGTGGAAAAATTCCATACAGCTTTGGGCCAAGAGCTCTCTCTGCAAGAATGGCAAACATAACACTTTCCAAAACCATGGCTTCTGCACCCTAAAAAAAATATTACAGCATTAGTTGGTGCTTGCACAGAAATGAACTTAGGTGTACACAACAGCTAAACTGTTACAAAGTGAGAAATTTTGGGGTTAGCTTTAAAAAGAAGACTCAACATTTTACTAACCAAAGTTTCTTGACTAATAACAACTCCGTAGTTAGCATGGGAGCAATACAACTATTTTGCTGTCAAGTTTAAAGCTAGGGACGAAAATTTGTATTACTTAACAGGCACTGTTGGTGGGCTAGGTCAAAGGAAAACTACACAAAACCCAAAACACCCTCTCCTTCCTAACCTGCGGGAACTCTGCAAATTCATTTCCTGAGGGAATTTATCCTACTGAAGCAGAGCACAGGAACTATAAATATTATCCTTGCCTATTTTAACACACTTTAGAACACTGCCTCACAAAAGGACATTTTAACTATGCAAGTGAATGAAGAGGACAACTGAACTAACCAGTTTTCCATTTAGAAGAATGACTTGGGATTTGTTTCCGTTAAGCACATTTTAGGTCTTCTCTCTTTTTTCCTTTGAAGAGAGAGAGAATAATTTAAACTCCTGCTAAGGAGCATGTGTGTGTGAATAAATATTCTTCCTTTTCTACCTCCAAGCATACCTCAAGTTTCAATAACTTTTCTTCAAGGTTCTCCTTACATCAATAAACTCAGTCCATAACAATCACAAGCAGACAGCTTTTTGAATGTGAATGTTTAAAAATTAATAGAAATACAAAATAAGTTTCAAAAATACAGCTAAAAAAATCACTGAAATATGGCTTTCTTTATGCTTAAGATTAGCTGTAAACAAACACAGAAGCCACAGTGTAAGTCACTACTCCTAGCAATTATGTCAACCAGAATACAGATTTACTCAAATCCTAGAGGTCTGCTAAGCCTCTGCCTACTTTTGAGCAACTCATTTTAAAGTCTGACCCATGACACTTAAAAGCCTAAGAATCAAGAGCACAAAATTAGGAAAGCTCAAAGTTTGGACCATACAGCCTTTTCCCTTACTGTAGTCACTGCAGTCTCAGACAGTAAATAACTCTTTCTATACAAGCTCCATTCAAGTATGCTCCAGGCAGTTCTGTTGATAAGTTATTTTTATTACTGGCCCACGCCTCATTATTCTGGCATCTTAAGAAATTCTAGCATTTCATATTGAAGTGTAGGAAAGACTCATGTAACTACGTTCAATAAAAAGTAAGAGTCACCAAGAATATAAATTGAGAGTTTATTATGATTTGTATATGAATGTATTACATCCATGTCCTCCACTGTTTTTCTTTCTCAACTCGAAGCAGAACTAATGCACCAAAAATATGTACTTTTAATCATTTCACACGCACTCACCACAACAGATCTGAATTTCTCAGTTCAATTCTGAAGCCTAACGCCAAGCACCAAAAAGCAAATTAGATACCGGTTACTGAATGTCTACTCCATTATTAGCCAATATTGAACTTGTCTGTGCCCGGTACAACAACATGGCATTTTAAGTCTGATTACAGCAATCCTGTTGGCTGTTCTCATTAAGATGTCAGTTCCTTGTTTTCAGATCTTAATGAAAACCAAACTCATGATACTTGCATAACAGCAAGTGCCAAAGAAAAGAAACAATACCCTACACATAACGAAAATTACTCAATTGTTCTTAATATCTGAAAATATCCTACTAATATGATCCATTTTCCACAGAATAGGAGGAAAAATCTGGGGTTTTCTCCTCATTTCACCCTCTTAAGATTCCTTGAACCCACCTAGCTTGGTAACTTTATCCTAAGAAATTTTAAAGAAAATTTAGGATCCATTAACAAAAGTAAACTCCAGTTCACAAGCATAGTTTTTTTTCTATAGGCCTTCACTTACAGATGAAAACCTGAAGTTACCTTTTATTAGCAGAGCTTAAAGGGGCCATGTTTTTCCACATACCACATGCCTGTTCTTCATTAAGATGTCCCTTAATGCATCAAAAGTGACAATCAGAAGTAGTGAAATTTCCAATTACTCAACAGTGCACTTCTGGTTTACTTTTGCCACATGTCTGCCTAGCCCTAGTCCTTTAAGACATGCTCAAAAATTTAGAGCCTTCAGGTAATCCACAACTACACAATTGCAAGTTTGTAAACTTCTGTGTCAGCCCTGTTAACAAAGATGGCTGCATCTCTCCATGAAAGATCTACTTGAAGATTAAAAAGTACAGGCAAATATTATCTAAAAGCAGCTGTATAAGAATATTCCAAGTTTGAATGCTCTGGGGCCTGAGTCTTGAAAGACAAAAAAGTTTAGAGCACCAGAATAACTTCCTCCTCTGTAACAGAATGGTCACTTGAAGATAAAGTCCAGTGACAGCTCTGGAATAACACCATCTATGTATCTCAGGCACATAGGCTTCTCCTTCATAATACCTGATGGACCTTTTACCAAGCCTCCACTCCATACACTATGGTAAAGTATAGGTGTGCAAATAAACTACTAATAGACATTAGAAAATTCTGTACGATACTTCATATGGACACTGACCAAATCTAAGCATCTAACTCTTCATAAATGTTCATCTGATGACTTTTATAAAGGACCAAGCATTGAAACTAAGTAAATTACGTATCTAATTGCCTTCAAATACTTTGCAATATACTTACACTGCCAAAGCAACAACCTGTTGGTTTAAGCTCTGAAGCTCTCGATTTTAGTCAAACAGGTGTAATCATTAGCACTTGTATTTAAAACAAGCTTCTAGAGAAGATTTGACCACTCATTTTTAAATGAATACTTAGAGCTCAATGTTGCATTTCAAACCTAAGAATTACAAACACTCTTTACAAGATTTTTCCAGTATGCAACTCCCATTCAGGCAAGGAAAGATCAAAAGCCTTTCTATATACTTCAGTTGGAACTGAAGATTCTGCTTTATTCTTGCTTCAACAAAAAGCTCACTAAAAATACATGAAATAGTAATTTTGAAGAAAATTACCTCTAACTATAGCAAAACAAAGGTAAAGCATAGATAAAAATCCCTGTTAAAAGACCTTATAAACTGACAGAAGACTACACCATCTCTAGTCACAGTTGCCAAACACCAGGCAGCTCTGAACAGCTACAACAGCTAGTGATCCAGAACATTTTGGGATTACCCAGAGGTTTTTCTTCTCTCCAAAGGATAATATCAACTCCTCTGACCAAACTTACCTACAATTTTTACCTAGATTCAAGAAAATTAAATCCATCCTGACAGGAATTCTTGAGTACACTGATCCAACAGTGAAGTTCTAGCACTATGAGATTAATGGCAGAAAACAATAACCTACCAGCATAGAATCATTACTTTCAGGCAACAAAGACAGTTCTGAAGTTCAAAACCTTGCTTCCTGTACTGCAAAAATTTATGAGCTGCTGGCACCTTGGTGGGGCTTGTTTGGAGTTTTATTTTCTTTTATATTTTTAGAAACTTTTTTTACTGGATCAGGGTGGGGGCAAAATCAAGCCACCTCCATTTTTCATCTCTGAAGAAAACTGAAGAATCAAACCAGCATATTTTTCATTTCAGTCTTGGTTCAACTGATGGAAGTTGTTCCAGTAAACTTAACTGGAAGTACAACAAAACTTCAAAAGCAGCCATTCAACAACAAAAATTTTAAAACCAGTTTCAACTCTCTAGAAAAAACCCAAATGCTTGAACTGTTTCAGATGACATTCCCAGAAGGCAAAAAATACAAGGGGAGAAAAGCAGCACTTATCAAACTAGTAAAATGTACTTCTCCCTAATCACTGCCAAAACCATTACAGAGCTGAAAAATGATAGTACATAACAAGCAAAGCATCTGGCTAACATGCTGCAAATGTTATCCCTTACTGAAAAAAATATCTGCCAGAGTAGAAATGTAAATTAACAAATTCTGTTCAGATGACTTTATGAAAAATGACACTCAGCTAAACATTATGCTGCATAAGCAGAAATGGTTCCAAATGCAAGAACTTTTAAGTTTGCAGAACACAGATGATCCAAGCACAATGCTAATCAGAAACACTTCATATTCAAGAGGAAGTTCTCTCCAGCTCCATATACTTTCCTCAGAAGAGTTCATGAATGTATTATAAAATAGGGATTAGGTAAAGCAGAGTACTGATCTTCCTGTACTGAAGAAAGAGGAGCCTAGTATTAGAAATAGCAGTACTGATACCAATGTTAGAAATGGTAAGAAACCATTTAGGGTAGAATTGTTTCTTGTTAATGTGGAATGCTTAAATATTTCCAAACTATGTGCAGGCACTCACATTATGTTACTTCTATGAGCAAATAGATTTCTTTTCATCACTGTTTACAGTTTTTAGAAACAGAGCCCAGACACCAGGTGGAGTAACTACTGGTTTAGAACGAGCAGGATCACCTCATTCCTCTATCTATAAAATTCTGTGAAATAAGTAAATTTAATTACTCACTTGCAAGTCATTTTCCTTCTGAGACTGTACAGACTCTCCTTTATTACAGGACCTCTATGAATGAGAAAAAGCAAGCACAATGAGAAGATGAAATTTAACAGGATTAACCTGCAACCACCAGAACAAAGGGAGTAGAAGTGCCAGCTACAATTAACTAGATGTTTCACTGTCTTGATGTGACAGCTACAGCACTAGTATATCCATCTGACTTCTGACCACCACACTATTTCAACAATTCCAAAATCTTTCAAAAGGATGTGCCACTGAGATCAAGCCACTCCTGTAAATAACCTGAGAGCTGGTTTTCAGGTATGTTTTTGTTTCCCAGTATTTCAAAACAAGGTTTCAATGTATCATAAGCTTAGATGAACATTTTTAATTAAGAGAAAATTAAGTCCCTCTGCATAACATCTGGGATGATAGTCTTCTTGTAGCCAAAGCACTTAAGAGATGCATTACAGAGATTACATAAAAGCCTTAGAAGGACTATTAGAAGATGCATGTTACAAAGCTTGCAAAGCACTTGTTTTTTTTCTATTACCTTATTTTCCAGATTTCTTGTGACTAGAATTTCCTTATTTACAGTATGCTGTCTCATCTGCATGTAAGATGTACCACTGGCTATGCAAATCCAAGATTTTTCTTCAAATGAACATCCCGTGTAAGCCAAAGATGTCTCAGTAAGAACTGCAGTTTACTAGCAAATCTTTAACAAATTCCATGCATAATGTATTGTGCTAGGATTGTTAACAGTCATTATAAAGCAGTCTCAGCGTATCAAACCATACCCTCAGCAACTGAACCCTCAATGGCACATGCTTTTAATACAGCTGCACGCTTAAAATTCAAGATGTAATAAAAACCTTGTCCTTTAAAGGGCTTGAAGGTAAGGAGAAGAGAAAGCAAATATTTGCTTAGAATTAGCGACAGTTTGTGGCTGCTATTTATGTTGCAACTCCACCGTTGACTGTTTAAACCAGACTAGCTTTAGAGGCCCATAAAGGTAGCCTGCATCTCCACCTTCTGAACAAAAACATTTGATTTGTAGAACCACGTGCATACCTTTCTGTTCCAAAGCTCTAACATGTCCAAAACAAGGGTGGAAATATGAACTTAATGGAATACAGTTAAGCAACACCAGCTGCCTTAAGTACAATACAACAAGCTAATGATTTACACAAGCTATGCAGTTACAGTATTTCAGAAGCTATAGAAGAAGTATAGTTAACATGAATCGATGGTCTTTCAGCAAGTACTTCCCATTCCACTAGGATAGTAAGTTTAAAACAAGACAATGTGAAAACTACTATTAGTTTATATTCCTTTCAAGGAAATTAATAAAGTCAAAACATATTCACTAAAGCTAAATGCATAACTACTCAATGGTATTAAAGTCATTTACAGAGTGCTTCTCTGAACAAGCATGTCCTACATCAATACCACTCTTGCATCTTACAGATTTTTCTTGAACAGTCAGAAGGTTACTCACCATCCAGGAGTCTTTCCTGATTAATGGTGCTCTCAGAATGGTTCAGTTCATCAGAAGGTAAGCAGATTAGGCTTTTCCCTAGAACCTGAACTGGCATCCACTTTCCAGAAGTCATACTGTATAAAGAGCTAGCCAGTTCTAAGAATCCACCTCAAATTAGTGTTGGAGATAGCCTAATGGCATCTACTGTGCCATTAGAAAGAGACAATTAGGGATATGTACTGCAGAGTCATCAGAAAAGGAGACTTCTGCATCATCCCTTCCTCTTTTCTGTTCCCTCAGCATTAGTGTGGAGAAGAGAATGAATACAAAGTAATTCATAAGTAACTTGCAAATACGAATGGGAGCTTGGAGAGGATCAGTCTTCACAAGTGGCCATGTACTCAGCCTAGAATTAGGAAAGTCTCCAGTACATGTGGTCAAGGAGAATGAAGTAAGCAGGATGCAATTTTATGTAGCAGACATTTAAGAGTTTGACAGATGTGAAAGTGGTAAGATTTGTTTTCTGACTGCACAATCACCTATGAGAACAGTGGTTCAAAGTGAAAATTCTCATACCATGAGGTAATTTGATCTACATATTTAGCACGTGTTCTTGGCTAAACCAATCAAAACTTCAGTTTTTCCATAAGCTCTAATAGCTCACTCCAATTTATGTCCAATTCTGGGAGCTATTTACTTCAACAGCAACAAGGAGATTTAATTACCCAAATAAGAGAATGATTGAGTAGTTCCTGGAGGTTTTTAATCACTCTCTCTATGGAAATATTAACTAGAAACGGACACGTCTTCTGCATCTTTAACATTTCTTTTAACAGTTCAGTGCTTGCTTTATTGTGGGGAGGTTTACTCTCAAAGCAGATTGAGAAAGCTCACTACAATTTTAGTAAGGGAGGACTGCTATATGCACAGAAACAACAGAAGTTGTTACAGAGTCTACTTTGTGATCATATAAATTGATTCTAAGACAGGAAGTTTCAGGTATAAGTAAATCCTAGAATGGGAGACATTCCACATTATCTGACCTGTGATCAGAAGATGACCAGATACTGTTTATACATCTGGCAGTTTAATGCAGAAAATTGAGTTTTTCATCACTTTCTCCCTAATGCTCCAAATTTATTTCTCTTGTAGCTGGCAGATGAGATCCACAATGATGCTTGGCAGGGAATTCTCTGTAAAGGAGGAACTTGCAATTTTTTTTCCCCCCAAGTAGGCCTTAGCTCTGCCCAAAAATTTAAATCTTACATTGTAATTCCATTTTTCTGAGTTTGCTCAGCTTTAGTAGTTTTCAAGATTTCAAAATACTGCAATACTTTGTTTTAGACAAATACCTAGGAATACAAATCCCAAGGAATTGCTACATGACAAGGAACTGCCTGAGGGGTTAGAGGCAACCTATGCAGGGGAAACTTTTAAGAAAAGTTTAACTTCAGGGTATGGGAATACAAACAGTTTTAGATTGAGCAATAACTACTCCTTCTAATAATCTGCTGTTGATCACTGATCCCTGCCAGACTTGAAGGAACTGATGCTAATTTGCTGAACTCCTAAAATCTAGCATGTGAAGAAGAACTCCCAGTCCAAGCCCTAAAAAAGCCACAAAGACATCTCTAATCCTCTTCATTTCAAGTTACCATTCTCTTATGAGGGAGCAGAGGAAAGGAAGGGGCAGTACTTTGGTATTTTGTTATTTCTGTAAACATTCAGATGCACAGACAGTAGCTGGTGCTACTTAAGCCTTATTTTTAAACAATGAAATCCAGTACTAAAGAAAATGAAAGCTGTAGAGAATGCTCCGACTTCAGAGATCTCATACTATACCGTGAATCGTGTCTGTCACCTGGAAACCAGAGTGCTCTAGGCACGATCGCATGGGCAAGCCTGCAGCAGAGAACACATGCATATACAACTAAAGTGGTACATTACCCCCAGAATACCCTTAACTCCACCCAACACAAATATATCCCCGTAAGAGGTGCTTGGTTTCTTTCAAGCCGTCTGCCAGTGCCAGGGATTTGTAGTTACTCCATGCTACAAACAGACATGGACACCAACAACCACAGAAGACGTTGATAATTACAGTTACACAGCAGTCTGCATTTTATTTAGTTACAAAAAATAAAAGGCAGCAAGGCAGGTATGGAAAAAGATTTACCACAGAACTGTGGCAACCATTTTACTTATTTTGCGTCTGCTCACATAGAAATTGAGAGACCAGAGAGGAACATTAGGTATACTGGTTTGGTTTTCCTCATTTATATACAAGGTTTTGTTTTGGCTGTTGCAAAGTAACAGAGCCCCAGTGAATCAGAGTTCAAGGTTCTTTTGACATGTGTAAAATAGTGGGAATCAATCCCTAAGTCACCTTTTGATAGGTGAACTTCAAAAAAATTCACCTTAATTTGAGGTTTTTTTGTTTGTTTGTTGATGCTACCTTATATTGAAATCATATCAGCATTTCTAAGATTTGGGAAGTTTTAGTTGTTCTGAATTTAAGCAGAAACACTACAGTGACCTGCATAGGAAATCCAGTCTTAGTCTGGACAATAAATGCCATATTGTCGGAGAACCTTTTGTTTCAGTTGTTTTAACACTGACATAGCCAACAGTTAAAGACATTTTATCATGAGGATGTTTTACTTTCAATGTTCCCCTTTAAATTTAGCAACTAAGCTGGAGCAAGAATAAGTGAAGCAGAGTAAGACATTCCCTTTTTTCAATGTAGAACATATCTGCATTGTGCCTCAAACATTTGAGTTTTAATGTGGTTAGTACTTTAACCTGTCACAAGCACAAATACTTGTCTTAAAAAAAAAGTTCCACTCAAGGATATACTCAAGAGAAGTCCTTGATTTTTAAACATCCATGCCAGTGCGACCATTCATAATAATGGCCGAGCCAGTTCAGTTCAGTCTCCCCCCAGCTCCCCCCAAAACAGTCATGCACACAATAAATTGCTTAAATGTATCAGCTATGACAGAGGAAGGCACAAAGCCTTCCCTGTGTGGCAGCTTTAGCCAACTGGCATGGTTTATATTGGATGAGTTTCATGTACTGACATTTGTGTCTTCCAAGATTCATAATAAGCAAACTGGGGCTATTTTCAAACTGCAAAAAAGGTTCCTTTAAAAGGTGGCTCAAAGAATTATGGTGCCAGTATCATTCATTTTTAAGTTAGTATCAGGTATCTCTTTTTCACTTCTATTAAAAATTAAGTTAAACTTGTCTTTTGTACATACAACAATTTGGTACAGATTGCTATAGATCTATAGTATTTACAGTAAAGGAATAAGAAGAGCTGATATTATCACTGTTTTGTGTTCCAATTTCAACAGAAAGTAAAATGGACAAGAGTTAAAACATGCTACAAAGGCTCAAGCAAACAAGTGGTAACTACTAATACCCAGTGGCAGTTACAATTAAGTCATTAAGAATTAAGTTGTGATTTTAGCAAAAGGTCTCAAAACTCAACTTACTTAAGCAGTATCCCTTAATTTCTATAGGGCTCTAAACTTAAGCAACATTACCAGAAAATATCAAATTACTCCCTCGTAACAGGCTTGTCATAAGATTCTCCTTACGCCACCCGAAAATTCGTAAGAATCCTAAGTGAGGTTTTCAAAATACCCCAATAAAACAGTTTGCTTATATTTTAATTTGCATTTAAGATAAAGGGGCTGGAAGAGACAAATGTTTGTCGACAAAAATTGTGAACCTCAATGCAATCTGAAAGTTTTACCTTGGGACTTTCTCTGCTTACTTAACCTTTAGTGAACTGCACCAACAAGAGCAGTCAATTTCACTGCCACTACGGAAATAAAGGAAGTTAGACATCTCAAAAGATCCTTCAACACCAAGAGTAGAAAGGTTAGAAAGTTATGAACACACTTTCAATTTTCAAACCAAATTAGTTCTGATTTTAGAGCCCAAAATTTTGTTTTGATTTCTTCAGTGGATAGGGGCACAGGAAAGGCAAGTTAAAAAAACCCTGAGTGAAGAGGAAGGCAACCAAATTCTAGAGTCTACTTTTCCTTTGAAATATAAGGGAAAGGCCACATTTCTTCACAGCTCTTGGGCAACAGACATTCTATCACTACATTAGTTTTACAGCCCATGTTCCTACTCAAGTCTTCTACAAATTAAGTCAGCATTACATTAAAGCCATTAATAATTCTCAAGAAAAATCTTAGTATCAACCCTAGGCATCATTTTGAAAACAAAGTTTCTCACCACCATTTTTTTCCACATTGCTTTTGGTTTCTCTTAAACTAAAGGAAAGACTATTTAAGCTTGAATTAATGAACTTCTACACACTTTTGTTCAACAGTTTAACTTTCCCAACACACATACAGTGGTGTAGCCAAGTGTTTCATGCTATTTCAAACCACTGGAATCTTATACGTATTTCTGGTAAAGTTTGCTACCACAGGAAAGTTAATACCTCACATAGTATAATAAAAGAGCACTTTAAAGCCAGTTAAGTGACAGTATCCAATGAGATTTAATAGTAAGTTTGGTCAAGGCAGCAGGAAGAATGAGCTGAAATTTCAGGAACAATCAATCTCCTGCAGATATTGGATAAGTTACTCAAAGCAAGTGACTGAGTACTGGAAAATGTCAAATTAATGGATAAAACCAGACCCTGTAAGTAAAATAGAAACAATTGCCAACATCCAAATGTAATTTTATGAGGCTGCAATTTTTCATACACTTACACTTAAACACTTACTATTTATTTACAATATAATCAAGTGTCTAGCAGAGATGGGTAAGAGAAGATCTGCTGTATAGTCCTACAGTAACTGCTTGTAAGCTTTGGAAGAGATCACCTTTACAAAATATTCTTGATTTTAAACCTTACAATTTGAAACAGATTTGCCAACCACTTCTCTTAAGGTTTGACAAATTTCAATGCTATTTGCATTTTACTAACCAAATAAAAGAAAAGTAACATTAGAAGAGTGCGACAAACATTTGGTTAAGCTTCTATGCCAGCTACAAGGCATATCACACATTTAGGAAAGCATGTTTTGGAATGAGACGACTGCTTCATTTTTATTCTAACACTGTAGATCAATTTTTCCAGCAACACAATTACCCATGAGATCTCTAATAAAATGCTTGAGCACTGTACAAGTTTAACAAAACTTTCAACTTTTATCTCCAAGATTCATAAGTGCTACCAAGATTAAGATTAAGTGGTTTAGTCTCTTGCAGTCTTGCTAGTTATGCCAGTCCTACATACTGTACAGAAGCAAACTTTAATAACTTCTGAAACACCACAGTCCAAACTTAACACCATAAACAAAACATTACTGATCAAACAGACAGCAAATAAGCCTTCAGCTGATACACGCCAGTCAGGATCTGTACAGAAAGCGGTGTAAGTTCTAGACAATAACAATGAAGAAAACTGCTTTAAGCTAGCAGTCTACCCAACTACCACTACAACACATTCCCAAAAGGATAAAGCAGCACTTGCAGTGTGTCACAAATGAAGATCTCCAAATATATTACAATTAAGCTACAGAAACCCTCCCACTCCCAAATCACTCTACGTACTCACCATCTGCAGGATTGCACCATATAAGCGCAGGAGAACTTTCCGTGGTTCATCTGCAACTGTCTCAATGGTATCAGGTAGTGAGCACTGAAAGAGCATGTTGCTGAGGCCACCTCTATCAAGAAAAAGGTAAGTTTATCAGCTAACTTGGAATGAGCACACATGTTTCGGTTTTCTACATATTAGAGCCACAGCATTCATCCTTTTAGTATGATTAACTGATCTACTCTAACATGAGAAAACAATTTTCCAACAGTACCAATAACTTGTGACATAAGGCTTCAATAAAAAGATTGGCAGCTTTGTACTTCTTAATGCGTAGTTCACCATCAAGATCTATTGTTCCAAGTTACAGCTTGAGCTATGAACAAATGGGTATAAAAAGCAACAGGCAACTAAGACAAGATGTAGACTTCTGTTAACTTAATTATTTTCAGGACTTCTAGAAAGTGATGCTGGAGTCTTGTCAGATATACTCGGTTGCACAAACAAGCAAGAAGACAGCAGAATAAGCTTAAGCAGTGAGCATAAAAACAGAAGTTTGAATTAAGAGTCAGTATCACCAGGATGGCAGCTACAAAGATTTAACCTGAATACCTGTGCTACCGCACCACTGATCAAAGTTGTACTTATGCTATCATTCTTTGGGACTAATTTTCAATTTTGAAATGTAGAATTAAAGCTGTTCTTTAAGACAAACTAGGAAGTCCTGTGCTTCAATCATGCAGGGATTATACGAACATGCTGGCTTTCCATATGACTGTTTTACAACAGTGTTCTTACAGGAAAAAGTGACAGCATTTGTTTTCTACAGGTTTATCAAGCTAAATAGATACTAGATTAGAGAAACTAAGTTTCTTGATTTCTAGTAGCCCACTAAGAACACCAGTCTACTCAACCCACATTTTCTTTACTACATTGTCTTTCTGCACCTTCATTTTCAATATGTTCATTAATAAGTTTAAGTTTCCCTTCTGCAATAGATTTTCCTCTACTATAAGAGGGAAGAGTACTGAAACTGCTGTTTTGCAAGTAAACCGGAAATGTAAATCAGCTCTACTGAAAAAACTTGTCTGTCCCACCATTAAAGAAAGAACTTTCAAAACCAGATACAATCCAAATATAGTAGCTAGCAGTAAAGGGATGAGGTAGCACAGATTTTAAAAGTAAGTAATTTCACTTGTAGCATGCTACATAACTTACTGCAGTAACTCTAGAATTTAAATAGTAGTACCTCTGTCATGTTGTGATTTTCTTCACAAAGTAATACAGTTTTTCACAACACCCAAAACATAAGTATTTAATATTACCTTGCTCTGATTCCAGGAATCCATGGCAGATCCAAAATGCAGTGGCTAAAATGCAGTTTAGTCTTAACCTGAGACCCCTTTCAAAGCTTTTTCAAATAATTTTCTGGGTTCTCTTACAAAGCAGTGGAGAAGTTGTGAAGACTTTTTGGAGAAAAAGGCTACCAAGAAGTAGACAACCTGTATGTATTTACTGGGAGATGACACAGATTAGAAGGGCTGGCCTACACACCCAGAGTCAGCAATTGAGAAGGAAAAAAGAAATCTCAAGAAATAGGGTAAAATAGCAGCTGCACAATACGCTCAAGAAAGAAGACAGAAGAGAACCAGGTGGCTTGGCAGGCATCCAAAAAATGATGTTTAGAGACAAGAGACATGAAGTAACTTTGAAGCATGAAGGTGAACAGGTAGGAAAAAGACAGATGGAAAGAATATCAAACAAAGAGCAAAGCCAGACTATTCAGACACAATCAGAATATTGGTTAGTTATACCAGCTACATTTCTGGCTTCATTTAAACTGTGCTAAACAGGTTTTTTTGAAAAACATTTGCCACTTTTTCTAAGCCCCAATGTAGACTTCCGTGAAAACATCAATACTCAAACAGAAGAACTAAACACTCTGAAACCCACTTTACAAAAGATACCAGACCAGAGCTCAAAATACTGTACAAACAGCTATGTTACTTAAACACATTCTCAGCCTGCATACAGTGCATGAAAGTCCAGAAACTCTTTTTTATCTCTCTCCAACCAAACAGGAGTGTCTTACTGAGGCTGAACACCATTAAACAGAAGCTTCACTATAGTTTTATGCACTTAGGACTTCAAAAGTTATCTCTAATCAAGGAAATTCATATGGGACTCTAATAAAAGGTACTGTTCTCCTGAAAGGTCAGTAGACTCAGCAGCTTATCCAAGGATCAAAAGGGTGTATCTCACCCTCATACAGATAAAGCTCCCAGTTAGCCTACTGCTAGAAATTACTTAAAGGTAAGCCCTTCCAAAAGGGTCACCTATTTTCAAAGCTTCCCAGAGCCTTCTCCAAATCACAACCACAGCACTTAGATGTGCTTATATACTTGCATTCTGACTAGATGCAAATCTATTTGCTCTCAGACAATAAGGACTGGACCCCTTCATCCTATGATATCAATTATCTAGAAGTATCTAAATAAGTTCATGAATTTGCAGTAATGCACTCAAAACAGCAATACTGACAGACACAGTGCAGAATGCACACCGAGTGCTTGACTTTTGTGAGACTAGAATCAAACCAGTATAATGCTGAATTTTCCATAGATAAAGGTGGTGAAGATACTTTTGCCAAAATAAACGCAACTGCTAATTAGCATGGTTTTACACATTCTTAAATTTCAGCCGATCCTCTCTCCCTCCCAATCCAGAAACCATCAAGCCATTTTGAAGTGGTGTCTCAGAGGGGAAGTGTCCAAGAAATGCAAGAATAACTGTGCTAAAACCTAAGGCTTCAGAAAATAAGTACCAAAGCCAGCAGTACACACTAATAAGGATGAAAACAGAATTAAACGCCAGATTACAGACATATTATCAGACTAGTCTACTGTCTAGGAACAGTATCAGTCTTCTAAAAATTCCCTCCCTTTATAAATTTATTATGACCATATCAAGCAAGGAGAAATGATCTAAAAATAAAAATACTATCTGCACTGGCTTTCAATAAGTTGCTCATTTTTAATAACACTTTAAAAATACATTTAGAAATGAGCACAATGAGTTTTGATTATGCTTTTATATATCAGAGCTTTGCCAACAGTTTATGTTCTGCTAGCTAACTGGGGGTAGATTTGCATGTATTTCATGTATCAAGAAAAGTAGAAACATTAGGAAAGCAAACTCGGGACTCAAGGGGAGAAACTGACAACCATATCACAGAATGGTCAGGGTTGGAAGGGACCTCTGGAGATCATCTAGTCCAACCCCCCTGGCAGAGCAGGTTCATCTACAGCAGCTTGCACAGGATGGCGTCCAGATGGGTTTTGAATGTCTCCAGAGACAGAGACTCCACAACCTCTCTGGGTTGTTCCAGTGCTCTGCCACCCTCAAAGTAAAGAAGTTCCTCCTCATGTTTAGATAGAGCTTCCTATGCTCAAGTTTGTGCCTGTTCCCTCTTGTCCTATCACTGGGCACCACTGAAAAAAAGACTGGTCCCATCCTCCCTTTAAGTATTTATAAGCATTGATAAGATCAATTTATATTATCTTTGAATAAGATATCCTTTGAAACTGTATGTGACTTTACATTTGATCAGATAGAATGATCAAGCACTAAGACACTAGACAAGCAGTCTGTAAAAATTAAATTCTGAACTAACATGGGTTTAGCTAGCATACAGGACTGATACAAAACCAAGATGATTTAATTCCACAAAGGCAGCAAGGATCTCACACACATTACATATAGCTTCTAGAACATCCCCAATTTATGTATGTCTGCTGCCAAAAAATCAGTCTCCGGCAAGCTGCCAACATGCTGAGTCACAAGCACTTGTTACTATATATGCTAAAACATGACTCACTCATCGATACACTGCATTTACCTGCTACCCTCTGAATTTCAGGACGGTCAGGGCCACACCAAAAAAGGCACTTTTTTCTCAGAAGGGAGCCTCCGTACTCAGTGCAGCGGTTTCTACCAGCTCCATCACTTTTACCCTCAAGGTCCAGGCCCCTCCCCCGGCTCAGGGCCGAGGCGGCGCTGCCGTCGCGCCGCAGCACCAGCCACCTCGCACCACCACTCTCTCCCGGGCGGTGGGGGGATTGACGCAATGAGCCCAGGGCCTTCTACCTCCCCCCGGGCAAGCCTCCCCGCGCCCAGGCGGTGGCTCCAGCCAGCCTTACCCGCCGCCAGCCGCAAACACCCCCTCTCCCCCCCGCCCCGCTCCACCGTGCAGAGGGGGAGGATGCCCGCGCCGCCCCAAAGCGAATGCGGAAGGCGGATGCGCAGTTGCCCCCCACGCGGCGGCGAGCCCGCTCCCCGCCGCCCAGAAATGCAAATCTGGGAAGGACTTAAAAAAAAAAAAATGGAAAAGAGGGAGACCCTCATCCCCCGCACCTCCTGCATCAAGAAGGGGCTCGGACTCCCAGCGACCAACCGGCCCCGCCCCCTCCCCGCAGGGACTAACCACCCCCCCTCTCCTCAGCGCTGACCTGATGGGGTTGATGCGAAGCTGCTCCTCCCGCAGCCCCCGCCAGGCCCCAGGCAGGAACTCCTTACACCACAGATACGCCTTGCGCCGCGTTCGAGGGTCGAGCGGCGGCTCCTCCTCAGGCGACGGCGGCAGCAGCAGCGCGGAAGGCGGGGTCGTGGCGCCCCCGCCTCTGCCCGTCGCGACGGGGTCTTTCCCCTCGGGGTCGGCGTGAGCCAGAGGCGAGGGGGGCTGCCCGGCGGCGGGAAGGACGACACCGCCCCCACCGGAGCCGGGGCTGCAGCCGAGGAGGAGCCCGAGCGGGGAAGGGTCGGTCTCGCCGTTACAGAACTTCGTCTTCATAGCGCGGGGTGGGCGGCGGCCGTTCGGGCGAAGAGCGGGCGGGTGCGACAGCTCGCTCGCTCGCGCGCTCTCTTACCTCGCGTACGCCTTTCCTCTGCGAGTGCCAGCGGCGAATAAGCCGCGCGCTCCCCCCCGGCCTCCCCTTTTATAGGCAGCGCGGCACGCGGGCCCACTCGCCTCACGCTTTTCCCCTCTGTCCTGATTGGCTGCCGGCATTCGGTCCGCCTGGAGCGGGGGTGGGGAAGGGAGAGAAGTTGCGAGCGAGCGCGGGGGGCGCGCGCGCGCCTTCTCCCGGCTCCCGGAGCGCGAGGGGCGGGAACGGAGCACTCCGATTGGCCGTTCACCCGTTGTCCCGGTGACCGGCGCGCGCAGCTCGGGGTGAGGGGCGCAGCGCAAGGTGACACCCCCACCACCACCACCACCCCCATCCCGCTCCCCACAACGGCAGCGGCGGCGCGGGCGCCGGCCCAGGCCTCCCGCCGTCGGCCCGGCCCGTTAGATCTCCTCGGGCCCCGCTTCCCCTTTCCGCCGGGCTCAGCCCTGCCTCCGCCGCCTCCGGGAGCCCCGCTGTGCCTGCCGCTGAGGGCTCGGCCCCCCGCCTGCCGCTCGTCCTCGGCCCGGCGGCCGCCGCTCAAGCCTGAGGAGGTTCGGGCCGCAGCGGGGGGCTCGATCGGGGTGGGGGGCTGAGCCGGAGGTGAGCACCGAAGACTGAGGGAGGGAGCTGGCCGGGACGGGGCCTGGGTCACCTCACACAGCGTGCTGTGCGGTGGAGCTGCCTTCGTTGCGTCTTTGGTTATGGGGCGTTTAATTGAGCTGGTGGTCCCTGAGGGCTGGCCGTGCCAAGGCTTCGTAACGTGCCAGTGTCACGCCCGTGACACGCCGCGAAAACACGTGGGGAATCTCTGTGCTGTACAAAGCGGATTACCACAATCAGGAATATGTTTATTTAAACTCTGCTTCTTACGGAATGTTACTGAGTTACTTAGTTATCCTGTGTGAGGGCTGACTCATGCCTATATGGTAAACTGGTCTCTCTTGGCTCAGGAGAAAATCATACTTGAACAGATAGGTAAGCTACCAGAAGAAAAATAATTCCCACATGCATTGCTTCAAAGTTGAGTTTCTTTGTTAGTTTTGGCGGTGGAAAGACATTCTGTTACAGAAACGTCAGTGCCTGCCTTCCGGTCCTTCACAGCACATGCAGCGTGTGGGAGCTGTGATGTCACAGCCAGCTGGAAGGAGCCGCAGCTTTACTGGTCCTCATGCAGCCGCAGGGGATGAGAGTGTTGCCTAATATGTTATATCGCCTCATCGTAAATGAGCAGTAAAATAAAAAATCACCTTTAAGCTTTGAACTACCCTGATTTTTTTCAACCTTTGGCTGTTCTCCCTTGATGGTCTTTTACTGTATATAAGAGAAGCTTGTCAGCTCTTTAAATAATAGTCCCCATTATTGTGGAGATCATTGTTAAAGCCGGGAATTGCTGGCTTGCGACGGACTTCCTGATGTGCTCCTTCCCTCATCCCTCCCCAAACTATTTCATTGCAGGGGCTGCTCCTTCACTTTGTCTACACACTTCACTTTGGCACTCCAGTGCTGGAAAAACCCCAAATAGCCCAGGGACTTTCTGAGAAGTGGCAGGAAAGCTCCAGAACTGGCTTCAGAACTGTTTGTGCTGGGAAAGCAGCTTCAGCACAACCAAAACTGTCATGGCTGAGGCATACCAGACCCTAGTTTAGAGGAAGAGTGATACACGGGTTAGGGATGCCAAACTGGAACAGAAGAGACATGATTCTCTTTTCTCCCCTTTGTGCCTCAGCTTTTCATTTATGAAATAAAATCCTTTAATCTGAACACAGATTAGGATGCTGGAGAGGGGACATGCTGGAGGTGGCAACATAGGGCTGCAGAGAAGCCCTGCTGAAGTACCTGACAACATCACTGATGTTGAAATATCAAAAAACAGTTCTACAGATGGAAGGCTCATTCTGCAACAAACGCTGATGATGTCTCTGCATGTGTGTCCTGGTTTGAGGTGAAATGGGACCAATTTTGTTCAGTAACTTTGCTTCTTAGCTAGGCCTC
>RSEF01000005.1:18310726-18327666 GCA_003993805.1 Himantopus leucocephalus
CCCAAACACCAAAACCCACAACCCAAACCATTTCTTCAGGCAAACAATGCACCCACAGAGCTCACAGACAAACAGTCCCCATGCTTGCAGGTTCAAGTTGGAGAGGGCAGGGTCCAAGACCCCTATGTTGCCTTCCCAGTATGCGGCTCTGTCCTGGCTAGAGGACCCCCGGGTGGTCAAGCAAGCTGTAACCTCCAGACTCTGGTGGAGAGCTAAGCACCACTCCAGTCTGCACAGACAACAGCAGCATTGTCTACTTCCTGCTATGGTACTGCTGCCAATCACGCCCCAACCCATCTTTGACTCTCAAACCAGTGGAGTTACCTAGTGGCACAATAGGCCAGGATCCAAGAAACAGTGCTTACAAGCACTTTTAAGGATCATAGAGTCATAGAATTATTTAGGTTGGAAAAGAACTTTAAGATGACCAAGTCCAACTGTTAACCTAGCACTGCCAAGTCCACCACTACACCATGTCCCTAAACACCACATCTGCATGTCTTTTAAATATCTCCAGGGATCGTGACTCAACCACTTCCCTGGGTAGCCTGTTTCAGTCTAAACCTCCCCTCCCCTTGAGGCCGTTTCCTCTTGTCCTATTGCCTGTTACTTGGGAGAAGAGACTGAGCCCCACCTGGCTTCAACCTCCTTTCAGGTAGTTGTAGAAAGTGAGAAGGTCTCCCCTCCGCCTCCTTTTCTCCAGGCTAAACAACCCCAGTTCTCTCAGCCGATCCTCATAAGATTTGTGCGCTTAGACCCCTCAGCAACTTTGTTGCTCTTCTTTGGATGCGCTCCAAGCACCTCAATGTCTCTCTTGTAGTGAGGAGCCCAAAACTGAATGTAGTAATTGAAGAGTACACCAGTCCAAGCCATGAACAGCCAGTTTCTCCAGGAGAATGCCACAGGAGATGGTATCAAAGGCTTTACTAAACTGTAGGTAAACAGCATCCTTTCCCTCATCCACTAAGCGGATCCACCTTGTCATAGAGGATCAGGTTAGTCATGCAGGACCTGCCTTTCATGAATCCATGCTGACTGGGCCTGATCACCTGGTTGTCCTGCATGTGCCACATAATGGCACTCAAGACAATCTGCTCCATAACCTTCCCTGGCACCGAGGTAAGACTGACAGGCCTGTAGTTCCCCAGATCCTCCTTCTGGCCCTTCTTGTGGATGGGTTTCACATTTGCTAACCTCCAGTCAACTGGGGCCTCCCAGGTTAGTCGGGACTGCTGATAAATGATGGAAAGTGGCTTGCTGAAAACTTCTGCCACCTTCCTCAGTACCCTTGGGTGGATCCCATCCTGCCACATAGACTTGTGTATATCTAAGTGGTGTAGCAGGTCACTAGCCATTTCCCCTTGGATTATGAGGGGGGTTCATTCTGCTCCCCATCCCTGTCTTCCAGCTCAGGCAGCTGGGTACCCAGTGAACAACTGGTCTTACTATTAAGGACTGAGGCAAAAGTGGCATTAAGTACCTCAGCCTTTTCCTCATCCTTTATCACTATGTTTCCCCCCACATCCAATAGAGGATAGAGATACTCCTTAGCCCTCCTTTTGTTGCTAATGTATTTATAGAAACATTTATTTTATTGTCCTTTATGGCAGTAGCCAGATTAAGTTCTAGTTGGGCTTTGGCCCTTCTAATTTTCTCCCTGCATAACCTCACAATATCCTTGTAGTCTTCCTGAGTTGCTTGCCCTTCTTCTTCCAGAGTGAATACTGGCGTGGAAATGCCTCTTTTCTGGGAATTGGACAGAGATCATCAGTTCCAATCATGAGTGCTGGTAAAGACTGACATTTTTAGCCATAGAAATAAATTCCAGAGTCTGTGGGCGAGGAGAAGGAAGGACAATCTTGGAACATAATCTTATGGTGAGAAATATTCACCTTCTACCTACCCTTTGCTCCTTTAGGATTCCGAAGTCCAGTTAAAATCTTTGCAATGAAGCTAGCTCAGAAGATTTTGCAGTAAGATTAGAACCACATGGCGAAAAATGGCATGTTACAGCAGCCAGTAAATATCCACATGAAGCAGCCCTGGAGAGGTAGAAGGCTCTGCTGAGCTCAACAGTTCATGAGCATATGAGCACAAAAAGGTGGTGAGACCCTGGAACAGGTTGCTCAGGGAAGCTGTGGATACCCCATCCCTGGAAGTGTTCAAGGCCAGGTTGGATGGGGCTTTGAGCAATCTGGTCCAGTGGGAGGTGTCCCTGCCCATGGCAGGGGGGTTGGAACTTGGTGATCTTCAAGGTCCCTTCCAACCCAAACCATTCTATGATATACCATACTGGCTGATCCTGGTGTAAGACTAATGCCCCTTCAGCATCTTCCTTCTAAATCCTTGCGCAGTTGATGATCTCTGCTGTAGAGAAGTTATTATTTAAATACATACAATTAAAAATGAGAGAAGAATTATTTCCATTTTACAGAGGAGAAAAGGGGGACAGGTTTGCAGGAAGCAGTGGCAGGGCTATGCCACGCTTTCCAAATCCCTGGAGTTTGACCAAAGTCATCTACCTTGTCTAGTTGCACATGGTATCTCAGCTGCGTGGAAGCTTTCACCCTGGTGATGCAAGGATGAAAAAAACCCCTTGTTTGATTCTTAATAGTCTATGAGAGTCATCATATGATACCACATTGGGCAATCACGCAATCAGCAAAGGTCACAAGACATACATTCTTCTTGGCTTTAACAGACACTTTCCAGAGCCAAGACTCCTCCTTCTTACACCATTTTGCAGTCAAGTGCAGCAGCGCTCATGCCTGCCAAGCACTGGGAAGCATTACTGTAACAGTCAGGCCCTGTAGAGGCACACTGTTGGGTTTTTTTGTCTACAGGTGCCAACAGGAGAACCATAATGGATTTGGAAAATCTAATGATCCTAAATCGATTCTCACTGAGTGCAACTGCAGCTGCTTGGCAACATAGCTAAAAGAGGAAAGAGGTCTTCTAATTATTTTACTTTTCTAACTACGGGAGTTATAGCTACCTATTTCAAGACTCATAATACATACATGAAAGCTTACATAACTAGGAAAAGTCCTTGTCCTGAGGAGCTTATGGCTTTCTTAGACTGGTGATAGGTAGCATCATCCCTGTTTTACAGACAGAACGCATATCAGGAGCCAGACTTCAAACGCTTCAGTGACATGTGAGGTAAGTCTAGTAAGGCAAGTGTGAAGGACACACAAGAGAAGTGTTAGAAAAGTTTAACACTATAAAAAATAATATATATTGCAGCCTTCCCTGACTAAAGTAACCAAGCAGTCCGATTACCAGGCACTTGAACAAACTGCTCCTTTACCCCAGAGACTGCAATCTCTGCTGCTGGGTCTGTGGCACGGGATGGCAGCCAGCGCCTTGGACTCCACAGTGCACAGCCCTCTGCTTTGTCACTGACCCACCTCTACCAGAGATCACATGTGCAAACTGGGTGGCTGAGGTGGGGATGCAGGTTCCTTTCTGCCTCCCTTGGCCTGCTACTTCTGGCAGAGACGTTTCTCTCAGTAAGCTCTGGAAAAGCTCAGCTTTCAGGGCCCTTACCCCACTGACACCCATGACTATTTCTTCACTGATTAAAAGCATCTACATATGCTTTAGATTTGGCAGAGCCTCCTATCTCTTCACCTTCCTTTCTGTGAGTCAATTTGACTTTCCCAAGCACACAACCTAAGCCAGACTTTCAGAGCAGATCAGCATTTGGGTATTGTTCTGCTTTCTTTTTCTATAGCAGTAGAATTCAGATTCTGGGGCCCAGTTCAACAGCTTTCAATAGCCAACACATTTCCTGCATCTCTGTCCACTGTTGTCCCACTCGACCAGCGAGTCAGTGTCAGGGAATGCTTAAACCCGCACAGAAGATGACACATGAAGTCTTTTCTCTGCATCTTAAGCAGTGGTTAGGAGATCAGTGCTATTTCAGAGTCTCTCTCTTCTCTGCTATGTTCCCTTAAGGAAGCCAGTTCATGCTTCTGTGCCCTGGTGCCTCCATCTCTTTGCCACTGTAACTCTGATCTCCTTCACAGATAATTGTGATATACAGCTGCACTGTTCTTGGTAATTCTTGATCCAAAAAAAGGCATGGGCAAAAGTAAGACTCCCGAGACTTAACCCCACGGTTTCTGTGAGAGCAGCAAGCCAGGGCTGCAGAAGAAAGAAAAAAGGGTGACAGCCTGGATTGAAGAAAGGCCAGGTAGTGTTTGGCTGCATCTTTCACTGTTTGTATTTCTCCATAGCTTTCATTAAGACATCATGGAAATTAATCTCCTTGGTCAGTTTAGATGATAAATACCTTGCAGTGTGGGGAAGAATATCAAGTAAACCAAACAGGAGAGCTCAGTATTCCAGAAAGAGGTGTTGACTAGATGGCCAGGATCTTCCTACTGCTGATAGCACATAGCACAGAGGTGCAACCCCTGAGCAAATATTGATTTTAAAGTACTGCATAGCAACAGAACAGGCAGCAGCCAACCTGTTCTCACTTGATTTGGAGAGCTGTAAGAGCAGCCAATGACCCTCCCCCCGCCAAGAACACATACAGCATTCCTGAGGCAAGTGTTAGTGCTGGATCTTGACCAAGAAAGGATTCCTATAGACTCAGCAGATGAGAAGAGGATGTTACACTGCTTGCCTCTTTCCACTCTATTCCCCACTAGCCCCATTCCTCCTGCACTTGTACTTTCCCTTGTCTGAGGGCCTTTATCACGGTGGCAAGTGGCAATCAGGGTGTGAGGCACAGCAGCACACAGAGCCTGCCTGCCCTTGGCAGGAGTCATTCTGGCTAATGGAAACAGCAGAAACTCACGAGACAGGCATGGATAAGCCTGGGAAGCGCTGAAGGGGGAACCTCCTCCTGGCGGAATGCAAAAGGATTAAAACTAGCAAGAGCACAGCTGCGTTCAGCATCAAGTTATTCCCAGATTCCCCTTGCCGAGCATTGCTCTGTAACTTGGATTGTTCCCTTCCCTCCAGATCACCGCTGGCTGGTTGTTTTATTCCTCCAGGTATCATTCAGGTGCACTCCAGGGACATCACACAGTAAAAAGCAATAAATGGCCAAACAGCTTGTAACCAATACATACTGGTTTCTACAATGACCGGGGCTGCAGGGCTGAGAAATCCCTCTCTCGGAACGGGAGCGACACCTTGTGCTGAGAACGATAATAGCCAATGGATAAAAACCAACTCGGCTAGAAAAGCAAGTAAACGAGAGAAGCCGGACAAGAAGTCATCTTTGGAGCAAAGCTGCATTAGGCGTTTTGGTTTTTGGAGATCTTTCCTCCTGGTACCAACCAGCAGCACTCTCAATATCCTGCGGTAGGGCAGATTCTGCTTTTTGAAAGGACTGGAGGGTTACAGTGAGCAGCTCTTTGCAGATATGCTCTGACCCCAAAGAGCAGCACAAAGTCAGACCTCAGATGTAACTGTGCATGAACAGCTACAGCTGTCAGGTGCTAGCTTTGTCCTCAGCACAGAGAAATCCACGGAAAAACAAGGTGTCACCTCAGACGGGAGAATTTTGCTGAGTGTTACTGACATCCACACTGGAGCCTAGTTTGCAACACATAAGCCTATAAGTAATACAAGAGTACAGAAGATGAACCCGTGAAATTCAACAAGCATTTTACGGAGCAATTTCCAAATGCAAAATACTGCTATCCTAAACCAATGCATAGGTGAGAGAAGTCAGCTGGCTCGCGAAGGGAAAAGAAAAGCAGGGTTTGAGTTTCTCAGTAGTCAGCCTCATGGAAATGTATTTTGTTTGTTCAAAATCAGGTGGTTGTTATAAACAATACATTTCAAAGTCAGCCTGAAAGATTTTGCACTGCTGTTGATCAATTTAGGTTTAACCTTTTTATAACTCAGAATATATTTGCAAGCCGGCTATAGACTTGGAGACAGTACTGCTTTGAGTTTTATTTGCTTCAGGGTTTCTTCACAAACTCAAGAGGAAAAAAAACCCCTGGCTTCTGGAAAATATTTCTGTAGCAAAGTAGGAATTCCTTTGTAAACACCTTGGAAAGGAATAGGGTGCGAGTATCCTGTTCATGAAAACTGCTCACAATCAGAATCCAGTAACCTGAATTTTGAAGTTAAGACTACAGCTAGGAACTCAAGGATTAAGACGCCACAAGGACAATACTGTGTTATCTCCAAGCAAGAGTGATAAACCCAGGAAATTCAAAATTCCAGTTACGTTCAAAAGAAATCTGACTGTGCCACAGAAATGCAATTAGAGCACACAGCTCTTATCCCAAAGGGTCTTACACAAAGCGCAATTCCCAAACTACACATCTAAGCAGTCCCTCTGTCTCCAGCAAGACCAGAGATGCATATAAAGTTTACCCTCTCTGTACACACTCATGAGGCTGAGTCAAACTAAGAGAGCTAGATGGATCATTTTTCCCCACTAGTGATAAACCACCATAACTGCGCCTGGGCAGGGGGAGTATATCTTTGCTTTTCAACGGAACGTAACACCACATCCTGAAGGGGGAGGGAGGACCATCAACAGAAATTTCAGAGTGCTGAAGGCACACAGAACACCAGAGTTTAATTTGTTCTTCCACTTCCCTTTCCCAGACTCCTGCCTCCTTTGGCATTTGCAGTGCACAAGCTCTGATGTAACAGGATACATGGACATCATTATGGAAGTCGCCCAGTTCAGCAACTAAGGTGGCAGAAGTGCCAGTGTAGGTTCCCAGCAGCAGAGCCACTGTTGACTGCTTCCGTGCTGCCAGTACAACCTCACCAGAGAGGTGAGACTGCACTGTGCACTGCAACTGCACAGGGGTGAAGGTTTCAGTTTGACTGAGGCAGTGGTCCTTAAGGGGATGCTTAGCACCAACCATCCACATTGGCATGAGGACAAACATTCGTGCCTACTGGGAGCACTGTTCAGGGTTTTTGCTGACTGATAGCTCTGCAGTCCTAGACACAAGCTGTTAGGTGGGTTTTTTTTGTTTGTTTGTTTGTTTTTTGTTTTTTTTTCCTCCAAACTCCAGACACCTCTTCTCCTTCCTCTGTAGATGCACCACAGCGAGGACAGCAGCTGCATCTTGCATGCAGGTCAGCTGCACAGGATGGAAGTGTGATACTGGAAAAGCCCTTAAAGAAAAGAGCTGAAGGTGGAGTAAAACATTAAACTCCCAGATGGAAGCAATATGCAGGGAGCAGGACTGTGTGACCCACATATTTCCCAGCAGGGAAGTATACCATTTAATGGGATGCTTGATGACGTGGTATCCATGTGCTCTGCCTGACAGAGCTGCAAGAAGGGGTATGTACATGTACACTAATTACTGATTGGCCTAATAACACTATCCATAATATTTGATCACACCACTTTTACTGACAGTGTAATTACTCCCATCCTAACAGAGAAGGTTACACACAAGCAAGCACGAAGACAGTGATCTGCTCATCCCTTATCTAGCCTGTGTGTTCTCACTACCCGACAGCAATCACTTTCTCCTTCCTACCAAACACTCCTCATAGCTCTTCCCTCTTGGAGTTTCCCCTCCTCTTCACGCCTTTTGAAAGTCCTGTACGTCCTTGTACATCCTGACACACCTTGTATGAGCAAAGCTGTACTGGCTCAGACCAAAAAAGGTCCATCTATCCCAGCATGCAATCTCTGACAGTGACCCATAATGTAAGATTTGCACATAGGTGTCAGGTTCACACACTCCTTTTTAAGAGTAATACTGCCACTATTTCCCCACAACTGACTGAAGTTCAATAGTGTAAACTCACTCCCTGTTAAGTGACTACACTTACAAATACTACCATCAGGGTTTCATAGGTGTAAGGACAGCTTTAGAATTTGTGTATTACAAACCTAGGAAATATCTTTGTAGAAAAAATACACAAAACATTTATAAGACACTAAGTTTTGTGTTTTTTGGTTTTTGTTTTCGTTTTTTTTTTTTTTTTTAGNAGTAAAACAGTGAGATGCTACATTTCAGGTGTTCTTGAAACTTTCAAAAGTGTTCAGAACACTTAATATCTCAATACTGTAATGTTTCCTTAATCCTTCTCCCATTTATTGTCTGCTAGTTTTCTTCTGTCTTGAGTTCACACTTGATGCTATTTGTATCTACCACAAAACCTGAAACACACACATATGGTTAGTTTCACCAGAAATTACATTTGTCATCCTGTGCTATAAATTAAAAGCAGATATACCAACAGCTTTGGGTTTTTTTCTAGAAATCTAATAAACCTGAAAAGATTTTCATTTTATTGCACAATATATTCCCCAAGCTGGAACCCTTCCCCATTAGTCACTTACTCCAGACAGCTGAATCATCTCTGCTGCTCAGTAACAGCCTCAGAATTCAGAGGTACCTTCTACAGAAGAGGACTTACTCTAGGCTTAAACCTTATGCAATGCAGCATGGAACAGCACGGAAATATATCTATTTTGGGGGGTGGTGGTATGAAACTATTTTTCCACTTGATTTTACAAGATTCAATTTCAATATATAAGTTAACAAGGCAGCTGAGAGGGGACAGGAAAAGATAAAAAACTACTCTGCCTCAAAACATATCCCTTCCTTTCCTTCCCCAGAATAATACAAACATATTTTTTCATTTCAAAATGGTTTTAAATGANATGGGACATCTACAGATTTTTTAACAACTAAAGATTTGAAAAAAAAACTCGTGTTATTCAGCTATCAACAGATACACACACTTTGATACATTGCATTTTCGGGAGTGATTACCATGACCTCAGAACCTACGTTTGGTCCCATGTTTAAATGGGATATACGTAGTCTGGCTTCTTGATTTCACTGTAGGTCTAAAATAGCTGGACCCTACATGACTTTTCTGTGCCATGTCAAGAAGAAAATTTTCAGAAGCATTTAAGTCACTTAAAACCTAAATCCGGTTCTTAAAAGTAACTGTAAATCCTGTCTTACTGTTACTGAAGGCATCAGCACAGTGTTTTCCCTTCTAAGAATGTATACCTTGAAGTGACACCTAAGGTTGGATCTCAAAGCTTGCTGTTACTTCTGAAGTTGGAAAGTATTATCTGCTGAAGCATTAGCAGTCTGGCGTTACGGGAAAGTAATCCCTTCTGGACCATAGCCTGCTGTGACTAGGTGGGCCATGACTATTCTTTGGCTCTAAAACATTTTGTGTGGGCCTTGCACTTGAGCTACAGGAGAGGACTTAATCTCGGGATCTGGAAAGACTGTCCTTCTGTCTTGGCATCCAGTATTATCCAAGAGATTTTGGTAACCCTGACCATGAATTATCCAGCAGTCCTGTCCTAATGCTAGATACACATGGTTTATGCAAATATGAATAAAATCATGTCCTAGCCAACACATTTCTATGGTTGTCATTCTCTGCCTTAGATCTACCAGTTTAGAACAAATTCTGTTGTAAAGTGTTGCAGCCAAACATAGTAATTGGAGCAGAAAAGACTACAAATCCAATTACAAAATAGAATTGACTTCAGATGAACATCATAAAGCATCAGTGGAAAAATCTATGGTTTGTTGGACCCATTGATAGCTCCACACTTGATTGAAACTCACTACCAAATCCATGAATCTTTGCTTGCTAAGCTAAAACAATTCCTGAGCAACACTGTTTAATTGGCCCCATGCCTGTTTCAGTGCTGACATACCTGTACCTACAACAAGGAGTACTCCAACACCACTACCTGGGCTATTCTGTGGCAGGAACTGTTCCAGTCAAGTTTCATGCAAGGACGAGTCCGAGTAAAATTACAGTTACATCAAACGTAGCTGCCTGGGAAGAAATAATGGATTTCCTTTGCCTGTGGGGAGGGGGAGCAACACTGAAACAACTATGTATACCTTGCAATAATAGAAATATTTCATGGGATTAGTGTAAATAAGGTATGTGAACTCAAGCATGGCTACCACAGGAGTTCCCTCAGTGGGCAAAACCCAGCAGCTACAACAGGCAAAAAAGAGCAAATACATAGCTAGTGTTGCTGCCATGAAACAACGCTGAAGAAAGACCACCTACCACAACCTTGTTAACTTGTGAAATCAAGAGTTTAGGAAGGGGCAACAGAGATTATGCAAGGCCGTAGATTTACTTATGACCCAGCCCAAACAAGAGAATTCTCACTGAGGAAGGGAATTTAGGAAAACACATAATACTAGCAGATACAATGCAAACTTAAGTGACTTTGCTTTTAGTTTTCAGTAAGTCTTACTCTGCACAGCTCCCAAACCTTCACCCTTTCATTCTAAAAAGGACAACCAACCATGCAAATATAGGGAGCAAAGCAGTTCTGTTTCGAAGCTTATTTTAAAGAGCATGCACTGGCAGTGCTAGGCAAGACAGACAAAAAGAAACCGGGAAAACCAGCCAAAAGCAGACATGAATACCTACTCTGAGGGGGGTACCTTGGGTGTGTTTAACAAAGTGGCTGGCAGTGTGACTAAATAAAGCCAATGCATTGTGAACAACAGAGTAACACTGTGACGGTAAACTTCACACAAGCATATACCTGGGCATTCAAAGTACATACACAGACACCACCTAACACCCAACAAATACACTGGAGGGAAAGAAGAAAAAAAAAAAAAGGCATTTGAAAAACAGAAGTAAAGTACACAGTAACAGTACATTCATGTTAATCTTGCAGAGAATCCACAGAAACTTTATCAGACAGTTTTTTCAAGTCCAAAGCTCCCTGCTTGCACACTACAGCTGGAGTTACAGATGAAGTAGACAAGAGCACACTTTATTAGCTCGGGGGGGACTTACTTCAGACAATATTACAGTAACATCTGACAATCTCAAGCTGCTGCCATTTACAGAAACATTGCTTCTTTGCAGCACAAGCAGTTTTCTAGAAATTCCCCGATGTCCAGGGAAATGTCTCTCTGTACATTGAAGCATGAAAGGCTTCTTATTTGGCTATTTCCAATCACTCTTCTGCAAATAAATGTAAAATACCTTTCTATATCACTCCAAAGAGACATGGGAAGGTTAGACTGCCCTATGCAAGGCAGACAGAAGCACACTGAGTAATCATCTTTTCTGTCTCTCTGGGATCAACATGAATAGTATCCAATAGGATCGAACTGCCCGTAATGTATTTTGCAGCAATTTTACTGTACAGTAAGTCTAGGCAAGCTTCTACTTGAGCAGAGCACTTTGGAGTGCTTGCCCTCCCCTATGCTCTCTGTATTTATTTTTTTAAAGACTATTCAGAATTCTGCAACACTGATTTGTGAAGGAACGGTATTTGTTTTAGTCTTACAAGAATCAACACTTTTTCCCCATCCCTATTAACTCACCACATCAAAGCTGCAAGTCAGCTAACAGCAACATTGACTACCCAAATGTTCAAAAGCTCATGCTAAACTTGTTCTCAATTATACGGCAGCTCAGTATGCACTGCCTGTGCCAGGATGCTCACAAATCCGCAGCCAACCCACCATTTTCATGGTGGATGTAATCTTTCCACAACCTGTTGCACATAACACAAAACTAGCTGACAAAGCCCATCTGTAACACACTTCCTCCAATTCTTCAACCCACTAAAAGATGTGGTCATCACCCGAAACCTACCCAGCTGTTTCATCTTTTCTTACTAGTATCTCGGGAAATGAGAGACATACAGGCTGGACAAGGTCCTTGACAGTCAAATCACTATTAACCTCACAGTGCTCTGGGGTCTGAATTGCACAGCAAGAAACACCCCAAGATTGTAAGGGTTCTCATATATGTGACACAAATACCCATCTTCCCCTACTACTAAGGTGTGGGAAACATCATGATCTGCCAATTCACATATAAATGATGAATTTTTTTTTTCCTGCAGCAGGGGAATGACAGAAAAGACTGGGGTTGCACTACCCTTGCCTGCCTGATCAACTTGTGGGAACACATTTAATTATTTTCTATGCAACTGTAACACCAAAAACCATGTAGCAAAACATAGCTATGGACCGGTCTACCCTGGAAATGACTAAAAGCTTTTGTTCCAAATTCTCCAAGACAAGAAAGTTGTGCAACGAACAAGAGCAATCTGGAGTTCCTGATGCCCGAACAGCTACTTGTACTTATTTCTGCATCAAAGAAAAGCAGCTCTCATTAAGGGGTTGGCCAAACTATGAATTAGTAGGAACACCTACTCCAGGAAAACAGCTTCTACCTCTCAGGGCAGGATTCTCTTGCAATTTCTTCACCACCTGTTTCATGAGGTGCTTTCATTGCTTGATGCCAGTTTAGCAAGCCCTAAACTTACTCCAGCATGCAGTCAGTAAATACCAACAATGGCTGGCAATGTTTACTTGCTGCATCAACCCCCTTTTCCTCAAATGCCCAGGTGAATTATGTTTCTGCAAACCAATCACCCCCCACTAGAATCACCGACTGCCAGAGGACCACTCAGCATGAGCCCACAAGCAGGAGCAGCGGGGACAGAAGAGCTGCAATAAAAACCGACTATGGAGCAAAGCAGGGGAACTGGTACCCCAGAGCACACTACAGCAATAACCTATGAGGCAGCGAACAGAAAGCATGCAGATGCTCTGCTCAGCTTCTCACAACTTTTGCCGATACAGCCACATACTTGCAGGGCACATCCCCCAGTGAAAATGTGAGTGAATTCTTGAGGAAAGAGCTGTATTACTGTTGTTTGTCATCAGCTGTTTGCTCGTAAACTTCCTCCTACAAAGCAAGCCCTTAATAACACAGCTATCTCCCTGTAACCCAACTTTTAATAATCCATTTTTATATGATACGGTACAATTAAAAATCCCACAAGACAATCCACCATAGCTGACTGAGTACTCAAAACGCCAGCATACTTACCAAAGCTTTTGTGTTCAGTCTTCCATGAACAAAAAGCCTAGGTCTGACAGGGGAGACTGTGCGTTACATACAGACCTACCCATTTTTTTTTTTTAAATTTACACACACTGTACATGAGACACAGCTGGCCTTCAACAGACTGGATATTGTAAAAATAAAGTACTACATTTAATTCTACACTTAGTTCTCTGCTAAGAATATAGAAGGGAAATAAGATGAAGGCAGATTCCACCATCTGATTTGCAGTCTAACAAACTACTGAAATGCATTTGAAAGGATTTCTTTGAAAAAAATTCTTTGTTTCTATGAGGGTCAGGGATGGGCCAAACCATTATGATCAGCTCACATGCAAATTCACCCACCCATTTCCACTAATGTTTTCACAACTGGGTGAATACAGTGGTCATGTAACTCAAGGTCTTGCTCTTCTGGGCAGAGAGCGTTGGACTTGACATGAAAATACTATGCAGCTAAGAGTGGATTCAACTAATTCAACAGCACATGTTTAATGAGGTAACTTCTGTTTCTGTACCCCTAGATACAAAAACTCTAAACCTTAATCCATGGTTGAGTAAAAACACAAATACCGTAGACCAAAGTGCTATACAGTTATGTCTATGACATTTTATACCTGTTTCAAAGAAATGGCTTATAAATGAGCTAATTTATATATACAAACTAGTTCATTGTATCCAGAAGTTTCCTAACATTCTTTTATTAAAAACAAGAGCCAAAGATTGCCCTGATGCCCTTCATTGTTATAAAGCAGACACTGAAGTATTAAGTGAACTACATATGAGCAAAGAACTCCAACTGATGCAGAGTTTAAAACTAGGTTTACAATTTCCTATTTTATTGGCATGAATGTATTTCTAAACTTAAAAACCCTTCTGGCAAGTTATCTCAATTTCTTATGACAAAATTTCTCACAACACACAAATATTTACAACATATACATAATTTTTCAGTTTTTTACAACTGGTTCTTAAAAGACAAACAATTTATAGGTTACCACAGAACAAAAGCTGTGACTTAGTTGTTTTTAATTTCATAAAACTATCATAAGTTAAAGTGAATAGATTTTCTTTAAATTCCTTGTAGCATTTTACAAGTGCAACAGAAAAATATGAAGAACCAATTTAGGATAGCTGCAGTTCATTGAATAAATGTTGCCCGTTGTAATCACATTATTTCACAGCAAATTCTTGAAAAAATAAGCACCAATCATTCTTGCAAAGAACAATTTTATCTAAAAGTATTGAAAAGTGTTAAATACAAGGTGTTTAATTTACATAACAAGCAATAAATACACCATATCCAAACTTTTAATCTGCATACTGCTACCCTTGTACATATAATGTACTAAAAAGTCAGCAAATTGTCAACACCTTTTCATTTTTTTTCCTCTTTTTTAAAAGAAATCAATTTGACTTCCAACCAACGGTTTGCTACTATAACAAAGGCCACAAACAGTACGTCTGGGACAGCATACAGTGTTAAAACTGACAAACTCCAAGGGGGAAAAAAACATCTAGCAAATAAATCAAAAAGCTGTAGATCATTGCTGGTGATATTAACATATACTAGAAAACCTTAATATGCTGCTACTATGATTTTTTAAATTGTTTAGTCAAATATCGTAAGAGCAAACTAATGCTCTCACTGATCAAAAAAAATTATGTAGCCACACTGTATTCTCATTGTCCTGCATGGAAAGATTTGATGCAATTTCATAACTTTGCTTGAGCCTTTATTTTACAACAGAGCATTACCTCTAACTCAGAATTGCACATAAGAAGGCTATTAAAAAGTACAATAAAAATCTGCACAAATCAGACTTAAGAAGAGTCAGTATGCTGTACACTTTCTACAATATTATGTTGATAGGTGAATAAACAATTAAGAAGTGCTGCCACTAAGTTTTTCAGAAAGTTCTTCAGTTGAGGAATAATCAAATGGAAATTTTGTGGGTTTTGTTTTTGTTGTGGGGTTGGGGTTTTTTTTATTTTTTTATTTTTTTTTTTTAAAAAATGACATCCAGGTCAGTTTAAGACCTATAAGCTTATGCATTGAGCCTTAAAGACTGATCTTCTCTCCTCCTGGAAGAAATATCAATATCTATTGAATCCTTGCCAACAATAAGCCTTAATCTCTTCGCTGGAGGAAGAGGAATAAAGTCATCAAATTCATCATCATAATCGTCTTCCTCTTCATCGTCCTCTTCTGATGAAGATTCATCTGCTGTTTCCTCTTCATAGTGACCATAATCATCTACTTCCATTCTTGACTCCAAAAGGGAGAGAGTTTCACTACAACACATACCATTTTCATGAAGGTCCTCAGGGTACGTCCCTCTGTTTTCTTCCTCTCGTTTTAGCTGTATTTTTAATTTTGTTGAACTATTGCCTGATCCTGAGTTAAACCCATTATTTAGCTTTGCTACATATAAATTATTATCTTTTTCATGGTCTTTACTTAATTTGATGCTTATTTTTGAAGAATTCATTCCATCACTTTCTTGGTCATTAGCCTTGCTACTGCTATCATGGCGTCTACGAAGAGTCAGTTTAGGGATCCCAGAGCTATTTTCAAGGATAAGTTGTGCATCATACCTTGTAATTCGTCTTTTCTTTTTACTTTTTGCAGTTCTAAAGCTGTCTTTTGCTTTAAAATTGTCAGATGTTACAACAGAGCAGCCACCAGATGCAGGGGTACAGTCTTTATAGCCAACAGCTGTGTCCACCACATTATTCCTCTCTCCCAGTTCTGAATGAGAACTAATCAAATCTGGTACTTCATCTTTCACAGGTGTATTGTGCGTAGGATCAGTTTCTTCTGTTTTTGCAGATGGTTTCACTAGTTTTCCTTGTCGAGATTTCTTTTTTGACATGCCTGCATCATTTTTCTGGCACCTAATATCCCCTTTATGTGATGGTCCATGAGCCATGTCATTTTCATTTACCACATGAGACTGCTGCTCTAAAATGTCCGATTGTGTTCCGGTCAAATTATTCTTATAGCTATCCAACCTATTTGGTTCAAGCTTTATGTCAGAGGTCTCCTTCAAATTCATTCTTGTTCTCATTGACCTCCTTGTTATATATGTGCAGGGTGGTATATCACCATGCTCATGAGCACCTTTCACAGAATTCAGTTTATGTTCTCTTGCTGCATGCCTTGTTAAGCATCCACTAGAGACTGCAACTTTGACTGGTCCCTCCAATTCTTTATCCTTTTTAATGGGCAAGTTTTTATACAAAACTACTTTAGGCTCTTTGAGAACTAAATTTCCCATTTCGAGCTTTCTAGAAGCATTCTTTTGCTCTGGCCTTTTGCACTGATTTCTCAACTTTATCTTTGAAAGTAAAGGCTTTGCAGGCTTTTTCAGTCTCTTTGGTACCCTGGAATTATTTATATGAGTTAGTTTAGATGAGGTAGAATTTGATGATGCTGGAATTCTTGATATAGACTGTCTTGTTAATGTTCTATTTTTGCTGTTCTTTTTTACACCAATTGAAGATTTTCTGTTAGCTGCAAATAAAAAGAGTGGTTTTGTTACAATACTGCTTTGTCCTGAGATTCCCACTCCCAAATAGTGTAGTTATTTCATTCCTTTTAACCACTTCATCAAAATTCGTGAAATAGCCTAGATAGCATGCAGTAAGGAGTGAGATTGCTTAACTTTCAACTCAGATTTGAAAGGAATGGTCAAACAAGTCAAAAGTACACATAAATTCCAGGTACACTTCCCTCACTGCCCCTAATATACCAAGTTTGGTTTTTACTGAATTTCGTCTTGTACCCGGTTTTTAAAAAAAATCGATCCCACATTGTCCACAGTTTTTACTGAGTATTATTCTAGAAAAATCTCAGTATCAGCATGCTCTATTATTAACCCCAGATTTTTTCCCTACAGGGGGAGGAAAAAAAAACCCCAAAACCTTAACTACTGGTTTCAGTTTCAGATATCCAGTTGTCTGTCCCCTACTGTCATAAGCAAAGGAGTTTTGTCTGCCCAAGCAAAGCTGCAACTCTAAAGCTTTATAATTAGAGATCATAAAAGGGGTTTGGGAAGTGGGTGGTTTTGTTTTTGGTTTGTTTTTTTTTTTTTTTTA
>RSEF01000005.1:18341759-18355534 GCA_003993805.1 Himantopus leucocephalus
TGTTTTTTTTTTTTTTCTTTTAAATCCAAAACATTCAGCAGCAGCGAAACTGTTAGTTTCAGTGTAATCACTGTGTGCAACTACACACGGTGAAAGAAGACAACCAGGGGCAAGCTAAGGGACTCTACTGAATTAAGTTATCAGCAAAGATTAAAAAAAAAAAAAAAAAAAAANTTTTGGAAAGTAAAGAGACACTGAGGTCTGAAGAATGTAAAAGCTTCATTTTGATACAGGGCGTCACTATATAAGAGCTATGTATTTAATCCAGTATCTCCATAGCGCCACAACACTGGAATTGAACTATACAGCCATGTAATCTTATTAGCAGAAGCCACATGACTTGTTCTACCTCCAAACCCCATTCAAGATGAACGCTGAGCCCTTTAATTATTATATTGAAATGAGCTACAGAGTGCAGAAGAGATTCAGCACAGACCCATGAATGCAAGTGATATGGAACTGCTTTGTGCTTTTTGTCTTTATTGCTCAGAGTGACATACCCTGTCAAGTTCAGGAATGACTGACAGTTTACACTAAGGCCAGCAATTGCTCTTGGCGCAGTGTTGAAAGAAAGCAGCTTCCAGTACATCATCCCCAAACACTTAAAGCTTGGTCCTTTAGTCTCACATTATCAGACAAAACCACCTGCACAATACACCCGTTTGCAACTTCACTGAAAGAAGCAATATGGAGTTAGGAAACACCCCTAGATCCTCCTGAAACAAACTACAATGCATTTGACTTCGTAAATCACCTGCAAACTTAGAAAGACATTGGAACTGCTCTTCTCTAGCATGACGCTAGTGCTTTATGGAACCAGGAAAAAACAATGACTGTTAACAGCAGCAGTATGATCAGGAGTCTAAGATTTAAATACTAAGACATTTCTCTGCAAGATAGTAAAGAGTGGATTAACCATTAAGGCATGCAAATTCAAGATTCAGCACTCAGCCTAGGGAAAAGTATCCAAAAATAAGAGATAGTACGACAAGCAAGAACTCACTTGGCTTTTTACAAGTGTCACTTTTAATCTCTAGTGTTAGACAACCTTCAATCCAGGAAGTAATAGCTTGCAAAAGCGGTTTTGTTTTTACAAAAAGCATGGGCATGCAAGACTGAGTAATCTTACAGCCAGGATAACCTTTGTAATGCACACACGAAAGTCTCCTATTTGTACAAGAAGCAACAAAACGTCTTAGAACAGCTATACTTGACAAGATAATACTTCCTAACATATGGGGTGGTTTTTTTATTAACTGCTAACCTGCTATTTTGTCAAGATAAGAGCTACCAATCTGATGAAAGAATGATCACAGGGCCTGTTAAAGAGCAGAAGCTCTGAAAACAACCTGCTTTCTCTTGGAAATCCAAGAGGATGAAAAAAAGTTACTTTTGGGTAAAGTCACTGAAGACATTTCCAGAGCTGTATTTTATGCTATCAAAACCCTAGTGACAAGAAGGTATTTCAGAGGAATACTGGACAAACTCATTGAGGGATCCAACCGTAATTTTTGAGAACTAGTTTTCAGCTCTTTCAGACATTACTGACTTTACAGCTTACAGAGCTAATAGCCCACTTCCCAAGACCGAGTGCATTCAGGAATTGCAGGACTTTTTTCTTTCCCAGGGGCCATAAAAATAAACAAAAATAGCAATCACTTTCTTGTCACCACTCTACTGTAAGATCACTAATTCAGTATAAAGAAGATGGAAAACAAGGATGTTCCAACAATAACCTAGATATTTTACTAGAATGTTATGAGGTCTTTTCCCTCTAACGGGAAAAGCACTACAGGCAAAACAAGAAGTCTTTACAAACTCTTCAACTAAAGGAATAAATAAATGAAGTACAGAAAGTGCTTATATAGGAGACACATACATACAAAAACGCAGTCTTGGCTTCCAGAGGCAAGGTAAAGTACAACTTCAGTAAGTGGTCATCAACTTATGCTGGGCTGCTAGTTGCAAAAATACAAACCTCTTACGTGTTTCCAACAGCAAAGCAGTATGCTGGCACAGTCACTTCCACAGTACGTCTTCAAACAAACCAGAACAAGCGAACAGGAAACATTTGCTTGCCATCATAAACGGCTGTTTCATTTTAAGCACACTTCAGTACATAAACTATTTAACTAGTATGACTTCATCACACTAAAGCAGAAGATGCCCAAACATAAGCTGTAAATCTTAATTTCTACTACAATCATGTAGTACTGGCACCTGGTATTTTGAAAACGGTCTAGTCTTTTCATATTTGCTTTCCCCCACCTTCCCTCAAAGCCATACAACAATAAATCTCAGAAGCTCTAGAAAGGCTACAGCTTACTAGATAAGGAAGATAATCTAAGCGACAAAGCCACAGTAACAAGCAGATATCATCACTGTACCAAAAAGATAAACAAGAAGTATGCTGATGCTTTTATTTTAATTCACTGCAACAATAGAAACTCTCTCAATAGCACATTATGAAAGAGGCAAGAAGATGTGTTCCTGGCAGAAGCTGTAAGCCTCACCGGAGTATTGCCCATAGTGTTCCAAAATGATTAACTATTGTCCTTGAAGACTGCCTGTAACTGTTCTCTAAGTCTGAGAAAGGAAGAAATACATGATGATAGCCTTTGTGTAGTCTTTTGATTCAAATTAGTAATTAAAAAGTTATTGTGGTGTTGAAAACATATCAGCAAAAAACAACATTTATGAAAGTAGCTTCTCCAGCTATTAAACAATGAATACACCATTTCCTTACCAAAAAGTGTAAGGATTGACTACCTGTGCATGACCTGTAGACTACCATTCACACAACAGAACAAAAGAGTCTTTTGAGCATATATATGCAGCTCAATTAACTGCTAGAAATAGAAAACCACTCCAAACTGAAATGTAAGATCATCTACCTAGACTCTGTTTTGGGCACAATGTACTATTGTAACCAATAGCACGGAGGGAACAGGAAGAACTCAAGCATTTCTCAAAGATGGATGTTGCACTCTCCAGCGAAAAAGAAAAACCTCTTTGGATTAAGTCTTTACAGTTATTAGAACCACAATGCTGCAGTTTCATGTACAACTCATGCTGTCAGGTTATACTAGCAACCATTTACATTATGTGACAACACCAATTAATCTAGCAGTCATTTTTGAAGCAATCAGCTTGTTACATACATACAGAAATCTACTTAACCAGTACTCTGGTTATGTGAGGTATAGTTATGAGAAGCTGCACAGGTAAACTGTTTTTCCTTAAAAACAGCCACAGCAACAGTGTGAATGATGGAGCAACCTGCTTCCCAAGATGTGCTGCCTGGAAATCCGAGCTCTAACAAGAACATTATTGTACAGTAATAAGAACGTGATTGCTGTCCTCAGAAACTTATCATTAATATATAGCTTCTCCATTAAGCTAGCAGTGCAGATCTTGTATGCAAACAAAGCTTAATAGAGATCTATAGAATATAACCAGTGAAGACCACATTGCATTTAGACCAGAAGTATTCAGACAGGTGCATAATAGCACAAAAGTATATGCAATTCTGGTAATCAAGTTCCCAGTAAGCACACTAATTTATCTTATACATACGGACATGTCTGAGTAGCATTCCTTCACCATGGGTCTGCAAGAACTTAAGATCAAGTGGCAGCAACACTGAAGTGCTCAGGAACTATATCTTTTTTATGACCTCGTAAGAGGAGGGGAAAAAAAAAAGGCACCCAGGCACACGAAATAAACAGAAACGTCCCCAAACACTTAACTTGTCTTTGAAATATTTCAAATGACTAATGGTTTAAAACTTATGATTAGTTAACTGTTTAAGCTAGGAAATAGTATCTATTAGCAACCTGTTCTACAGCATAAACACACGAGAGCTAATAGAAAGACCTATGAGAGCGTTACAAATGCACGCTGCTACAGAGCTCCGAGTTCCAGTCTCACATACAACACCATTTTAAAGGCAGAAGCTACTCACAAATTGCCATTTTTTCGGACTTTTGTAAACATGCAAGAAATTCTAGAGTTTTGCTCAGATTACATGAACTAAGAAGATTAATTCTTTTCTAGAAAAATAAGGACAAGTTACCTAGTATTCATTTTGTGTGTCTGAAAACCTAAATAGGGATCAAGAACCAAACTAGTTGCTAGGTCATCGTTTTCACACAGTTCCTTGGCAGACATTCCAGAGGAAGGCACGTAACGACTTTGACCCTCAAATCCTGAAGCACCGCTACCTGCAAATAAGACAGCATAAATTAGGTATCATTTAAAGAATGTTATAAAGCCCAGCTACACTTGGGTTGGAGATAAGAAGTATAGAACAATTAAGAAATATGATAAAATATCTGAATAAACAGGAGCACAGTTGATTTTTTCCACTCTTGCTTTTGTTCATTTATGTAGCAGCCAATGGAGAAAGTATTTTAGAATATATTTTATGTGTGTCCTTAATTTTGGTTTCTTTCTCTCTTCCCCTCCCCAACTACAAGCACCTTTCCAGACTACACAGTTCAGTCATGCCTGCCTCAAACATCTGACCTATAAACATGACGAAGCCATGAAAATGTCAAACCTGATTTTCCCAAAATCACAGAATGGTCAGGGTTGGAAGGGACCTCTGAAGATCATCTATAGCCCAACCCCCTTGCCAGAGCAGGTTCACCTACAGCAGGTTGCACAGGATGGTGTCCAGGCCGGTCTTGAATGTCTCCAGTGTGGGAGACTCCACAACCTCTCTGGGCAGCCTGTTCCAGTGCTCTGCTACCCTCAAAGTAAAGAAGTTCCTCCTCATGTTTAGATGGAACTTCCTATGCCCAAGTTTGTGCCCATTACCTCTTGTTCTGTCACTGGGCACCACTGAAAAAAAAACTGGTCCCATCTACCTGATACCCTCCCTTTAAATATTTATAAGCACTGATAAGACCCCCCCTTTAGTCTTCTTTTCTCTAGACTGAAAAGACCCAAGTGCCTCAGCCTTTTCTCATAAGAAAGATGCGCCAATCCCCTAATCATCTTAGTAGCCCTTTGCTCAACCCTCTCCAGCAGTTCCCTGTACTTCTTGAACTAGGAAGCCCAGAACTGGATAAAATACTCCAGATGTGGCCTCATCAGGGCAGAGTAAAGGGGGAGGATGACCTCCCTCGACCTGCTGGCCACAGTGTTCTTGATGCACCCCAGGATGCCACTGGCCTTCTTTGGCCACCAGGGCACATTGCTGGCTCATCGTCATCCTGTTGTCCACCACGACTCCCAGGTCCCTTTCCACAGAGCTGCTCTCCAGGAGGTCAGCCCTTAACCTGTACTGAATCTGAATGAAGGACTTACTCTGAATTTGTATTTAGTCCTTTATTCCAGGCCAATAGCGAAAATTAAAATCCATGTTCCTTAAAACCATTTCATAATGACTATTGATATATGTGACCATTCAAAATGGGGTTTACTTCTACACATGCATTCACTAAAAGTTAAGCTAGTAATTCAAATTATATGTTATTCACTTCCAATCACACTAGTTCTCACTTAGTGCCAATCATGTATTTTATACTTATACCAGTTCGAAATTAATTTACATTCAGTCATTCTCACTTAACTTTTAAACTGATCTGAAGAGATCTATATTCCTGAAGTGAGTTAATGCATCCAGCAAATACAAACATAATTAATACTTCTGGTGTTACCTACATGCTGAATGCAGACCTTCTTCATGAAGAAGTAAGACAAAAGTCTGACTTGCAAATTGATAGACAAATCACATACAACACTAAGCTGCATAAAAATGTACATACATCTGCTTGATCTTCTCTCAACTCCATTTTTGCCCATCTTTGGATTCTCCTTTCCCGCATGCTGCAATTTGGTCTGATTCTGCGCATGGTCATTAGACGACTTGCTTCCACTTCTCCTGCCATTCACCACCATGTTCTTGGATTCTCCCAGCCACTTCATTCCCACAGACAATCTGACTCAGTTGCATTTAGTCACTTTTCAAAAGGCTTGGAGAAGTGGATGAATAACTTCAGTTCCAATTCCTACTGGAAGCAAAACACAAACATGATTAGAACTTACTGGGAAACTGTTTCCAAGACACAGATTTTAACAAAAAGAAAAAAGAAGAAAAAATGGGGAGGGGGGAGACAGTGATCTGCATTTGCATTAGGAAGAAAGAAAAGCAGTTCATTAGCACTAGTACAGCGAACTGCTGCAAATACAGATATCCAGACGTGAACTACTGTCCAACAACTTACAACCACATCTGGAAGCAAAGATGGAATTCTAAAGCTGACAAATTGCTAAGAACAACTCAATTTTAAGAGCTGGACTATACACACATATATACCCATGTATTTATATAGGCATACATACACATGGATGAATACACACCCAGCTATGTGACTCCAAAAATGGATTATTTTCAAATGCACGCCCAATTATATTTCCTAATAAATAAAATCTGAAACCTGCTTGGAACTCTACAGCAAAAAATGACATTATACAAACATCTGGCCAGAGGTAAAGAGAAACACAGTTTAAAAAAAACAACGAAAAAAAACACAAGAAAACTGACAACATTTTTGGAATGGGGGTGGGAGAAACGTTAAATGTTTAGAAATCAGAGTTAAAAAACCCCTCAATGATGATCTAGAGGACCCAGGCTACTATTATTACTGTTCCATGTAACAAAAAAGTCACAACACATCTGGCTCAATGGGCCAGTACTGAGCAGGGTCACAAATAGAGCTGAAATTTTACAGTACATAAATGGCCAGCAAAGAACATGCCAGTTTTTGCCTGCAGTCTCAGTGCCTTTTGCATAAATAATTACAAGCAAACTACTGATGATTTTGCACACAGTTGTGCCTCCCTCTGTGTAACTTGCGGGAAAAAATCTGACACTGAGTTACATTAATACATAATTATTTTTACTATTGTATTTATAATCCATTTACTTGGTTTTAATTCATCCTCCTCCCTACTACTTCCTCATAAAATAATAAATTGTGCCTTTTCTTGTTACTGTTATTAAAAAAAGAGCATTAATACTCTTCTCACAGCAGATAACACGCATCATGTGACAGGCATTTCAATCTAGTGGAAGAAATTCACAACAAACTAACAGATGTTTTGAAATAGCATCTTTTGTAGAAATTCGGTTTTTAACCCGTTAAGCATAGCAAACTACTGGATTTCTGTTAGACACCTATGCGATCCAGCTACTTAAAGCTATAAAAATATTTATGGCCAGATGATTAGTAGCTAAGTTACTTTAAAAGATTCCAAAGACACAGGTATCAGAGAAAAACAGTAGGCAAGTGACTTAACAGATACATTGGCTCAAACATCTTAGGAAAACTATCATCCAGAAATCTACAGGTTTTAGAACCCTTTACAAATTGTCACAGAAGGATAGTAAAATTATTGACAAAGTGAAACAGAATCATACTGAGGAAAAGCTGGTTAAACTACTGCCTTAATATAAAGAATTGAGATCATTTCAGTGGACAAGGAATTTTCTTGCTGCCATTGACAGAAGGGATTGACTTTGACCTCAAGTTACAAAAAACAAAAAAAAGTTTAACTGTCTATTTTACTGTACCAGCAAGCTTTAACACAGCTCTTTAACAGAGCTCAAACTGAACAGTTTGACTACCAGAATGCGAAAGTCGCTCTGCATACTGACAAAATTCTTTAGGAAGTTACCAGATCCAACCTTCAGAAAACAAACCAGAGACTTGAAGTTTGCTAGGGTAAACCCTATTTGTTGCATTTAGCTATATGTAGAACATGACATTTTTACATACTACCTCCAAAAACAACCTTGGAAATCTTGCTGCCAAACCTGTGCTAGACAACACTAGGCTTTTTTTTTTTCCTCTTCATAGAGCTTTCCTGATAACATACATTTGGAAGGGGGGGGAAATCAACCCCCCCAAACTGTCTTGTTAAGCATCCCACCTGAACTTCTTTCAGAAGACAGCTACCCTATGAAGATCTGCACTGACTATCACGTAATCACTTAATAACAAACTCCAATGCATTTTACAGGTCTATATACTGTAATTAAACCCCGTTCCCCATTTTTGTAACAGTGGTAATAAAGAGCATTAAAACAGAAATTATGTTAAAGACTTCCACTAAATTCAGTCTTGGTTTCTTCGTAAACCAGGAGTGAACTATAGCTTGCGGTGTGCTACAGTTCAAGAGCAATACAGGTAAATGAAGTCTACCATGAAGTCCAATTGTAGATGTATGTAACCATCTGGAGGAAAAACATTCAATACAGTAGTGCTTCTGACAACTAACAAATACTGTAGCTACACTTTCAGATGGAAAAAAGGCATACTCTGCACAAAGAAGGAAACTGATCTTTCCTAAGTCCAGTTTTGGGAGGGTAAGTACTATCTGTGCTAAGAAACTTCTGCCTAACAAATACAGTAATGGTTAGGAAAGTACGATAGCAAAGGTAAGAATGAATGTGGCAACAATAGTACTAATACTCAAACCATACTAATTAGGAAGAACACTTGCTTTTGCTGCAAAATATATTGAAATAGATGACAACAGAAGTCCCCCCCAAGCAAAATCAAAAGTCATTTAGTGAAGCCTAGCAAACATTCTTGTGAAAAATCATTATTTATTTGACCCTTGCAGCCTAATGAGCAAGAAAACCTTTGTCTCCATCTACTGCTGCCTTTTATTTTCTAATACCAGCCAAATGACAAACTTGAAGACTGCAAGTGTGCTTCTTCAGCCTTTATTCCTTCTCCCAATACACAAACACCGCTTTCAAGAGACAGTATCAAAAGCCAGAACCAACAGACAGGATTACTTTCCCAGTGAATATCACAGCTCCTAATGCCAACAGATAATCTAAAAGAGAGCAAAAGATGCCCCACTCGTCACCACCATGTGATCTTTAATACACCTTCAGACATTACTTGCTCTCAATACTTTCTACATCAGACTCATGCTGACAAGTCCTTGAGGACCAGAGGGAGAAAAGGAAATGATGAACTCCATCTTCCTATTTAAGAAAAAAATGGAATATACTTTCACCTCCACATACTTAGAAACTCCTGCTAATGGCCTTGACCATCAAATAATATAACACCATGCATGGATCACTCATGACTTTCAGTTTATCTATAAAGTTTACCAGCACAATTACAGCTTCCAAGGGACCTTTTTTATTTCAATGTAAATGCCCACATTTCTGTTTTAACCCTGTATTAATTGTACCACTACTCTTTATAATTATACTGCATTTTATAATTCTATTACGGCAGTTTTACAAGCACATTTCCTCAATGTCAAAATATAGCTCAATCACATTCGGCACCTCTCATCAAGGAATTTAGCATTTCATTGCAACAGTACTGTCAAAATGAAAATTCAGGTTTCATCTACCTGGTTCTAGATTTATTAAACCTATTAACACACTTTCTGAGCATCATTTGCATTTCAGTAACATTCAGAAGCACCCATCAACAACTGAAGCACAAACATGATTAATGCTGTCATTGCTAAGATACTCAAAGCCAGATTTATCCAGAAGTCTTTACCAGACTGATTAAACAGTACCATTCAGATCTATATTGCATATGAAAAGATTTAGTTCTTTTATCCTGGAAAGTGTAGTAAATCCCTATGAATGTGAGTAAAGAAATTCTGTGGCTGTTAAAATGGATCTCAAAAGCTGAGCCTCCCAGGTTTTGGGCTCTCGTCTGTGAAATCTATCAATTCAGAAAAGTCTTGTTGTGAGGGGGGGAAAAAAGCTGCACAAAGCCAAATCAGTAAAAGCCTACACCATGCAAACACATACATCACTAAGCATACGAAAATCAACTATGATTTATTTCGGTTTTCCTTAACACAGTTTTTGCATATAAATATTTATTACCTAAAGGACAGGCACAGCTTCTAAACAGCAGCAGTGGATTTTGTTCATCCCTCTCCAGGACACAGGCAAAGACACTAGGATCAGGAGGTTTCCTAACAGGCAGGGTCATCCTCCCCTTTCCCATGGTCTCCAGTACACAGGCTGTCAAAGGACCTCCTTCTAAAATACGGTTTCTTGATTTTTATTTATTTTATTTTTTAAGAACTCAAACACCTAAACCAGTTTTGGTTTGGTGTTTGTTTGCTTGGGTTTTTTTAAAAATTAACTATAGCTACAAAAAGTCTTCCTCAACAAGACAGTGGCCTAAAGCAAATATGGGACACAAAATCAAAAGACCCGATGACCACAGACTCAGCTTTTCTGGACAAATCAATAGTATCAAGAGAAAAGACATATGTTTCATTACCAACAGCTTTAAAGAGAGCACTAGACCTTTGATTAGGGAATCAGAGCAAAATCATGCAACCAGTTTTTCTATAGGATCACCACACTGTAGACAATTTCACTACAGCCACCCCACCTGGGTAACAAAAAAAAATAATCCACCCACTCCTAAAAAGTGTTCGAGTTTCTAATATGACAGACTGAGCAAAATCAAAGCTGAATGAAAACTTGCACAGCTTTAAGGAGTTATTCAAAACAGCCTCAAATTTTCTTTCAATTACTGTTTTTGAGAGCGCAGACAAGTACCATTAATCCAGAGAGGAAGGTGAAGCACAGAATGCTTCTGGCTCACAAAGGGTGCGAAGCCAATGCAGTGTCACTTTAAACAGGAAGGTAATGTTGTTACACTACAAATTATTTTTGATGACAATAAAACACAGCAAAACCAGGCATGGAATAGAGGTCTTTGCAACCACAGAAGGTGACAAAAACAGAAGACATTTGGGAGTTTACTTTCCCATAATCTCTGTAGTCAAAGTTGTACTTTCAAGACAGGTCAGGTGGTCCCACAGGACTTCAAACATTCTGGAGTCGAGGCTGCAATTCCTCAACAGGATAAAAGCTACCTAGGAAGGGCTACTTCAGTCCCACCCCTGCAGATGCTTATTTTAGCAACCTGATTTCACACCCACTTTTAACTTTCTTTGCCCCTGGGATGCACTGGTTCAGTAAATGAAACAACCAGAAAAAAAAAAGGTAGGTTTTTGAGTGTTTCTTTTCAGCTAGTTAGTTCTCAGAATAAGCTCAGTGCAAAACTGGACATGGAATAACAGTGGTATGTGGGAGGCTGTAAGACTGTGTCAAAACTGACTCAGGTCAGTTCAAACTGTTGCAGAACTGCAGCCTCAGAATACATGTTTGTGAGAGCACACATAAATCCAAAACCAACCCAAACCCAGGCTTCAATCCCCCACCAATAGCTCAGTCTGTACATTCCCACTTTCTCTTGTGCCAGTTCTTTTGCAGCCACCTGATTTTTGTGTGCCAATTTGGATACTAACCCAAGTACAATGCAGGCACAGAAGCAATAGCATGTACCAGTATAAATGAGTGGCAGAAAGGGAATGCACATACAGAAGTGCTTCAGCAGCTCCTAGCCCTTCTCTTCTCCTCTCCCCCCCCCCCCCCCCCCCCCCCCCCCCCCCCCCNCCCCTCCACCCCTGGTGCCTTCTCAGGGTGAAGCTGAACTGGCTGAGCAAAGCACCCTCTAAAGGCTGCATGATCCCCTCAACTCACTGCAGCAACTCCAGTGTTCAGCAAACTTTCACAGAGACAACCCAAAAGTTCACTACTTCTGGGAGAGGAAAAACCTCCTTCCTCCCCTTTGCCAATTCACACAAACATTTCTACCAATTCTGGAGCTCAGTGGACCTCTCCATAACTCAATTTAAACCCATTAACCCAAACAAGGAGGACAGCAGGTAATTTTCTGCTGGTTTAATGTGCTGAGCAGGTTTAGCAAAGGGTCCAGTGGGCACTACAGCAAGAGAGGATGCAGTACTGGAGGAGCAGCAGCAGGACCACCGAAACAGGCAGGAAAAGTGTCAGCTCTTGTAACAGTTTAGCTATGTGACTTAGGTTCAGCTGAACCTAGCAGTTCAGGGCAGCCCTACCATGGCTGGCACAAACAGCACTACAGTTCAATGAAGACATCAAACCAGCTCAACACTAAAAGCAGCCCTGCTGCCCCCTCACCTGCTTGTGCCTATTTCCATGCCATCCTCCCTCTGTGCCAGCAAAACAACTACAGAGCCAAATGGTGACCAAATCAGGGGAGTCACCAGAAAAGCCTGAACCTTGCTGGCTTGAACCACGGTACAAGAGGATGTTATGGAAGCGTGAGGGGACAAGGTCAGGGAAGTGGTCAGGAGCACTTAAGCCAGGACTGTTCCCAAATGCTTTGCGCTCTCAAACCACAGCTCTGGATTCACTGTTTAGCATAGAAGTATCATACCTTACACTTACTAAGTTAATTTGGGCAACTGTCTGTTGCATTAAAGCACAATGACGCCTGAAGTGAAAAGAATACTAGGAATTGCAGTCCTGCAACAGGACAGTGGTAACAGAGCAAAACAAGTATTCAGGAGCCCTGTTCAGTCTTGTTACTGAGTATAGAAGAATACATCATCCCGCTTAATTAATACGCAATACACTAAGTAATTACTTTAAGTAAATCTTATTTTCCAGTTTGCGAACTCAAATGCATATATAGCAAAGATGTCTGTATGTGTCTATCTGGCTCTAGTAACAAAACACCACGATAAACAAACAGATCTCATTTTTCAATCAAGTAAGTCTTGATTTCCTCACACAGTGTTAATTCCAAGGAAAAAGGCTTAAAGAACTCAAGACAAAAGTTCATTTTTAATGAAATCAGAAGAGGACACATCCATAGCTATAGCGACCAGATTATGGAAACAGGACATGACTCTGTGTGAACTTATTCTATAATACATTTTAACCTCATAGATTAAAACCTCCCACTATATATTTACAGTATTAAACACTCTGATCGGATTGCCATCTCATATGTGTTGCCCTGCACTTACTTCAACAGAAAACTATACGAAGTTATTTTCTTAGGATTGTCATGCTGCCTGTGATACAACTCAACAAAACACCATGTAGTCTCTCCCTCACCCCCCATCTTCACTTCTTCAGAGAGCAATGTGTTGAAAATTATTTCACTTTGAAGTTTCAGATATAGATACTGGACAAAGGTGTGCTTCCTTAAAAGCACATATTCCTCAATGACAAAAAATCACATAAAAAATCCAAAGATGTCAGGCGTTTCGAACTAATTGCAACAAGCTCTGAGGCCGGAATGGTCACTCTAAACAGACCTCATTAAAAACCAATCAGTACAAATATGGGTTAAAATGCCTATTACGGCTCATACAGAGGAAAGCCATGCTGCCGGGACCAGTAACCATCTACCACCAGAAGTGCTACCAACTGCCAAGCAACTAACAGCTTCCTCCCCGAGCTCCCCACACGCCTCCCTAGCCTGAAACTACTCGCACGAATGCCGGCGACGAGCCGAGGGGGAAGCTGGCGGCGGAAGGGGCGCGGCGCCGGCCGGGCCGGGCCGGGCCTCCGCGGCCCCGTGCTGCCCCCTAGGGCTGGCCTCCGGCCGCCGCCACCGTCCAACCCCGGCCCCGCCGCGGCCCCCACCTCCCCCGGCCCCCAGCCGCGGCGGGGAGGCGGCACCGCCCGCAGACCCCCATCTCTCCGAGCGGCCGCGGGTCCCCCACCCCCCTTCAACCGCCCTGGAGCGCCGGGGTCTGTCTGTCAGCGCCGCCGAGACCTGCCCTCGCCCTGCCCGAGGCGGCGGAGGGGCGCCAGCGGCCCCGCACGCTGCCGCCTCGGCCGGCCCGCGGCGGGGAGCAGCCCCCGGCCCGCAGGGCATGACACGGGCACGGCTCCTCACCGCCCTCTCCCCCCC
>RSEF01000005.1:18355634-18370241 GCA_003993805.1 Himantopus leucocephalus
CCCCCCCCCCGCCCCGAAGACGCACACACACACGCAGACTCACCTCCCGGCTGCCCTCCGCGCTGGGTCCCTCACGGCCACCGGCACTGCCCCAGCCGCCACTGGGGGAAAATGAATCATCAAAAGGAAGGGAGCGTAGGGAAAAAAAGAGGGGGGGAAGGGGAGCGAAGACCGAGCGAGGGAGGGGTGGACGGGGGAGGAAAACTAAGGAGGGGGGAAAAAAAGCAGCGATAATGATAAAAAATAATTCCGAGTGGGGGGAGGAAAAAAAATGGCGGATTAAAATCCAAGATGGCGGCGCCGAGGGGCGAGCGGTCCAGGGAGGAGGCGACGGGAGGAGTCGCCTATAGATCCCTCCGCCGAGCCCCGCGAGAAAGAGTCCCCCGGGCTCCCTCGCAGAGACCCCGCGGGGCGGCGGCGAGCACCGGCTACCGTCGCCGCCGCTTCCTCCTGCGTTTGCTTCTTCTCTGCGGGGAGCCCTCCTTCCTCCGGCCTGCCGAGCCAGGCGGGCCGCTGCCCCGGCCACCGCGCTCCGAAGTTTCTTGTTCTTTCTCCCAGCGTAGCCCACGACCTCCTTGCCCCGTCCGGGGAGACGCCGCCTGCCCCTGCGCTGCCGGCGGCGGAGGGACACCGCGGGCAGGCGCTGACTTACGCCAGCCGCTGCGGAAGGATACACCACTTGCACGGAAATGCAGCGCGTACCCGCGCTCCCATCCCGCGCCGCTCCCTGCCTCCTCCCGCCGCCGCCTCCGCTTCACACCGACCGGCACAGAGGCAGGCCTCCAGCCCGCAAGCTTCCGCGCCTCGCCCGCGGAGGAAGGACAGCGCGCTCTGCAGCTCCCATGACCGCTCAGCGCGGCGCTAGCACCGCGGCGGAGGGATTTTGCCGAGAAGAAAACAAGGCCCGGGCCACCCCGCGGCTCGGGCCGGCCGTGCGTGTGTGCGCAGAAGAAGTCCCGGCCGCCTCACGCGGTCGCGGGATCATTCCGCCCGGAGCTGCCCTTTAAATGCGAGGGACTCCCCGCCATGGGGGCGAGCGGTTGTCTTTATGCATTTGGTGGGGAAGTGGAGGTCTTAAAGTGCTCCTTCCACCTCGGTCTTGGCGTCTGTGAGGCAACGGTTCGCCCTACCCCGCCAGAGGGAGTGGGGACCGCAACTTCAGCGTCCCCGGGAGCTCCCGGGTTCCGGCACCTGCTTCCCCCCCTGCCGGTGCCTGACAGAGGCATTTAAAAATGGCCCCCGCGGCCTACAGGGGCTGGGGCGGCACCTCCTTCCCGGGGCCGCCGAAGGGAACAGGGCAGCCCCAGAGGGGGAGAGGGGTCGGGCCGCTGGCCCGCCCGTTTTCCACCACCACCCCCCCGCCACGCCTCCCCACGCATGTTCGTGGCCGGGCGTGGGTGGGTGCCAGCGCTCCACTGGAGGAGGGGGACCGGTCTGGCGGCGGCTCCGCGAGTCACCCGCCTCAATAGGGCCCCCTTGAAACAAAAGGTGGCCTCGCTGCTGTCGGACCTGATGGAGATTGCGAGGCGGGGAGTGGTGAGAGCATGCCGCCCATCAGCAGAAACGGGCTCGATTAAATGCATTTGTGGAAAAAAAACCCCAAACTTGCTAATGCAGTAATTGCTGAACGTTTCTACATTCGCAGGAGTTAGAAAACTGGAAAGCAAACGTTTTTCTGCTCAAAGTTCAGAAGTTTTATGATGTACTCAATATTTCATGTTGCCGTTTGTGTTTCTTGTCATATGATATGGTGATTACAGTACAGACTATTATCAAATACAGGTTTTATTTTTGTAAGTTTACTAGAAGCTTTTAGATTATTTGCATTTATTTTAAGGTAACCATAACTGTTTGTGGAAGAGGAAAAGATTTACCGTGTAACATCTTTCAACAGCTACTCACCAGGAATACCAAATCCTCAGTTTTATTTATAGTAGGATGCTAAAGTTTTTTAATAAAATATTTTCCATGGACCTGGGTTTAATTTGGCTTTAATTGTACAAGTGAAACAAGATCTGGCAATGTCGTGTGTCCCAACAAACCAAATTGCTAGGTAAATTGATTTTACTATCGATTTAGAATAGCAGCTTTTACATTTTCAACGTCCCGTATATGCTATGCCAGTACAGTCCTAATATCACAAACATTTTTGGTCATCCAGCTTTCACCAAAAATTTTAGTTATTAAAATATTTACGTGATGAGTGGTTTTGTAAAAACCACTTTGCTTGTTTTAAGAAGCAAAACTTGAACTTTGGACTTCAGTTACATGTAGAAGCTGCTGCTGCATTGCAATCTCTGAGTCTTTGTATCGGTCCAGACTTCTGCCCACAGCTGCAGGGTCAGAATCCAGCCCTCAGCCGTAAGCCTCCCTACTCAAAACCACCCCTGCAACAAAACCTTTCCAATGATACGAAGCCAAATCCAGCTTAAGCTGAAAAAGATACAACTCTACCTAAGCAAGTGACGTTTTGTCCCTCTATGCCTGTATGTCCATTCTTACTTTATTTGCAAATCTGACTTAAATACTGTGGCAATGGGTAATTTTAAGGACTACAAACATATAACCACAATTGAAAAGTCCATCACCCGCTCAACAGTTTTACTCAGCCACGCAGGTGTTTGGGGTTTTTTTTTGCTAACTTTGATTCTGCAATATTTTTACATAGACCCAGCATAAGCATTTCTGAAACAGATATCTGGGAGTGTTTATGTGCCAATAACAAGGCTGAGTTGTCATATATGTTCTGGCTCTTTAGCAGGCCTGCCAGGCTATAAGGCACCTTCGTGCCATGAAAATTTTAAAGCACACCATGTCTTGTGCTGTAACTTATATATAAATTATGTTGGAATTTTAAACTGGAAATACTGTGACCAAATCCCTACCATCAGTTCTGCTGATTTTAAAAGCCCAGCAATATCACTCAGTGAAGTAGAAGCATGAGGAAACAGAAAGAAATACAAGCAAGGAGCCGAAGTAAATCATCAGGTGTAGTGAGCTTGATCTTTCATTTATGGTAATGTTTTATCTTGTGTTTACAGCAAGCAGATGCTCTGTAGCCATTTTTACTATTGGGAAGAAATGATGTTGTGCAAAGGGGTAACAGGTTTCCCATTGTAAATGACACTTTTCTGCTGGCATGGGCACACAGAGAATTTGTTTCCTTTGTATGCTGAGCAAGTAAGTATCTTGCTGTGACATCTTTGAGAGGATCAGTCCCTTCCATCTGTGCAGGAGCATGGGCTTAAGCACTAGCCATGGTGCCTTGCTAAACTTGCTGTGAGACGTACCATTGCAATCAATGTGCAATCACCTCTGTCTGATGTCACAAGTCCGTTTTCACTGACGATTACAAACCCAAAGTTGAACATTGCAAATGAATGTACATAGGAATAAAATTAAAAATGCTTTCTATCAAAATCTTATTAATTTATCAAAAATGTACATATTCTTAGTAACAGATGGTCAATAATAGATGATAGATGGCCTTCTCTGTGTAAATTAATGGCTGTAATTCACTTCAGGGGATCTGCTGATGTCATAAGCTGCCACAGTGCAGCTTGAGTGATTTATTAACAGTTGCAGAAATGCTAGAGTGAATTACAGCCTTGTATTCACTTAGGGTCTGCAAATTGTTATTTGTAAAATATGGAGGTTTGTATTTCTTCATTATTATAGGGATCTTTTCTGTGACTGTAATACAGGGGCATGGTGCAGAAATGACTATGAAAGCTCAGCTCCCTGCCTGCCGTAAAGGCAGATTTTCTCCACTAATGCATATCAACAGCAACCCTTTCCTTTATTTTTAAAATAAGCTAATCAATATCTGCAGGGGTTTACATAAGTCCTATTTTGGTNCCCCCCCCCCCCCCAATAATGTCAGTATCTTCTGATCCAGGAACCTCTGTCACTCAAAGCTGTAGTCACTGCCTCTATGCACATTAGGTTATGTCCAAAACAAAAATAAAGAAGAGGGCTGGGTGTTAAACAGGAAAAAGTGCTACCTCTAGTAATAACTGGATTTTTCTGTTTAGGAAGAAGGCTTTCTTCTTTTCTTCTTTTCTGGAAGATCCAGAAAACACACCTGGAAACCAAAATTCTTTGTGTACAGGGAACAGACTGTCCCACCTCCTAACACTGTCCCTGTTCAGGGAGAAAACCCTTCCTTTCCTCCATAAAATTCCTGCATGGTGAAAGGGAAGATTTTCTCAGTATGATCCCAGGTTTATCACACCATTCTAAAATGTGAGCGTATGCAAGCAAATGAAATAATATTAATTTCCATTCCTTTTCCCCCCTCCCCCCAAAACAGGAGGTGATTAGGATGATATTAAATCATGTTTCTCAAACAAGGGATACATTTCCAAAAAGTAATGCAAGTTGTAGAGGGAGAGAAAAGGAGATGAGAAGAAATGATGAAGCATTGCATGGCAGGAAGGAACAGTCAGAATTCCTTTGCAAATAACTCTGTGTATTATTTTTGCTAATGATACAGAATTTCTCAACAGAACTCACAGCGAGTGTTTGGACATCAGCTAGATTCCAGTGAAAACCCTTCCAGCCTTCTCTCTTCTCCGAGATAGTTTTGTTTGTTGATAGTTAGATTTTACTGGTTCTTGGGACAGTGCTGCAGTGATTGCCCTCAGCAAGTAGTACTGCTTTGGTACCAGACAAATACTGCTTTACTCCTGCTTTCCTTCACCAACATCTGTCTGTCTGAGTGATCTGTCTCTATGTAAGAGGTACTAATAGAAGGAAGGCGCTATTTGTACAGAAAACAAAGGTTAGATTTTGAAGAAAAACAGGCTCCAGAAATTGTTCACTGCCTTGAGGCAAAACGCTTTGAAGTCACTATGAGTTTACTAATTTCAGTAAGCCTGTTATTGCCCTTACAGTGTCACAGAGAAAGCCCAATCGCATCAGGATCCCACTATGTTAGATACTACACAAATCCACAGAAGGGTATCAAGAAACAGGAAAAAANTTTTTTTTTTTTTTTTCTTTCTGGAATGAAATGCTGTCCTTTGGGTGCTTCAAAAATTGCTTATGGATTTGTAGTAGCATATATCCTAAACCCTGACTCTCCTTGCTTACCTTTAACTGTGTGGGAACTATACATAGAGCAGATGACCAGCTGGACCACAGTCTGTCCATGATTTGCAGCTTCCAGATCAATTCTGAAACAGGCTCCTTCATTTCCTCTCAAATTGTATCTGAATCAATCTCTTTCCTTTTCAATCTGAAGTTAGGTTGGTTGGTTTTTTTTTTCTTTTTTCTACATGTCTACTTGCTTACTTTGGACCCAGGTTATATGAAGGATGCTGTGCTGGCAAGTATCACCCTTAAGTTGTCTTGATCTCTGTTGTTTTCATGCTTTGGAGGGAGAAGTTACTGTCTTCCCAAAGCTCTGTTGTCATTCAGAGATTCATTATGTTGGCAGGGATTTTTCATTTTCTTTTGTAATTTCAAGAAGGAAGGCTACTAGTTCTGTATGAGTGCTATGCTTCAACACTTCTTACTTGTCTCCATTTTATAGCCAGGTTTTTCCTTCCCATACAGACTGGCAAATCAGTGCGAGGCTGTGGGGTCCCAAGGAGTTTTGATGTACAGTATTTCTCCCTGTTGCATTACTTCTGCAAGTTCTGAGACTATTTCCTTCATAAAAACCAGCAAGCTGCATAATGCTCTCGGTCCCCCAATTCCTCTAAATGGCAAAGTAGAGGTAGTTGTTACAGCTGATCTAATTCTGAACGGCTACCGAAATAAACAATGTACTATTTATTATCTATAGATCCATGATAAATAGCAGTGGACCAGGTTCTGCTATGCAGTCTCTCTGAGTTGCCTAGACTGCACCTGCTCTAAGGGAGGAAGGAATGTCTATTCATCCACTACAGATTTCTAAATCCAAAATGATCGTATTTGCAATTCTGTCATGGAACAGAGTCTCCAGCCATGTGAAGAGCAATGTGATGCTTTGTTTCAAGTGGTAGAACAAAAACAAACACATTTTTTCACCTCACAAGCTTTGTTACTGTAAAAGTTTGTGGTTGTTTATTTTTTTTAAAGTACAGCATCATGGAAAATTTCTGATGGGTACTGATCGGATTCCAACAGAGCACACTGACTGAGGTGTTATTTGTCCATATATATTACCTGTATTAATTATATCACACCTGGAAAAAAACATGTCTGTTTCTAAAATGATCCAAAGGGCAGAAAAACAACCCAAAAATGCACTCGTTTCATGTTTTTGTTTGCAGATTTTCATGCACTGACACTGTTCTGCTCATTAGCTGATTATAGAACTTAATAGTAATTTCTTCTCATTACTGCTTGTGGTTATATTGGAGAGATATGTGGATATTCATCTATCTCCCTCTCCTACCAGAGTCTGGCAGGCCTTCAGTTTTCTCCTGATAAAGAGTGGTTCTCAGGTTCTTTTTTTTTAATTCATGGGATGCTCACTCCTTTCATGCTCCATCAGTACTATAGGGTTACCTCACAGTGAGCACTGGATCCACATGCGAACTGTATCCCTTCTGACATAAACCACACAGGCACTTTGCCAAGAGTAAATCCCATGAGAAGGGCATTAAATCAAGCACGATGTTCTGTTTTCCCTGTGGATACCTCAACCTCTAGCTATTGTTTCCAGAGAGGATGCTTTACCCAGCAATGGTGCAGTGAGGAGAATAATTTGTGTGCTTGTCATTTTAACTTCATGTCCCAGGGCTGGCATAAGAATTTTTCCTCTCCTGGAAAATAAAATAAATTAAAAATTAAAGAAATGGAGCATTTCTGCCAAGTGACAAAAAATAAGTTGAGTGCATCTCTGCAGCATTCCCAACATGCAAAATGGAGTTTACTGTGTTCATGACTTGCTCGGAGAGGGAAAAGGTTGCCTTCCACAATGTGATTACGCATTTTGGAAGTATGCAAGAGGTTAATTTAGGGGAGGGAAGGATGAGGAATTAAACAAATTCTGTCCTTGTCTGCTTTCTGTTTTGGGGAAGAATAAAAAGTGTGAGCTGAAGCAAGTTTGGACTAGGTGATGTATCAACACCTGCAACAAAGGAAAATGGCTCAGAATTTAATATGTGCAACTATCAAGCATCTTTTTTTCTTGCATCTCTTTTACAATGGAGGCTAGCATCTTACAGAGGTAGCTTTGAGATGAGGTTGGAAGAAAGCCAGAAAAAATTCTCTTTAAAAGCCAGCCTTTTTTTTTTTTTTTTTTGGCATTTAGATACAGTACCAGCTATCAGTTATGTGGGCAAAACCACTTTGGTTTTATTTGAGGTTGAAAGACATACACCAATCTTGGTGTTTCTCTGGTGATATAACTGTGCAGGTCCAAAGTGCTTTGCTGTACCACCCTTACAATTCTGTAGATGAGAGTGTGTCACACCGTTTTACAGGGCATTGGCCCTATTAGAGTACTTTCTCGGCCTCAGGGAGGTTCATGAATGTCCAAGGCAAATTCACTCTGTAGAGATGGAATTTTCTGTGACTTTCCCTTTGGTTTTCCCAGTCACTATCCATTTAAGGTGCCAAGCTTAGGCTGATTGTAAGAGGTTGTTGCTCTGCTCTTTCTGTAATTAGAGATCACTGTAAAATGTCACAAAATGGACACTCTGTCTCTAGCTGCTTTTGAAAATTTTGGTCATAATGCCCAGTTGGCTATTTTGTTTGTGCAATGTTGGATTCTGCGAGTCTCTGGGATAGATAATGAGTTACTTTGGTTACTCAGAGTGAAAAGAAAGATAGATCATTTGCCTATGCTTACTTTTGAGGCTTTCACTCAGTGTGCCTGTGATAAGAATGTTTATCTCAGTGCAATGGAATTACAGCTTTGATAACATCCCTTCCTTAAATGTGATAGAAAGTCTTGCTGGACTCCAAAGAGCAACGCAATAAATCTGCCTCAGTTATTATTACTTCAGGAGCAGTCATAATTGACCTGCTTCCTGGTGACTGTAAACCACATTGAAATATGTCGCTGGAAATGGCCATTTCACTCTCCTTTCAGCTTTGTCTAGAACTGAAGTTTGGAAAAAAACATCTGGCTACTGTCATGGATGTATACAGAGGCGGCTTGACGTCTCTGTTCTAAGCTTTGAAAAGACTGTGTTATTCATCAAGGCTGAATAGAAGGCAAGAGATGGAAATTTTGGCTGTATGCATTTTTTCATACAGGCAAGTGAGAAATTACCAATGCATCTGGACTGAGCTTTGCCTTGGCAACAAGGTTTTTTTGGCTTGAAAGGGTTTTTTTTGCTTCTTTATGAGCTCTATCCTGCTGACTTTGGCCTTTATGTAAAACTGCAAAATGGGAGATGTAAGAGGCAGGTTTGCAAGCTCTGGACTTGTTTAGCAGGGCTAATACTTATAATGACAGAAGGATAGGACCAGACAAACTCAAATAAATGGGATACAGTGTGTTCTAGGTGTGCCTGCCTATTCTTCTGGCTTTGTTTTTCTGCAGAAGACACCTTCCTCTTGGTCAATATCGAAAGCTGTCTGTCTGCTTTTCCACTTAGTTGTAACACTTTCCTAGCAGTTTACAGAGGAAGCATTATGAAAACACAAGATCTTTCTGCTGAAAATGGTGCCATTAGAGGTTAGGGAAGGACTGGCATGACAGATTCCTCTATGCGGTTCTAGTTTTGCATGTGAAACGTTTCACTAGTCTCCTGTGTCCCTCTGTTAGTTCATTGTCTCTAATCCTATTTTATATACCTATCAGTAAGTTAATGAAATCTACCTCAAAGGTTTGCTATGTGACTTTAGAGTGTTTAAAAAGTGTATTGCAATGAAGTAAAAGGTCCTCCTGAAATTCAGCCTTTCACATTCTCCTCCTTTCCCTTTATTTAAAGGAAGAATTAACTTGCATCCAGCTTTCTAGCTGAGCTGGGAAAAAGGTTGTTTAGTATTATTAGAAGACAAAAATGGTCATTCTTGTTCAGACCATCTGGAAGGAAAAGTATCAAAGCTATAGTCTGGAGACTATTGCTCCTGAGTTGCAAATCAGGTTTATAGGAGGGTATAGTTTTACCAGCAGGAGAAGGGAGGCCCCAGTGTACAGATACTGCATTAGTAAGGTGTTAACAAAGAAGCAGCCTGTGCTCCAAGACTGAGGGCAGGTCTGGCTCACATGATTCAGGGCTCTGAGTCTGTAGCTGAAGGCCAGCCACTTAAGTGCCAAACCCATTTACTTCTTTGAAGAACTCCAAGATGCCTCTGAGGGGAGGTGGTGAGGAACAGAGAAACTTCTTCAGTGATGCACCAGGATAAACAAGGATTTTCCACATTCAGGGTTAATGAGAACATGGATGGAGTGATCAGAGTAAATGCTAACACACGTCTACATACAGAAAGCAAACGAATCTTGCTTCTCCATTCCATGCTTTGCTGTCCTTCCTCATTCCTATTAGCTGAATGCAAGAGAACATCTGACGACAGGGGAAACTTTCCTTCAAACTTCTGAATATTGATGGGAAGCCCCTTTTTCTTTTAAGGAGATCCTGGCTTTTCTAGTCAGTGTTTTTTCATGTGAAGAGGAACTTTGTTGTTCTTCTGCTTTCAGCAATGCTTCTCCAACAGATGTCTGCCAGCATGAAAGGTCATATTGGCCTGACCTGCAATGAGCAGAGAGTGACTGTTCTCTCTCTGAGAGTCAGAGCCCAGTTTATCAATGCCTTCTTCACATCCCAATTACGCTGGAAAAAAATAACTACTTGCTGGCTGCCAGGCAGCTAATAAATGCTTAATCCTGAGAAAAGGCTACTAGGTTCAAATCTGTAGGTGACATAGCAGGGGAGTTGGCAGGGAAGAGCCATCTAGGTGGGTGCAGGATGCACACAGCTTGTGATTTTTTATGGAAAATTGAAGGCAGTGGGAAGTCCCTGGTTTCACTGAGGACCTTGAGGGCAAGAACAATGCCTTATTAAATGTCTAATTAGGCTGATAGGCTCTGCCTTATGTACCCACAACAGAATTCCAGGCTCAAGACCGGGCATTAAGGACTGCCTTGTGTTCCTGTGCATAAAGGGCACTGTGCGTAAGCCCCAGCTGCCAAAAATGTTGCTGCATGTGCAGCGTTGTGCTGAATGCAGAGGGATTAGTGTACCTTGACAGCAAACCGTGAAGGTTTTTCTCAGCTGCCTCAAAAAGTACAGCGAGTTTGTTCTTCACTTTGAAACAGCTTCTGTGCTGAAACTGGGAAGCACAGAAGAATAATCATCCTTTTTCCAGTATAGCTTTGCTCATGGTTGTGTGTTCATCTCCACCAGAAAGCAGAAGAGCTGGTATGTAAAAGCAACCCCTTTAAAACACTGCACAACTGAAACACAAACTTCTTCTTTATTATAACTCCCTCATAAGTCTGGGCCTTCTTTCCCTTATGGTCAAATAATATAAATTTATTTTAATTTTTTCGTAGTAACACCTAATATATGATATAGGTTCACTCTTGGTTTCTGCCGTCCTTTTTTTTCCAGAAAGTATAGATACACAGAACAGATCAATTATTTCAGTTAAAATATAGATGCTTTAAAAAAAGGTTAAAACCTGCTTAAAGTGATATTTGGTTTGCAAATGAAGCTTAATCCTAAACTCCAAAATTCTAGCTCACAAGATCCTATCCTGCATTAGCTCCTTTGTGAAGCTACAGTCTGTATATGGTCCCCAGTCTGCCAGGCCTGTTGCACCCCACAATAACAGCTAACCTGTTCTCAGCTTTTTTACTTGTCATCTAGTATCCATTACATGTAGCAGGCAGGGCTAGTAGGACAGGGTTGGCCAGTCTCATGCATCCTTGCCTCAAAGAGGCCACTTCACACTGATCCCCTCTCCCTCCAGCCATTGTCTTGTCAGAGCTGCTCTGACCATCTGGTGCTCCTAAGGTTGGGTGATACTCATAAGGTTGCTGCATCTTTGAACCTAAGGTCTGTGTGTGGATTTCAGGTGATACGTCCTGCATTCCCACAGAAATGCAGATACTTTTTTTTGCATTCTTCTTCCAGTTGCTTTGTGTAGGGGATGAAACTTTAGATGACAAACACATTTGACAAGCAAGCAGCAGTGGTCCACTTACAGTCCCTATAAAATCTTAAAAGCCAAATGGCCCCTCCTGACTGAGAAGTTATCAGTCGAAAAGCAATCTATTTATTACTTAAACTGGACATAAAAAGGGAAGAAAATAACAAACCTCTCTTAGCTGTTCGGTTTTTCCTCATACGTTTGTTTACTCAAGGCAGAAAAATGTGTTTGGTTAAAGTACAAGTGGTATTTGCAAGACTGACAATGGTGGTTCTACTTTTGGTATATTTTTCAGCAGCATTTTGTAGCTGAATTGTTCTGCTAGAGCATATGCTAGCCGATGTTCCTCTCTGCTATGTGAGGGAATGGAAGCTCCACAGGTCATAAGCCAGTAATTTAGTGATTTGTGATACCAGACAGATAACAGACAAGATCACAGATCTGAGATTTGCGAAATCCTGCTGCCTTTGTCTAGCTGTTCATCTATCTGTTTCTTGATGTGGAAACTTTTGTCATATCTTCTGAGTAAGATTATTTGATTTTTGTTTGAATTTTCAGTTTCTTTGGAAGCAAAAGGTTCTCTAAAGTGCAGTTTTGCAGAGGGAATCTATTAATGAACTACTCTAACGTATTGTGGTGAGACAGTAGGTACACAGAACAGATTGACAGTGCCCTATTTTTGGGGGGGGGGCAGAACAGAGTCAAGCATGTTTTCAGACAAGAGATTACTGGATCCTTGTTTGCTGTCTTGCTGTTTGCAAACTTATTTATGATTCTACTCTTAATCCTCCTGTTTTTTTAGGAGAGAATTGCGAGGAAAGGTGATTCATCCCTCACAATGCCTGACACCCTCTGACTCTCTGGAGCCTGGATAGTTTGTGTACCCTGTACAAAGTTGAGTGCTGCATTAGTTTTATGACTGCCTGTTGTCAACACTGATCCTTTTGGGTCACCTCTCTGATTGTCTTGACCATGGAAGTACTGACATGCTTAGATATGATGGCAGGGACATACATGTTCTTTAATGGCCTTATTCTTTACTTTTTGGCAAAAGACACTAGTAAGCTTTGCTTACCTGTTTTGACTCCATCGTCTTCCTCTACTTTCTCAAAGTGAATTGAGAATTTTGAGGTTTTCTGTTAGCCCCTTCTCAGTGCTGAAGCCATTTCAAGGTAAGAGTGAGGCCATGAAGGTCATGCTGTCTCCAACATGTTCAAGGCAGCCATATTTCTTGTTTTGGTTTGTTTGGTTAGTTATGCAGTATCCTGCTGGCAGCAAGGCCTGTATGCAAATAAGGTGGCCACAGCTGTCAGCAATGAAGTTAGGTTAGCAATTTGGAGAAAACTATGGAGCAGCAGTCTGCACTTTTGCCACCTGAAGGATGTCTACTCTGCTCTGGTGAGACCCCACCTGGAGTACTGCATCCAGCTCTGGGGTCCTCAGCACAAGAAGCACATGGACCTGTTGGAGTGAGTCCAGAGGAGGGCCACAAAGATGGTCAGAGGGCTGGAGCACCTCTCCTGTGAGGACAGGCTGAGAGAGTTGGGCTTGTTCAGCCTGGAGAAGAGAAGGCTCCGGGGAGTCCCTATAGCAGCCTTTCAGTACTTGAAGGGGGCCTACAGGGAAGCTGGGGAGGGACTCTTTATCAGGGAGCGCAGCAATATGACGAGGGGTAATGGCTTTAAACTGGAAGAGGGTAGATTTAGATTAGGTATTAGGAAGAAATTTTTCACTTTGAGGGTGGTGAGACACTGCAACAGGTTGCCCAGAGAAGCTGTGGAAGCCCCATCCCTGGTGGTGTTCAAGGCCAGGCTGGATGGGGCTTTGAGCAACCTGGTTTAGTGGAAGGTGTCCCTGGCCATGGCAGAGGGCTTGGAACTCGATGATCTTTAAGGTCCCTTCCAACTCTAACCATTCTGTGATTCTATGTCACATAAACTGTGTGTTCTTCATACACATGTGCCTTAGGACTAGCCATGAACTTCAGCTGATATGATTACCCATTGACTGCAGAGTGTTTTCCTCAGGAAACAACTATTTGTGCTGTGCAGTTTCTGCTGGCTTCTGGGTTGTCAGATGGAATGTGATGCATGATATCTTAAACAAGTTGATTCGTGGTTACCTGAAGGAGAAAGACTGATACTGCTGCTTACAAGACTGTCTGAGGTATCTGGGCTAATAGACTCTTCAGTCACAAGATGGTTGCCAGAGAAGGATCTAGGACTTTTCTTGAAAATAAATTTCTGATTAAATGTGTTTCCCCCATCAGGTTGGTATAACCCTAATTTATTCACTTTTAGTTCATATTTTGAGTCTATACTTGTTTTCCTGAACCCTTAAAAAGTGGGATGCCTGTGTGCATGCATTTGCCCAAAGTTTCCTAATGCTCTGAACAGCAGGACTTGGACATGCTGCATTCTGTGGAAAGCTGGTCCTTGTAATATGTTCAAAAATGTATTCTGTAACTGCTTAATATTCACCAATATTTAACAGGAACATCCTGTTACCCACCACAAGCTATGAATTTAGAAAACTGAGAACTAAACAGAGACCAGGGACTGTCCCAATACTGACATTCTGAATACTCATTTCTTCTTGCTCACTGCCCCAAATTCTCTCTTACCTATAGCAGAGCAACATGACCATCTTACTTGCCCTCTGCATTTTTATAAATACAAAAATCATAGAATCATGGAATCGTCTAGGTTGGAAGGGACCTTTAAGATCATTGAGTCCAACCATCAAGCTAACACTGACAAAACCACCACTAAGTCATGTCCCTAATACCTTGTCTACCTGTCTTTTAAATACCTCCAAGGATGGCGATTCCACCACTTCCATGGGCAGCGTGTTCCAGTGTTTGATAACCCTTTCTGTGAAGAAATTTTTCCTAATACCCAATTTAAACCTCCCCTGGCGCAACTTGAAGCCATTTCCTCTTGTCCTATTGTTTGTTACTTGGGAGAAGAGACTGACCCCCACCTCTCCACAACCTCCTTTCAGGTAGTTGTAGAGAGTGAGAAGGTCTCCCCTCAGGCTCCTTTTCTCCAGGCTAAACAACCCCACTTCCCTCGGCCGCTCCTTATAAGACTTGTTCTCTAGATCCCTCACCAGCTTTGTTGACCTTCTCTGGTCACGTTCCAGAATCTCAATGTCTTTCTTGTAGTGAGGGGCCCAAAACTGAACACAGTACTCGAGGTGTGGCCTTACCAGTACAGGTGGATGATCACTTCCCTAGTCCTGCTGGCCACACTATTCCTGATACAGGCCAGGATGCTATTGAACTTCTTGGCCACCCGGGCACACTGCCAGCTCATATTCAGCCGGCTGTCAACCAACACCCCCGGGTCCTTTTCCACCAGGCAGTTTTCCAGCCACTCTTCCCCAAGCCTGTAGCACTTCATGGGGTTGTTTTGACCTGGCACTTGGCCTTGTTGAATCTCATACCATTGGGTTCGGCCCATCAGTCCAGCCTGTCCAGATCCCTCTGTTAGAGCCATCCTACCCTCGAGCAGATCAATGCTCCCACCCAACTTGGTGTTGTCTGCAAACTTACTGAGGGTG
>RSEF01000005.1:18370341-18408946 GCA_003993805.1 Himantopus leucocephalus
TATACATGCAAAATTAAATGCAAATTTCATCAAATCACTTTTTCTGTTTTACCTCAAACCAGGACAGTGCCCAATCTGCCTGTGTCCATGACTCAGCGTCCAGAAATACTTGGTGATCAGCTGGTTTGTGGTCAAGTCCTTCTCTCATATGGTACAACGCTGTTGTACTGATCTCCTTCAGAGACCTGACAACGACGCCTGATAAATTTTGCTCAGGCTATTGCTCCTCATTTTTCAACAGCTGGGAGGCAGAAAATCTCACGCTCTTGTTTTTTAAAATGCTTTTGGTTAGAAAAAGGAAGGTTGAAAAGGGAAATTAATTTTTTTTAACCAGGTCTAAAAGTATTCATGATCATCATGACCTGCTGACAGCTTAGCTGTAAATAACAGCTATAGTTTTTGTTAGCAAGGTCAAGTCTTATGAGGAGCGGCCGAGGGAAGTAGGGTTGTTTAGCCTGGAGAAAAGGAGGCTGAGGGCCGACCATCTCACTCTCTACAGCTACCTGAAAGGAGATTGTAGCGAGGTGGGTGTTGGTCTCTTGTCCCAGGTAACAAGTGATAGGATAAGAGGAAGCAGCCTCAAGTTGCGCCATGGGAGGTTTAGATTGGATATTTAAGGAAAAATTTCTTCACCTAAAGGGTTGTCAAGCATTGGAGCAGGCTGCCCAGGGATGTCATTGAGTCACCATCACTGTGTAGATGTGGCATTTAGGGACACAGTTTAGTGGTGGACTTGGCAGTTCTAGCTTAATGGTTCGACTCGATGATCCTAAAGGTTTTTTCCAACCTAAATCATTCTATGATTCTATAATTCTATGTTTACTGAGATTTAAAATTAACTAGGAGACATATCTCACAAGGTTGTTAAAGCCTATGACATCTTTTGGGGAACAGAGAAGTTCCGTTTCTAGCAATTTCTCTTTCTAAAATTTATTTTTCCTCTTTTGGGAGCTGTGTTCTTTATCACCAGGGTGGTACCAGTTTAAGTACCCTACTTCCCCCCACTTCTAACTATGATCCCCTCTCAGCACCATGGCAGTCTGTTGTATTGTGATGTCCCCTGATCCACTTTTGGTGTCACATTCTGTCACGACTGGGCTGCTGTGCCACTGCCAAAAATAAATGCTGTGTTGGCCTTTCCCAAGTGCATATGGACTCAGCTGGGTCTCCAGGACTTTTTATAGCCCTCCAGCTCAGTCCTATTTTTGGTAGCATCAGCATTTCCATAGCAACCAACTGTGATGTCAAACCAACATGTTTTTTTGGTGAGAACAGCAGGAAGCAATGAACTCTTCATAAGCAAAGATCCAATTTTCATGCAAATGTCTCTCATAATATCAGCCACCACTGCTGTTTATGGTTCTAATCCTAATTATCTCACTGTTACCTTACTGTCCCTCATCTGTCATATCCACCTGTTGCATGATACTAGTGAGGTAGTGCAGTGTGTGCTTCCTTACAGGAATATGCATATACTGTTAAGGAGAAAGGTGCACTCTGTAAAGCAAAGGGAAGCAGCAACAGGAATGGAAGAGATGTAGCAGTAGCATTTAAATACAAACTTTTTTTTTTTTTTTCAAAACCAGAACTAGTGTAATTGGTCAATGTCAGCCATCTCCAACATTTTCCAGTGGTGGATATTTTTCCAGTGGATGGGTAGGTTGTAGTAATGTGAACTGAGCCTCCTGACAATACTTTCCAAGGCCTTTTAAAGCAGGATCTCCAGGGATCTGCAGCCCATAGGGGAAGAATCACAGATTCATATATTACAGTGACAGCTCATAAAGGAATGAAGCTAACAAATGAACTTTTAAGTCACAAAGGCTGCATGCTAACTGTATTTTAAATAAACCCTCAAGACAAGAGATTCTACCTTACATTTATCCGCTTGCAGTGTTGCCACTATGCGTATCCTCTAACCCAGAAGACAGCAATGAGCAGTGGGGGATTTCACTTGTAATAGGACCTGTCCATCTTTATCTGCAGTACTGCATATTCCTTGGACCAAAACACTCATGTGATGAAGACTGCCTTGTAGTATTAAGGATTAAGCTTGTAATTTGTAACAATTTTGATTTGTAGGACAGACTTCCCCCCCTACTGAGGGTGGGAGAAACAACATACTGTAACAATGCTGCAAAGAGCAGAATTTATGCCCCATCCCTGGAAGTGTTCAAGGCCAGGTTGAATGGACTTTTGAGCCACCTAGTCTAGTGGAAGGTGTCCCTGCTCATGGCAGGGTGGTTGAAACTAGATGATCTTTAAGGTCCCTTCCAACTCTAACCATTCTATGATTCTATGATTTACTCAGAGCTCTCCTACATGTCATCTGTTTTGTTGGACTGATTGTATTTTTTCACTTTAAGTGAAGATATAAGGGTGACTTCTCTACCCACAACAGTGAATGGGGTTTACCCAATTCTAACTTGGGCAATAAAGAGTCAGTGTACTCCTCCCTGCCCAACCTGAATCAACAAATAAATGAGTTTATATCCTCTTTAATTACAGGTAAGTCACTGGCTCATTGGCAGCAGAAAATGCTCTGTCATTTCTCCTGCTCTTAATTCTCTAACACTATAAAATAAGTACATACTTATAAAACAGTGCTGAGAGGGAAAAAGGAACTTACTCCCTGGCCCTGCAGAGTTCACACAAAACCTCCATCTGCATTTATTACATGGGAAGACACAGGCATCTTACTCATCTATAAACTGGCTTGCAGACTTGCTTCTGCCCCCTCTCATAGGCACTAGCTAGTGCCCTGCATCCTCTGCTGTCATGTTGTGACCATGGGAGTGGTGGATGTGGAGGTCCCTTGCCCAGATGCAGCACATTGCAGCCCTGCGCAGAAAAGGGGACATGTCAGGCACTCAGCATCAAGGACAGGAGCGTGTCATACCAATCACAGGGTGACAAGAATCTTGACAGCTCCCATCTCATCACTGCCTGATGTGAAGCCAAGCTGTTTGCTGTGCTGAACTGGTGGCTGGCTTGAGCAATATGCAAGAAGTTTTCTGCGCACAACAAGGGATCCTGCACAGTCTAACCTAACACCTTCAGCCTCCTTTGACCTCAATGCAGCCATTAATCCTGGAGCCTAAAGATGGCCACAAACCTGGCAATTATTCAATAAATCATTTAAAACCAAACAAATGCACTTAAACTCAGTATCATGATAGTTCCTCCCATAATATAGCCATCACTGTGTTTACAATTTGCAGAACACTAGTGTTACAGTTGCTGATTACAATTTGCAGAACACTAGTGTTACAGTTGCTGATTACAATTTGCAGAACACTAGTGTTACAGTTGCTGATTACAGCCATACTGCAGTTTATTTGAGTATTGCCACCATTTTGCAAAAATACTTTCTATCTGTTGGAAAGTTTTTCAGCCAGTCCAATGACAATAATAATTATTTTAGGACAAATCAAGCAAGCCAAAACAACAAATATATAGTGATACATGTTTTATGACAAAAAATCCTAACAGAATATAGATAGATAGAATACAACAGAATATTGATAATATAGAATAACATAAACTTTGCAAGCTAATTTTAAAATTTTATGGCAAATTGATCGTTATCCCAAGAAACTTTGTAAGGGTTCTACTTCCTAGCTGTGACATGCGTGATCTTTCATTTTTATCAACATAACTTGTTTAAATCTGTTGAGAAAACGGGTGTTTCTGTGGACTGAGCACTCACACACATATTCCTTCATGCTTCTGATCAGTTTTAAGCACCTATACAACAGACCCAGTCTAAAGAAAGCTGTATACAGGAGTGAGGGACATCATCATATCAGAACAAGACATACCTCTTCATCATTGTAAGGGAGGCCAGAACAATGTTACATGCTAATGAATTTTTGAGTGTTATCAAATTCCTTAATTACTTATCTGGGACTGTATACCCCAAACTGATTATTTCTCCACCCAGTCTAAAGCATGTAACTCCTTGTAACAGCATTAGACAATTATAAATGAGGGCCCAAGAAATTAAGGGCTCAGATGGCAGAGCTTAAAGGGAGCAAATCTGGGGGTCACTTGAGTTCCTAGTTAAAATCTATCACAACTACTAGACACCAGACTGCAGGCCAGGAACATCATGGTCCCGAAAACAAGATTTTTCTCCAGCTGAGCGTGAGTCACTCTGGGCTATTTCACAACCACCCTCGGACATGATGGGTGTTCGTCCTATTCCTAGTCAGGGTAGGAGGACCACATCCCTCTGGGAGCACAGGCAGGGCAAAACACATCCTCAAACTCCTGTCTTGTGCTTCTGGGGTACACTGGCAGGATGCTGAAGTCACGTGCAATGGAGCTTTTCGGGCCGTTCCCGAAGATACCCAGCTGCAGGACTTTCCATTGGCAGCAACCCTCCATGGACTCCAAAGGGGTTTATTAGCCATTGGCAGGCCAGAGAGCTTTCACAGGGGCTTGTGAGCCCTAAGATCCAGTTCCATGCTCTGTTATCTAATCCTGATTTTTTTCTGAATTTTTAAAGCCAGTTTTTCATCATCTTTAGCTCTTCTTAACAAGAAACGTAAAATATCTGTGTTTTGCTTTCTGTAAGTATTAGACCTCTGCAGTACTGTTGACTTGTGAGACCCAGAAAAGCCTGCAGCTCTGAAAACTAGTCCAAAAGGTGGCCAAAAATCAGGCATACCAAAATGATGGGCCACTTTGGAAAGTTTGGCTTTGTTCTCTTTTTGGAGAAGGGAGACAATATCCATGGTGTCAGGTAATACAATAAATTGTTTTGAAATCTTTGGGTAGAAGATGCTAGAAACATGAAAGGTTTTAGACTGGTGTAGGGGTTAGGACTTTATAAATACCCTTTCGAATAATGAAACCATTAATTAACTAGAACAAGTCTAGGCTGAGAACCAAGTAGTTCCTTTTAAAGCTGTGGGATTGCTCTACTGACAGGACTCACTGCATTAAAACATCTTGCTTTAGAGCAGAAGAAACAGACTCAGAGCAGAGTTTTACCCCAAGTCCCTTAACAGAGTTAGTCAATGCCACCCTAGAGACATCCTAGAAAAGCTCTGAGAGGAGCCAGCTCTTTGTAGCGCACACAAAATACAGTATTTCCTGTAATGCTTTGTAGAAGCTAAAACACAAAGGAGATCAGCTCAGATAAATCAATGCCTTCTCAGGGAAGGTAGCCAGATACCCCCTCAAGGGATTTGGAAAAGGAAACACCTGTCAGCACTCAAGCAGCCATCATCAAACCCCAGCCATCTTGATTGATCTCACCTACTAATGCAGATCTTCATGTGCAACACCATCAACAGGATGAGGCAAATGAGCGCCCAAGAAACCCTTGTTTCTGTCTCTCGCTAGGTTTGACATTTCAGTGCTAGCAAGAATATTAGAAAGTTTTTTTTTCTTTATATCATCACAGAGTGGTTTCATATGCTTTCACCAGCACACTTAGGTTTATGAACTATGTGCAGAAACTGGTCTTTAGCAACACCTCTACACTTTGCCCTTTCAGCTGAAAACTTAGAATGAATTATTGACAGTGTTCTATCCAGCAATGGAGCAAAGTAAAAAGCTATGGAATTAACGCAGACCTATGCAAAATCATCTGCTCCTGCTTTTTGGGTTGCACTGTGATTTTTGCAGCTGCTCTGCAGAGTCATTTTCTGTGTACAGTTTTCTTTGCAACAGTGTTAACAATTCGCCCAGGACTAGACATTATCTTCAGAGCATTAACTCATGTTTTAGTTCACATGCAGTGTCAAAAAATGGGAAAAAATAATCTGCTTGTTTGTAATCCTAGATAAAAAAAAAAGTTGAGACTTGAAATGGCTAAACTTCATAGCAAATCCTCTACAAGAACCAGCTGTACTTGACCAGTGCTACCTAGCGAACAACCTCCTGTTTGTATCATGCTATGAGGTATAATATGGGATTGCAGTATGACCTGCATCTGGCTGATGAGAAGCTGGTGGTTTGTGACAGTACACAAATAATCTTGTCCCTATATATTTGTAGAGGTACTGGAATTTAGTTAATTCCCTCAGCAAAATTTTATTCCCTTATTCAGTTAGCAAAACTGATTACACTCATAGGATTTGTTGGTTGTACGATGTAAAGGCTCAAAGCAAAGTTTCAGTCCTTAATCTTTGAAAGTCTGGAGAGAAAAAGGGGGAAAAAACATAGATTTGGAAAATGATCCTACCTCTGAGACCATCTCCTACCCTGTGTAAACAGAAAGGCCATGTTTACTCCTGCTGGCAGCAGGAAGGCAAGCCGCCAAGATAATATAGGTAAAAGAACAAAGCTGGTAGTGCCTTGGAGGCTACAAGAAAAGGAGATATCTATAGCTGCTCTACTTGTTATATGAAGTTGACTGAGAGAAGGAGGGAGGTAGAACAAATATCTCCAACATCTTTAAGTATGTGCCATTCGCTGTTACTGGTATCATGTCCTCTTCTCAGCTTGTGCCTACATTCCTATATAATGCAGAACCTGACAGCATTTTTCTATCCTTTCACTTGGAAATGTTCACAGAGAGGCTAACGCGTGATGCCAGAGTGCTTATATGCTGCCCATGAAGCAAGGAAGGTTTAACTGCTTTTGAAGCTGCTTTGTCATGTTTAGTTTTTTACTTAAGTTTCCCTAGAATAAGAGACACCAGGAGAGGACATACTGTCTTTTGCCTGCAACTCATTTCCAGATGCCAGGATGCCCCAAGGAGCTGAGACACCCAGGAGGACAGGGGCTTCCAGCGAGGTGGGAGAAAAGAATCTTGCCAGTGATCTGAATTGTTAGCATTCAGAAACTGGCCCTGGCATCCCCACAAGGTGTTTGTGTATGTGCTGTGAGGAAGACTTTCCCTGCTCCCTTCCAGCTTTGTAATCCCATGGCCCTGTTAATAAAAAGAAGCCACAGTACAGGACAGGCAGCTGTTGTGGTGAGACACTGCAAAAAACTTCCCCAAAAGACAATATTTATACTAGATAATAAAGTAGCAGTCATAATTAAGGAGGGGTGATGTCCTTCTTTTGCAGGGCCATCAGTTTTGCACCTGTCTGTCTTTCATACATATTTCCGGGCTACACAAGCCAGTGTGACTTGTTGATGTTTACTTTGAGGGATCATTTTGCTTTCCACCAGAAATACCAGATGTCACTAATTCTTTTTTACTGCTAAAGGGATGGATCTGCTTGAGGGAAGCCTGATACCAAAAGGTGGCCTTCAGAGTCTCCCATCTCCCTGAGGAGCTTCCTCCACACACCTGTATGGACATCACATCCTCCTTCTTCCCTGGCTGCCCTCCCTCTGCACCCTGAGTCTGTTGTTAAGTCCCAATAACAATGGGATGTCGCGCATAGCTAGGGCATTACCCTAAAGATGGGATGTCGTCATAAGCCCTCTCCAAACCAGGCTTAGCCCAGGTTGCCCTGCTAAGCTGACCATGGTCTTGCCCTGGTCTCTCCGCATGAGTAGCACTCATGGGGTTGACAGGTTTTGGGGTCGTTTTTTTCCACCCTCCTTGAAATAAACTAGTGATTACGTAGAACGGCAGCAGAATGGCAGCTGCAGCGAGACTGATCACGCTGGGCTGGATATAAATATGAGCTGGCAGTCCAGCCAGAGGATCGAGGTAGGAAGTTATTGACTAAAAAGACCAGCTAGAAGCTTTGAGCGAGGCCTCCATCTTCATGTTATCCATCTTTATAATGGTAACGCCTGCAGGATTCAACCCTTCTGCTGGGAGTGGGGCCAAGTAAGGAACCTCACTGGTCCCTTCTGGAGCAATTTAGAGACATCTCTCCTCAGGAATACACCCTTGGCCAATGGCTACTCTACCAAAGCTGGGACAAGTCGAGGGGACAGGACGAGGGGCAATGGGCACAAGCTGGAACATATGAGGTTCCGNGTAAAGACAGTTGCTACATTTTGCCCACCCCCTAAAGGCATGTCTCTATATGGGGGAACAAGGGAGGAATTTGCCAGTCCACATCCACACTGCTGGACAAAGACAGGCATGAGACCTTTTCTTGTGGGCCACTGAGTGAGAAGGAAAAACTTAGGGAAAATATCCGCCAGCTGCTTTTGCTCATTCACTACTTCTGAGCAAGACATTTTCCTCCTTAGGGCACAAAGAAGTTTCGGCATATTCTCCTCAGAGCCCAACCCCACATCAAACACAAGGAACATGGCTATCTCCCAACACTGTCTCCCTCTTCACAGCTGAATTCAAGGGCAGATCTACTGATTTTTTTCAGCCACTGAGGATTAGCAGGCTGCCTTGGAAAGCAGGGTGGTGTCTGCATGCCCAGTGAGACACATGGCCTTGGGCTGGCTGTCCCTGCTCCTACCCCCGCAGAGCTGCTGCCATCCGTGCCTTTCAGACTTTGGTCTGAGCAGCTCCAATCGGCAGATTGTGAATGACTCAAATGCGCTTCATCAGCAGATGTTGAATCTTCCCCTTTCACTTTCCAGGAAGAGGGAAGAGACATTTATTCACTTTGCTGGGGTGGCAAAGGACAGAAACAAACTGTAAAAAGGAACAGCATATTCTCTGACATTATTCAAATCCTGAGGCTTAATGCATGCAATCTGCCCTTCCAGGATTTCAGCCCTCTCATGAGTGATATTTTAATTTGCATCCAATTACAAATAAAGTGTGCACCATTTAACTTTCTAAGGGAACTCTGACAAGCTGAGATGTGAGATGTTCCTTGTAGCTTAATGATAAACTGGTTGCAGAAAGCTACTGCAACTGTGTGTGTATGCTTGTGGTTATATCATTGCTTCTCAGAGAGGTCAGACTGCTCATCTCTGTCATATGTTCCATGCTGCACACTGCTTGGGGAGATATTTGTTTTGCTGAAGCAATGATAGAAGGGGAAAGGAGAGAGTAAGAAGTCCATTTTTTGAAAGGAACATCATGCAAACCCGCCCTCACTGTGATGCGGAAGTCCTGAGTGAAGGATTAGTTTTATTTCTAATATTCCCTTTTATTATGATGATGATTAGAGGTATCAACACTTTTAGTGGGCATGGTGCAAACATAATAAATTGCCTCTCCCCACCCCTCAGATTACCAATAATCTAACAATAGTCTAATGTCAGCAAATCCAAAACCATCAAGTAGCTGTGAATTTTTTGCCCTAGACAGAAAGACACAGATCACTGATCACCTCCCCCTCACATGTTCAAGCCTTTAACTCAGTCCTCTGTGCAGTGACTTTTTCCTTTAAAAAACAGAGCAAACCAAAGGTCTATGCCGTGACCCAGCATCCCGTAGGACCTGGGATTTCCGTGACTCTTGGTAGGGAGCATAGCCTGGTCTCTCTAAGACTTGCAGCAAATGGCATCTTGCAGCCAAGCAGCCTTCAACCCTGGGTGGGTTCACCTCTCTGTCCAGAGCTATGTGTCCTGCCAGCCCAGCCTTTTTGAAGCCTTTACTAAACAAATTCCAAAGGCATGCTGCCAGGATACCACATTCACCATTGTTAAGATTTTTTTTTAAATTACTTCACTTCTATTGTTTAAGGGTTTTTTCTATTTCTACTATTATTTTTGCCGAGAAGTGGTGACACCCATGCAGGGATGCATCTGTAAACATGCATAATTTACTCCTGGCTAAGGCCAAGACAACATCCTTTATTCATCTCAGACAGCGGTTGAATTAATGTTGATGTCAGTCAATGGACTTTTGACTTTTTTGATTTTTCCCAGCTCAGTCACCAGCCTCCAAAGAGTACATGGGGTTTAAATTGGTCATGTGGCCAACAGCTTTTCCAAATTTTTGGTGTGTCATGATGATATGATTTATTTCTGCATGCAGCCAATTTCCCAGTCCTGTGATAAACCACCCCACAAGCATCAGTTCTTTCCCTGCCTTAGATAATCCAAATCTTAGCCTCTGGGGAGCTGGTAGCCCCAAATTCTGGGGCAAATACTAATTACACAGCTGCATTTCAGCCACTTGGGGCTCAGTAGAAAAGGCAACAGCTGTGTGAGAATTTTTCCCATTTCAGCGCTGAAGCAAAACTTTGTGCATCCCCCATTCCCTCCCCCGTGCAGGTGGCTTGCACTGTGCAGAGCATCATGTGGGTCTTGGTTTTTGACTGTGCTGAAGCACAACGAGCACCATGGGGGACTGAAGGTGCCTTTCTGGCAAGCCCGAAAAGGTGCATCATCCTCAAATGACTCTATCCCCCTCCTGAGAGGTCAGCTCTCCACCAAAAAAAAAAAAAGGCCAAATCTGACGGTGCGTTTCCAGAGCCTTTTGGAGATCCTTTGCTCTCCCCCTTTAACAAAGGGGATGTGCTCCTTTGGGTGACGGGGAAGGCTTTAATGGGTTGATACAAGGAGACCTGAAATCTCTTTTTTTGAAAAGAGAAATGAAGTATTTTTTCTTCAGCTCATTTTTTTTCATTACAGATAAAGCCAAGTACCACCTGGCTTTTCCTCTGAAGCGGTACAAACATGGATGAGCTTTCCAACATCACAGATGCCAAGAGAATTCATTTGAAGGGGACCGATGGGGAAAAGGACCTCACTTAAAACCATGATTGCTTTTGCCAACACCTAATCAGTTCAGATTTTCAACAAAGAGCTGGGAGAAAAGACTCTGGAAGGAGTTCACAAGCCCTCTGGGACCACAGGGAATCTCCCACCACTCTTGCTGTGCCTGCAGCTCCATGTGCCTTGGTTACTTGGTCATTTTATTAACTTTTCATGGGGTCACACTGCAAAGCAGTGGTGGAGTCAGGACTAGATTCCCGAACCCTGGCAAGAAAAGGCAGTGAAACTGTTTTGCCCTCTTTCTAAAGGATTTTCCCCCTCCCATCCTGTCCTCCCTAGTCTCTGATCAGGGACTAAAGTTCAAATATCACAGAGATTACAAACAGGTAATAATTTTCAGTGAGAGAACAGGCAATTTCACCTTTGATAAGTTGAGGTTTCCTGACCATTCAATGCTTTGTCAAGTGATTCCCTTCCCTGAGCTCTTATTGTGTTTCTGTTTTCTGTGGCAACTGCTAGAAAATATTGTGTAATGGCATCTCTTTTTGCATATTAATATTCTGCTTTCAATTTAAAGCAGCAGAGAAGCTGAGGCAGATCTGGAGGTTGGAAGGGAACTACAACGAAAAGTATTTGTTTGCTGCCGTGCAACTGGTGCTGCGTCGATCCTGACAGGGCTGACCCCTGGCTTGTGCAGAATGCTACCAATCATGTCTGCTGTTCTTATCCTGTCAACCTGTCAATATGAAGAGCAGAAAGGAAATCTAAACAGTCCTAATTACTTTCTCCTGGGTCATAGTTCTAGACACATACCTTTTCTCTGCTAGCATGTAATCACTGCTTATGTGGAAAGAATTAAGTGTGGCTGGCCCTTATGTCTTAACATTTTTCCCCAAGGTAAGGGGTGTGGCAGAGTACTCAGAGTATAAGGCAAAGCATCCTGCAGCACTTCAGCTCAATTACATTGCCAGTGCAGCTGCCTGCTGCTGAGGATCGACCAGTATGTGACAAAGAATACAAGTCCAATTCTTCATTCCTTTATACATTGTGAACTGGTGTTTTAAGCTTTGTGCAACAGAGTCCTGCAGCTGTGGACTTGGTGGTCCTTTCCATGTAAGCAGCAGCATGCATTGCAAGGACACAATACACTGGGGCTCCCCATGGAGCCAAGGACCAGCATTCTCTTCCTAGCCCAGGGAGCATCCTCCTGTGTGGAGCCTTTGCTTCCATCTGGAGCAGCTTGCTCATCCCTGAAAAGCACTTGCCCACTCTTTGTCAATCCATGCCCCTCAGACTGCAGAGCCCTTTCTGCTCTGATTAACCCAAGACTACCATGTGTATCCCATGCTCAGCTTGTGGTGCCTTCTAATGATGTTCAGGTGGAAGGACCTTGGCTTTTCCAAGTGCTCCTGACTTTGTTCAGGAGGGTAAATAAAGGGCTCAGATTTCCAAAACTCTTCAGCTGAGATGTCAAACAAGTGGAAGAAGACCTCCACCTCTATTGGTAGCACACCCTGGTTCAGGGTGTACCAGGGATGGATAAGGGGGGGCACAGTCTCCCTCTGTAGCATTCACTTCATTAGTGCAGGTAATGAGGGTGCAGCAGGTGAGGAGGAACAAGGCTAGGGACTTCCCTCTCAGACCAGAATAAGAAGGGGTTTAAGCTTTTTGTACTGGAAAGGTGACAGGAAGGGTTAGCAGAAATCTGCCAAATTGGGACAGCCTAGTGCTACCAATTTAAAAAGGGGCAGACAAATTTCTCTCTTTTCAGCACCCAGCACTGCCTCCGTCTTGGTGGTTCCCACTCAGCCTGGCCTGTTTCACAGAGATTGCATGACCTGGTGAACTGAAAGGGAGCTTTACCCTGCTGGGACAGCAGCAGTTCTGCTTTTATCCAGGGAGGAAGCATGGCCAAGGAATGGAGAGGTGTCCATGCTGCATGGGGGGCTGTACACCTGGGCATGGAGCTACTCATTTTTGCTACCCAGGAAAATGGGACATTGGAAAGAAGAGTTCTTGCAGAGTCCTGAAAAACTGATGTGTTCCTGTAACCCACAGAGGGAATAAAAGGAAACAGGAGAAACCCTGGCAGACAAATGAGAAGCAAGCCTGAAACTCCCTTGAAGAAGTAGAAGACACCTGGAGGAAATTCCACCACTGGTTCCTTGGGTATCTGCAAGCAACAGGACACAGAAACAGGGGAGAGGCTTTATTCCTGAGAAGATCTGAGCCACTCAGGACACCTAGCACTTTGTGTAGCTCAGGCAGAAAAGGCAAGCTCCTGGTCTGCACTACGCAACAGCAAGCAGTGCTGGTGCAGCATAAAAACAGAGCAGAGTGTTTCACCCGAGGGTGAGGATGTCCATGCAGCTGATCACTAACCCCTAGAAAAGCACTGGGAGAGCATGAGCACAGGCCCCAACACAGCATGGAGAAGAGTCATAGAAGCTCATCAATTGCTCATCGAAAACATAAATTACTTGTAACTGAAATAATGCAGTGAGGAGAGAAGTGAATGCAGCAAAGTGGACAGGTAGGCAAGGAAGAGCCTGAGGCCATCACCAGCTGGCCTCACTCATGATCTGCCAAGTCTCCTTGGAGAGGTGGGTTAAACCATGGAGTTGTTATGGAACGGGAGATTGCTCCCAGGCAGAGAGGTCCGAGGCTTCCAATCTTAGCAAGGCCCTGGTGAAGCTAGAGGAGTCAGTTGAAACACTCCCCAAGCTGGGCTGTTCCAGCAGCCCACTTGTGTGCAGCAGACACCTCTGGCAAGATTAGAGGCTCTGAGGCCAGTCTAAAACATGCAGGGACCTTCTGATGATAAAACAGCATCTGTGGATGCAGCTGACACGTGAGCTCAAAACAAAAAGCAGTTTGCTGCTTCTGGTAAACACTATTCCTATAGGAGAAATGCTGTTTCATCCTTCTGCCTGGCTGAATGGTCTAAACAAAGTAATCCAGCTTTTATGAAGTGTCCCTAACCAATACAGAACTAGTGTGGGCCTTCAGTGCCCAGTCCTTCTCCTATAGAGTACCTAATTTCTGACTGATGCACCAAATCTTGCTGTAGATTCAGATTTGAGGCTCTCCTCCTCAGAGGCCTGTTGCCCTCATAAACCACCCTGGCTTTGCTCTTGTGTCCTGTGCTTTATGGTGCGAGTCTGACACTTGCCGGTTGCTTTATAGCCTTCTGTCCTCCCCAGTAACACAGCCTTGCTGCAAGCCAGCAGCACCCTCCTCCAGCCAAGCTAAGAGAGGACACAAGAAGTAGTCCTCTGGCACCATCTTGTAATACTCCCATTGCAGCCAGTTTTAAGTCCGAAGCATACACAGGGCTGTAGCACCCTCACTGACAGTGCACAGTCCCACAGCACCTGAGCTGGGTGAGGGGCACAGGGATGGTAACAGCAACAGGTCCCATCAATGATCTTGTGACAGTCAAGTAGAAGTAAGGATGCAAGTCATGTCTGAGGCCAAGCCAGGAAATTCAAACACCCCAGGAAGAGGTGTGGGAGCAGGTATGCCTACAACATGTATCATGCCAGGAATGAGCCTAAAACAGACTCCTGGGCCCGGGGGTAGAGGTTGTGGGTGGGAGTCCCAGGTGAGGCTGGTTGAGTTAATTAAGGCCTATGGGCCTGACACAAACTGCAAATGAGCAGTTGTAAAAGTTGTGAATGACTCTTGAATGCAGTGAGAGCCTCCAAGTCACCTCGCTTCCTCTCCTGTGTCCTGTGGCAGTGGGCAATCGCAGACACCTGAAGACGAGCCTAAGAACAGTGCAAGCCCAGAGTCAAACTTCTGAGGGTTTTCACAGCCTCCACCAAAGTATGGTTTAGGCACTACCTGAGCCAAGTATGGCTTCTGTGTCCTGGTGGATTTGTCTTCCCTGAACCTGTTAAGTCTTTCCTGTCCAGTATCCACCACACCCTGCTGTGGGCAGTTCTGCAGCGTCACTACACATCATGTGAAAAGCTGCCGCTTCCTGAATGTTTTGAGTCTGCCACCTCTTGTCTTCATTTGAGCCCTCTGAGCATTTGTATCAGAGGAGGCAGAGGCCAGTTATCTCCGCTAATTTCTTCCATGCCATCTGAACCACTGATTTCATGTCAATGGGCACATAATGGCTGAAGGCTGCAAACTCAGTGTGCTCTAACACATCAGCAAACATGCAGTGGATTGGTAGCAGACTCTGCGTCATCTCTTCTCCTTGGAATGAGCTGATATTGGTAACTTGATGACATAGAGGGAAAGAGATGGAGATACCCTGATAGATGTTTCTCTCTAGTCTTGCAACTGCTAGACTCTTTCAGACAAAAGAAAGCTACCAAGCGCTGTGAAATCATGGCCTCCTTTGCCTTATCCCGGGCTGGCTGGTCGCCAGCCCAGCTATCAAATTCCATTGCATCTCATTGCTTGCTGTGACCTGATGCTTAAAAATGCACTTTTTCTGCCCATGTTCTTACCTGCTACCCATCTCCTGAGCCAGCCTGTGGAAATTCGGTTGGAGACAGTGTCATGTTTTAACCCCAGATGGCAACTAGGACCATGCAGCCACTCGCCTACTCCCCCGAATTGGGATTGAGGAGAGAATTGGAAAAGTAAAAGTGAGAAAACTCATGGGTCGAGACAAAGACAGTTCAATAAGTAAAGCAAAAGCCATGCACACAAGCAAAGCAAAACAAGGAATTCATTCACTGCTTCCCATCGGCAGGCAGGTGTTCAGCTGTCTCCAGGAAAGCAGGACTCCATCACATGTAACGGTTACTTGGGAAGACAAACGCCGTAACTCCGAACGTCCTCCCCATCCTTTTTCTTCCCCCAGCTTTAAATACTGAGCATGATGTCATAGGGTATGGAATATTCCTTTGGTCAGTTGGGCTCAGCTGTCCCGCCTGTATCCCCTCCCAGCTTCTTGTGCCTTCCCAGCCTGCTCACTGGTAGGGCAGTTGTGAGGAGCAGAAAAGACCTTGACCGCCTAGCAACAACTGAAAACACCAATGCACTATCAAAAGTTTTTCTCATCCCAAATCCAAAACAGAGCACTATACCAGCTGCTAATTAAAACGTTAACTCTATCCCAACTGAAACCACAGCATGTAGGGAGTGACATTCAGCTGCCTCCACAAAGATGAGTATTTCTTTACGTGTTTGTGTTTGTTTGTTTGGGTTTTTTTAAGTCAGGGCCTCTGGAAAACAATCCCTCCTCTCCCTAAAATACTGGCTGATACAAACACTGAGACCTTGGCCTCTGTGTTAAACGTTGCTGGAATAAGTTACACCCCTCTGCTTGTTTTTTTCTTTCAATTTTACCCTTCAACTCCAAATGTGTCCCTGGAAATGATTCCTTCAGACAGCTAGTCCCCAGCAGCTTAGAAGATACTACTGCCTGCGCAAGAGCAGCTGGACCTGCTCTGTATGCCTGCAAGGCTAAAACCTGCTGATTATTTCATGGGAGAAGATGGGAGGGGAGAGACCTGCCAGAGCAGAACGGTTTAACCCCTGCGCTGCTGAATCTCCTGCACCACTGTCGTGCAGGTGATCTGGCAGAGTCTGTGTAGGCTGGGACACACCGACATGCTGCCTGGATGGCCTTACTCTTGGAAGAATGGTTAGTAGCAGGGAAAGAAGTGAAGGTGATACCAAGCAGCAAGGAAAAAAATGCAGCATCAAAAGGATGCAGCACCTGCAAGTATTGAGGAGAGACAGCAGAGAGGAGCTGGGAGATGCCAAGGATCTCCTGCCAAGGGGAAGCAATGCCAGGGCATTTCTCTTCTGAAATTTCCAGGCATATCCTTTCTGAAACAGCGACGTTGTAGTCACACTGTTTTTTTCTCACCTGGAATCATTGTCTGCTTTCAGAGGCACCAATATCATTGTTCCTAGAGGGCCAGACTGGTACTGAGCACAAGCCAAAGAAGCCATCCTTTAAGGATGGCCCCTGGGTGCTCTGCAGCTGGTGAGGACCACCAGCAGCCTGCAGTGGGTGAGAAGTGGGCAGGTGGGGGCATGGTTCCTTAGAAGAAAGCTTCTCTCTTTCTCTCTCTTTTCTTTCTTTTCTTTTCTTCTCTCTTAGAAGAAAGTCTCTCCCAAAGCCCCCTCCAGTAGCTGGAACCTTCAGTCCTCTCCAGAGCTCTGTCTGATCCCAAGGCCTCTGCCAGGCCCTCTGCCTTGCTTCGGGGAGCAGGAAAATCCCTGGGGACTCAGGAGAATTTGCTCTTGTGCCATTGCAGACCTTTTCCTGTTTTACTCCTCTGGCTTGTGTGTCTGCTGGGCTTTGTGCCAGTCTCAGCCCCAGCTGCCAGTGCAGGCTCTCAAAAACGGTCCGTGATGCTTTGCAAGGAGACTCGGGGATAGCTTGCAGTGCCCTCCCCTTCCAGATCACTCTAGCTCTTGCTCCCAAATTTTGCTTCTGTTCACCAACACGTGAGTGGAGCCAGTGTGTGATGAGGCCAGTGAGCTCTTCAGTGTACCCCAAGCAAGGAAAAGCAGTTGTATATCACATTTGCATTTCGGGGCTTTCCACCCCTCTGTGACTCTCTCCCTCCCCAGTGGCAGCCTCCACCGCTCCTCCCATGCACAGAGTGAAGGCTGCTCTGCCGGGCGCAGCTGCGTCCCTGCAGGACAAGAGAGGACGCGCTGCGGACACGTCAGCAGCGGGCCCTCCTCTCCTGCCTGTAACGCCGGGGAGCTGCATCAGCGTGACGGGGCTTTGAGCCGAGCTGTCACAACGCGAGCGGGAAGTGGCAGCACAAAGGGGACCGCAGCACGTATGCGTCTGCCCACCATCCTGAATCCTCGCTCCCTTCACGCCCAGGCTGTGGCTTGCTTCCTGCAGCCATTCCTCCACTGTCAGTGGCAGGAGCAAGGCGGAGAGAGAGGGATGCAGAGGGGACACATTGCCCCGCAGCGTGTGACCCAGCAGCGAGCAGGTAGTGACCCAACACATCAGGAGACTCACAGAGCCACAGCTGCTCTATTGCTGCACGGCCCAGGAGCATGTTTAATGTGATGGCTTTGGGATGAAGCCAGTCTGGTATTGGGCTGTGCACCAGGAAAAATGCATCCTTGGGGCAGCACCCCACAAGGGATTTACCACCCCACCTGCCTCTCCTGAAGGGAAGTTTCAGCTTGTCTCGCTCAGATGTCTCTGCTGTCCACTTTATGCGGAGTCCGCTGCACTTGGGAACAGTTCAATCAGCTTTGGATTGGACCTGTGTCAGCAGGGATCAGCAAAGCCTGCCAGATGAGGTGGGAGATGCCAGCAAACCAGTGGCGCCCTCTCCTGCCTTATCCTTCCTTTTTGGTTTGCAGCCAAGTCATCGCTGCCTTTACAGGGTTTTGTTGGACAGAAATACCCTGTCTCTCCCCCACCCCAGAAAAGCAAAGCTTAGTGCATCCTTCTGGAGACCTCTTCTCCCACAGCAGTTCGCAAGCCAGCTTAGCATTTTTCCCCTTCTGCCTCTCTTTTTCATCTAAATCTCTAAAATCTTGCAGACTCATTTATTTCCTCTGTTGTGTGCCCCTGGCAGAGATTTCCCTGCTCCTAGTTTTGCTCAGGTCTGAGCAGACCCTGTGCCTACCTATCCTGCCCCGGCACTCCTGACGGTGGCAGCCAGACGCTTTCTATCTGCAGCACGCACTAGGCATTATTTGCAGCTGCCTGGTACATTGAGCTGTACAAACACACATTGGTGTGCAGTGGAAGGTGAGAGGTCTGATTCATTCAGCTACAGGGGTTGCAATTCCACCAGTGGGGTCCTGCAACAACGAATCAGTCTCAGACTGAGACAGATGGACACCTGGCTGCAAACTCCAGTATAAGAAGTGAATTTGCTCGGTAACTTTTAATCTATATAAACACCATCTAAGCTTTTATGTATTATTTCCAAGTAAGTGATTACATTTAAAGGGGAGAGAAGACATTTGGCATTGACTATAGTAGTTATAAAATGAGAGTACAATGCAGGTTTGGAGGTCTAGGTTGTTTTCTAGGGGGCAGGGAGCTAGATCTCATGTGTGAATACAGAAGAGTCTGCAGTGAAACAAATCTGCATGTTACTCTGCATATGATTCTCCCACGATGTACCTTTGTTTAGGTAGAGATTTCCAAGAGTCAGTTGTCCTTCATAACCCCAGCAGCTAATGCTGCAGCTCTGTCCAGAAAGTTGTCTATTATTGTGGCTATTGCCTTTAATGAAAACTTCCAGCTTAAGAGGGAGTGTCATTATCTGTAACACAGTACTAAGGGCAATGGTTCCAGTAGCAAATGACGAAGCCTGAGAAAACCGCAGGCTTGAGATCATGGGAAATATAGGAATTTCTGACCTTGTATAGTCTATGCATTTTTTTCTGCCAGCTGATACTGAATCTACATTAGTGAACAGCAAAGAGGGAAGAGGTTGGCTGGCAAAGGGTGAAGTCAGGACACCCACTGATCTGCCCATGCCCTTGCTCTGAAGTTTGACAGTGTTGTTGGAGCCCTTCAAGCCCTTCTGTTTTCCTTTGGCAGCCACTGCAGTCCAGCCCTAAGGAAGAGACCTTGCTAGCTGAGCTGGAATGTGTTTTTATTGCATTGATGCTGACTCAGATGGCTTACAAGGGTGAATTCTGAACCTCATCTACCTGCTAATATTTCCTTAGATGTCTAGGGAGTCAGAGCATGGGGGCAGACCATCTGTCACTCCCAAATCAGAAGAAATACTTGAAAAGTTCACTTGGAAGCAGAAATGTTCGTAGGCTAGGGGTCAAATCTTAGACTCCCTTACACTTGAATAACCCCATATGGATTGGCATTGGCAGGAACCAGTAACCTCTAGGGCATACAGACATGCCACATTACACATCTGAAATGCATGCAGATTGCCAGAGTCAGGAAGAAACAGCTGCAAAAAGAAGCACAAGGTTTTGATGAAATGTGTACTGACTTCCATTGGATCAGAAACAAAACCCATGGGGAGGAGGGAAGGCTGTCCTCTCAGGTGACTTAGCTTCTTATGGTAAAATGGTCACTTCTGCCAGTTTTCAGCGAGGGTTCAGCTCCCCTCAGCAAAGCAGGGCCACACAAGCTAGACCCCAGGGGCACCTGTGGGGTGAAGCAGTCCCAGGCACCATCAGAGGCATTAGGACACAAGCTGCAAAGACACAGTAATTCTTTCTGAGAGCACAACAAAATTTGTATCACTGTTGGATTTGAAGCTTTTGCCCTTCTATGACACTGTGAGCCCAGGAATTGCCACACAGTGGGGTGGCTACCAGTTTTCTAATATAGGCCTTGGATGACCAAGAGGGGGTTAATTACAGATCAATTCATTCTGTGCGCCTCAGCCTGCAAAAGTTGTTGGATGCAGAGAGAACAATAAAAGGCTTAGCTCAGCTGTAACTCGATGGTGAAGAAGGACTGGTGCCCTTAGGCAGTGGTGGCAGGACAACTAGGTTAGAAGGAGATGTTCCACTAGCCCAGTGACAGTCTGTCTGGAAGTTCAAGAAATGACTTTAAGCTTTGGATGCCTCAAGGGGGAGTGAAGCTGGGGGCTGGAGAGAGTGATCATAAGCATCATATGTCCAATGTTAAGGATCCTGAAATATTAAGGGTTTTTTCCCCCCCTAAAAACATAGCTGTCTGCTGGTTACTGCAGGCTGCAGGGTGCACTTGTTCTTAGCCTCTTTTTCTCTAATCCTAAGGATTATAAATCTGTATTATTGCTAGTGGGCTCAGGTATCTAAATCACTATTAAGAAGCTGGAAACCCACAGCCCTACTGCAAAACAGCCAGAGTTGACAATGCTGTGGATAAGTCAGGCCCAAAGCATCTGAGTTAATTTCCAAAGGTTCTTCTCCTGCAATTCCTCCTCCTAAGGGCTCCTGGCTGTTCTGATAAGGGTAATTGTGATTAACGATGGACAGCTGTGTGAGAAGGCAAAATCGCCAGCAATCCCTAGAGACAGTTCAATAAAGCAATAAATGCTGCTTTCTCATGAGGTTTGTATTTATTCTGGCAGTGCTGTGATAAGGCAGAAGAAAAGCTAGGTAGGAGGGCTGGTTCTGATGACTCCTAGAGCAACAGGCATCTTGTATGGCTTCCCTTCCATTTCATAGTGGATATAGGCTTTGTGTCTCTTCTTCCTCAGTGGGGGTACTGCCAAGATCCTTCTTCCTTATTGTCTCAGCTCGTAGGAACTCAGCATCAGAGAACACAATCTTTCTGTCCCATGGGCCTCAGCTGTACCGGAGGGTAGGGCTATAAACTTTACTTCATTTGGAAGCCAGAGCAACAAATATGTAGTTGAGGATTAAAAAGAAATGCTTGGAATGGGAACATCATCTGTGTCAGGTCTGTGGCTGCTTTACCAGGGAGGCACAACATGCATGGAGAGGCCAGGGATTAGCAGATACAGTCTAAATGCTCTTGCCATGGTAATTTATTTAAGATGCATGGTATCTTATGAGATGAAATGATGCCCTGATTAGCTGACTGGCTTGTTCTCTATTCACATTGTTCAGATGTCTTTCAGTGCTTGTAAAGACAGCAGTGCAGTAACACAGGTTCTCAGTGTGGATAAAATAACAGCGCTCCTTTTGCCTCAGAAGATAAGCCCATCTTCTCACCTGCAGATCTAGCCTAGGATCCTCCTCTTCCCCCATGTCCTGAACAAACCCTTGGACCACCACCAATGCAACCGTGCTCTGTCTTCCTGCATCTTGCTGGCAGGAGCTGGTCCAACCAGCCACAGTTCAACTTAATATCCTCCTGCCACACTTGTACAGACAGTGCTGCTGCTCCTCTCAGCTCCTCAAAACTGTGCTGGAAGCCCTTGATCCTGAGGCCTTCTTGCCTCTGGGCTCTACCACCAGCTTTAAGACTGCAGCCCACCTCCTGGGCTGGGAATAAATGGTATGTGTATGTGATCATTCGTACTGGGTACATGACCTGCAGCAATGCATGCAGACGAAATGGAGATATGTGAGAAGCAACATTACCAGTATGTCCAGAAGGACAAGCTCCGATGGCATACGTTCACCTCCACGTTCAGCCAAGTAGTCCTCAGTGCATGCAGTGGCAACCAGATCAAATGAAACTTAACATTAACCAAAAAGAAAAAAGCAGCTCGACAACACAAACCTTGGCAAAATGAAACCAGTTTGAAAGCCCAGCTACAAAAAATATGGCCAATAACAATTTTAATTCTCATGTGATGAGTAATGTCTCCTGGCACCTAGCAAGCAGTCGACATCAAGCTAGCAGAAGTCAGGAAGGATAATAATCCCATGTTTTGCAGCAACATCAGGAGGTGATCATTCTGGAGGCTGAAAGCAGGCAGCAGCCTCCTGAGATGCCTAATGATAATAACTGACCCCTTCTGGTACTTCATGGGTGGGCAACTGTGGAGCTGCTCTTGGCAGCTCTTGAACTGATGTAGTGGTCACAAACTATACCATTTCCCAGATCAGTTTTCAGCAGCTGGTTGAGCTCCTGAACTGAGATAATCTCTGAAGCCCATCTGCTGCTCCTGCAAACACCAAAGGGGAGGTACATCACAGGAGGAGAGCTGAGCTGAGCTTTGTGGCAGATAGTCAGTGAGCAAGTGTCTTCCTTGGCTCTTTTAGAGTCTCTAGCCCTTTCAAAGGGAAGGCTGCAAGCCATGGTTGCAATCCATGAACATGATCTCTGAAACTTAGTTATTTCTTTGAAGGGTGCTAGCCCTCTCTTGCAGGAACTCCAGCTTTCACTTCCCCTTCTGCTCTCTATTCTGTTAAAGCAGAGACTATATGTTACCGTAGGTAAGTTAAAAACTACTAAAAATTGTGATCTACTAACGATCTAAGGAGTTTCACCTAGGATTTTGGATAACTGTGTGAACTGTGTGAAGTATTGTCTAACTTGCTTCGTCTGCTGAAGGTTTGATGTAGCTTGAGCGATGTAGTGAAAAAGAGTTGCCTCAGTCATCAATGAATGGAGGGCCGTATATCTCACTCATTCAGCTTATGTGTCAGCAATGACAGATTTTTTTCAGTGTGTTATGTTGTTGCTTAATGTGTCGTGCAACCACTCAGGGTTTAGAAGGACTGCACCCAGTACCTTATTAGTTCAAATAGCATGGTGCCAGCCTCAGATCAAGGGGAACTAGGGACCTCATGCATGGTTTATCTGCAGTTTTCCATGCCAACAGCTGTGAACATTTTCTCTGGACAGGAGTGATGAAACTTGCTCTAGTTGGGTTCTTTCTGATGACCAAACAAGCAGAGAAGTGGCATGTGGCCATATTGCTTCATAGTGACAGACAAAAAAAGCCTCCAAGTTTGCTTAAGGGTTTTTCTTTCTTGATGTAATTATGCAATTTTTATATGCTTTTGGAGTATCGGGAATGTTGAGTCCTCTCATTTCTCACTGTTGATAGAATACTTGTAAAGTATCAAAGAGGTGCCTAACATAGATATGACTCACAACTCTAAATCTGATTGCCAGTTGCCAGCCCTGAATAATTCCCAGGTTCCTTTTCCTGTGCTCCCCCTATATACAGCTCTTTAGGATACACCGATCTTTGATATGAGCTCCCAAGCCACTCACTCCCTCCTCACCTGCTGCTCTTTCTCTCTTGGCATGAAATGTCTGGCTAAGGTTACTGGCCCAAAGGACCTAACAGCTGCTGAACTAGGTTATTATCCACAAAGAAAGGAGCTAGGGAAATAGACAGACCAGTCACTTAGTTGTGTTTTTTTCCCCTCCAAGCAAGGAACATTGATGAGAGTAAAAGGCAAGAAAAGAAACTTTGTTTGAATTGTCGGCTATGTGTCCTGTCTCTTCTTCCCTTGAGTGATCAATCTACATGGCTTCTGCCAGCCCAAAGCTAATTCTTAGTACCTGAAAAAAATAGTTTTTTGTCTATACCAACAGAGAGCTCCTGTTAACTCATCCCAAAGTTGTATTAGCTGTTTTTTCTAAGTCTTTTGCAAGGCTCCATATGTTTGTGTTCAGCTTGTGTTTTATCACATTCATCGCATACCTATCCAAGATGCAGCCTGTGCTTTTCTCTCCTCCATACCACCTCTTGTCAGCTTGGGACAAAGTTATTTTATTTTTTGGTGTTTGTCCTTTCACATGGTTGTATTAAAAAGTACTTTGACTGAATGGGCCCATGGCGAAGTAATCCAGCCCATGCCATGTGACTGATACTCCCCTGTAGCTTGTAAAGATTTTTGCAGGAGCTGAAGCACCTGGAAGTATTGTGCTGCCCTTAGGCACAGTTGTCAGACAGTACAGTGTGATTATTACTATTTGCATCCTTTTCTTCCCTCTCTATCCTCTTCCTTCTTACAAAAAAACAGGTTTAGTCTGAGTACCACAATGTACCCATGAGACCTGGTGGACTTTGGTGTAAGAATATTTCTTAAGGAACCATTCAACAGCTCCTGCTTAAACCCTTCTTTATCCTCCCCTTCCATTATGGAACACTCTTACTTCTCCCTTTACTCGTTTCCCTCCCTCCTCTAGCAAATACCCTTTAAGAAAGCCAATTGGCATTGCTGAAGAACAAGCCTGGACCAAAGAAGCTTCCACACTTCTGATTTAAGTAATAGAGATTACAAAAGGGGTCAGTGCATAGCAACAAGAAGGAGGGGTTAGCTGTTGGCTAGATCAGCAGTCTCCAAAGTGGGGTGCACAAGATGATCCATTGGGATGCAGGAAGAAAACGTCAGTAGTATACGTATATAATGTATAAATACATAAATATACATCTATTGGAGATGTGTGCTCAAAATTTTCTTACTGATAGGGGTATGCAATCAAAAAAGCTTGGAGACCACTGACCTATATTACCACAACATGCCTCCCCTTCCAGACTGGTCTGCCTGAAGGGTTTTAGCTCTACATTTGCAGTTCAAGGAGCCAATAGGACCAGCCATTGCAAGTGTGCTTTAAACTTGGCTATGAATAGAAAGACCTCAGAGGCAGGAGAGCCACATGAAGAAAAAATGACCAGGGAGAGACCTCTGATGATCTGATTTCTGCATATACACAAGCTAGAGGCTATTATTTGCCCTGTGGACAAGCAGAACTCCAAGGGCTGGCATGAGCCAATGTTTGCCAAGTGGTGGTTTTATGTTTTGAAGGTGATCCTCTGAAGTCCTGAGTATGTCCTGGCTGATGGTAATCTCTGGTATACTGAATGTGTAAGTAGGAGTGTTTTCCAGTATAAGAATGTACATTTTAGTACCATTTAGAAAGCAACACTCAGGCTGTATATAAAGGGCAACAGATGTTTTGCCCCATTAATGTGGACATTCGTAGTTTGTGGACTTGTAGTTTGCTGCTGTGTTAGGCAATGCTTCTGCATTCACATTCAGTCTGTAATCTTAATGAAAATAAAGCATGTGAAGCTAAAGAAAGCAATTATCTGTCCACTGATGTGGACATGGATGTATTTTTGTGTGTATCTTTTTTGGAGACACTTCTGTTTTTCCCACCTCTATCTAGGTGTGTGGTTACAGGATACAAGAAAAGTAGTGTCTTTGCAGGTTTGAGCAGCTGGGTGCTGTCTCTAAACTGAGATTTGAAACTGATTATCATGATGTTTCAGAGTTAAATGACCTAGTTGTAAGGACGGAGGCAGTGCACACCTTCTGCCAGTCTGAAAGAGGCAGAAGAGACACTCCTATGATCAGAGATCGTAGCACAGCTGTAAGATCAAGTACTGCGAAGGCCATTTTGAAGTCCATTGAAAAGCACTTTGCTAGTTCTGAAGGCATCACCATGGAGCAAAGGGGCGGAAGGACATACCAGAGCTGAAGGAAAGGTAACACGTACAACCAGCAGCTGGTGACAGTCTGTTGTTCTGCTTTGTTTGTGTGAAGTGGTCTTTGGAGAGTGTAGATATCAAAGGAGATCCATTTGCCAGGACACCAACAGGCTGGGGAACCTGTAAGCAGCCCAGGTTGCAGTATGAAACTCAGATCGCTTTACAAGCGTGTTGCAGACGGGGGTGCACAGGTACAAAATGTCCCAGCTTGTCTCAGAAATGTGCAACAGTGTATGGGGCAATGAGCAAGGCTCCCCTGCCAGCATTCTGCCACATAATGCTGTCCCCTTGGACAGTCTCGTGTTTATTAGCAGCTGCTTTGCCAAGATGTGCAGGAGACCTGATGCAGTGGGAAGAGGTGATGATGGTGTGGAGTCCCTCTCCACCCCGTGCTCCTCATTTCTACCTGCAACCAGCACACAGCTTCCCGCCTGCATGTGTGTGGATGTATGTGTGCATGTGTTTGGGAGTACACGGAGTGCTGCAGAGCAGTGGGACACTGCCAGCGGATGCTGGTGTGAAGGCAAGCACTCCTTAGCCAGCTGCTGAGTGTGCTTGTGGAGTGCAGGGTGGCGCATGCATGAATGTAACATGGCTGCTCTGCTTCTGCATTGGGGTCAAGTCCAGAAGAGGTCAAAGAAAGTCTTAAGGGATCTGGCTGAGTGCTGGTCATGGGGCTTTATAGAGTGACTTCAGCTCTGTCACCAAAGTGGCATGAGGCTGGGCTTACATCATTCATTCATTTTGGCTAACAGGATGGCAATAGGTTAATCAAGCAGAAAAAGCAGTGAGGAGAAAAAGCTTTAAACCCTTCTCTGCTTCCTCATGGACTGGAAAGGGGAGTCAGTCCCTAAGCCACCCTTGGATGTCTGCAGGCACCTCCTTGTCTAGCCTGCTTTCCAGTCTGTCCAACTCCCCACTGGTATTCAAGCAATCTCCTTCCACCACCCCACTCCCACTTTGAGGCTTTGGGCAGTTCCTGGGTGGAGGCTGGGAAACCCACAGTGTCCTGGGCAGGCTGAAAACTCTCAGGTGGCACCTGGAATATAGTCTCCTGTAACTGCTGCGTCCTGCTGCTCTTTCACCTGCCAGCCCTGGGGAAGTTTCTGCATTCCTTGGCTGGGATATGCCCCCCACATGGAAGGGGAAAAATCCATAACCAGCTCAGTTAATGTTAAACTGGTTGTTATTTAGGAAACTAAGCACGAGAAAGTATGTTACCACTCAATTGCCCTCTCTTGCCCTGGCTGTACCTGATCTCAGGGCGAGAATGGCACCATGCATTGCTGTCCTCCAGCTTCTGTGGACACTGCATGGACCCTTGTTTAAAAAGATGTAGGTGTTCATGCGCATGCTGTATCATTACAGCAGCTACCCTGTTCTTCCATCAGTGCTTCCACTGTTTAGACTGCTGTGTGATTTGTTTGGGTCGATTTTTCTTTTTTAAAAAAATCTACAAGTACAGACTGTGATGACTTGGTAATAATACACTGCCTCTTTCTACGCAGTGATGCCTTGGAACTTCTCTGAATCCAATCAAAACCGTTTATTTTAAAATATCCAGCTTTTTTGACTTTTTTTTTTTTTTAATGTAGCACAGCAAACCAAAACCACATCTGCTCCACGCTGAGTTCATTTGTACAGGTTTCTGTTCACCTCACATTTTAATATTGAAGCTATAAACCCTGGAGTGGAAAGGTAGTGGACAGAATGGTGTCTTGCAGAAATGCCAGCAGCACGAGGCTGACAGCAACATTGCCAGGCATTGCTGTAATGATCTTTGTTTCTTTAAGCTATGCGAGTAGCTACAGCCCCTTCCTTCTGTGCCTGTCTAAGGCCAGAAGGCTGATGGTTCAATGGATGTTACTGTTAAGGCAGTGACTAGAGAGGAAACAATGCAAAATTCATTGGCAAATCCACTGCTTGCACGCACACAGGCTGGAAAAAGCAAAAAATCAACAGCAGCATTTGCAAAGCATTCAGTCAGCTCCGGTTTCAGCTGCATGTAATCTTCAGGTGTTCTTGGCACAGGATCAAGGTCCTGGTTTATGGTGTGAGGAGAGAGGGAGGAGGAGGACTGCAGCAGGAAGTCCTGTATTTGACTTGAACATGTTGCACTCAAAATTAGGTGTGGTGCCACCTATGCAATCAGACAAGTGCCATTTGAGCTTAATTCCTTATTGTGGCTGATCTCTTCAAGCAGGAAAAACCCTGCTTTCAGCATAAAGTATACAGGCTCAAGTTCCAGGTTATTATTTTTAAGCACTCTTTAATCCCCAAGTTAAAATCCTCCCAGCTCTAGGCAAAGATGGGATTTGGCGACCACTTTCATTACTTTTTTTTTTTTCTTTTCTGAATGATAGTTCCATGTTCTCTGCCACCCAACTCAGCAACCCACTTTTTCCACTGTTGGGATTCTTGCTTATGTTGCTTTTCCAGCTTTACTTTCTGAAGGGGTTGACTCTTGTTCCCAAATACATCCTTTGCATCAGCTTGGGCTGTCCTTCAAAAAGGGAAGCAGCCAGTGCAAAGAATTCTGGCGTGAGTCAGAAATCCTTATGGATGAGCTAAACACAGCTAAGCAGAAACCAGGTCAACAGTAGCTCTCACAAGAATTCAGCTATATCCCTGGCATGGCACTTTTGATCTGTCTCTCTCCCAACCCTTCTACTTCCCTGTATGGCCACACCTACGCCAGAAGCACAGGTGTGCCTGAAATCTTTGTGTGGCCAAGGCAGGTTGTATTGACTAGTCAAAGCACGTTTCATTTTCCCTTAGGAAAAAATTCATCAATTAACGTACTGGAAACATGTTCCTTCTCCTTTTCCACCCCCATTAGTGAAGAAGCAGCTTGTCCGCTCTTCTTCAGGATGGCATTTTATGAGTGAGGACCAGCTTTTGTTGTGTGTGTCTGTACAGTACCCATCAGATACATTCCACATCTGTTCAGCAAGAACATTACAAACCAGAAGTAGAAAACACCATATGCTCCCCCTTTGTGGCGATGTTGGAGTCGCTGCGTCATGAGAAATCCAAATGCTAGAACAGCCAAGAAGCTTGAATTTGGACCCTTGGGAATTGAAATTATTTATACTGTAAGCTCCAGTGCTGGTTTTGTAATATACCCCTATATGATGGCACCACTGCCTACTGGAGTGTATACCAGGTCACATCAGTGGACTGTAGCTGCCAACGGCAGCCCAGAGATGACCTACGACAGCACTCCCACCCAGTCTTAACATGGGGCACAACATCTGCCATGGATGAACCGTGCATTTGTACATGGCTAAGAGATTTTCCAGGTTGCAGTGTGGTAGGAGGGTAACATGGTGGGACTGTGCTTTGAAACTTCTCAAGGGCTGCTTTCTGCCTTGTGCCATGGCCCAAAGGCAATTTTAATAGTTTGCTGGCACTCCCTTTCTGCCCTACCTCTTGCACAGTCTGTGGCTGACTGAATGGTCTGCAAATGTTGATGTTGATTTTTTGCTTTTTCCAGCCTGTGTGTGTGTGAACAATGAATTTGCCAATGAATTTTGCGTTGCTTCCTCTCTACTCACTGCCTTAACAGTAGCATCCATTGAATCACCAGCCTTCTGGCCTTAGACAGACAGGCACAGAAGGAAGGGGCTGTAGCTACTTGTGTAACTCTGCTCTCAGCCTGTACTTTCTCTTCCACTCCACCAAGGATGACTAGCCTAGCAAGGAGCTGCACCAGGAGGCAGTGCTACCCAGTAAGGAGATATAGTTAAGTACAGGATATTGCAACACATTGTGCCATGATGTCAGGTACAGTACATGTCTGATAATGCATTGCTACAAATATCTTTCATGCTGCTTCTTAGCTGTGAGGAGTTAATGTATGTTTTAACTTGTGCTTCAGAGATTCCCATGGCTTCAGAGGCAGGATTTCTGGCAAAGCATGATATCCATTTTTCATGACGAAGCTGCAATTACATGATGCCAGTGGGACAGCTCTAGGAGCTTAAACATAACTGGGGCATCCTGATGGGTCCTGAGTAACACTATGTCCATGGTTGTAATTTTCTGTGGATGCACAGAGAAGATAATTTTTAGCTGTTTGCATGTAATTAATTCTTTATAATAATTCAAAATGCAGTCAATTTGATGCTGTCCCTGTGACCAAATCTTCAATTTGGTGCACATTGCTACAATTACGATATTCCATGAGGATCTTGGCTTTAAAATAAGTTTATAAAGAGCATTTGGGATTTTAATTATGAAATTTGACTTTTAAGTGACTACTGTCAGTGCATAGGAATCCCTGTGCTCAAATATGAGGAGTTCAGCTTACTGAAATTGAGATAGGCTTATCCACGTTTCCACTTTTAGAGCCACTTATTTCATATTTCCAGATGTTTCCTCACATACACCAAAGCCATTTTAAAATGATAGTCAAGATTCTCATGCAGTATCTTGTTCGACTGCTCGGAAAAGACTCAAAATTACAAGAGTTCGCTAAACTCATGATTTGGTGGGACTGAATTCAGGGCTGGGAAAGATGCAAGACCAGAAAGGAACTGTGGCCAAATCCCTTCAAGAATGTCATCCCAAAGTGAGCCATTGTACAGTTGGTTGCTCTCTACAATTACCTGAAAGGAGGTTGTAGAGAGATGGGAACTGACCTCTTCTCCGTAGTGACAAGTGATAGGACGAGAGGTAATGGGTTCAAGTTAAGCCAGGGGAGGTTTAGGTTGGATATTAGGAAAAATTTTTTCACTGAAAGGGTTATTCAACATTGGAATAGGCTGCCCAGGGAGGTGGTGGATTCGCCATCCCTGGAGGTGTTTAAAAAAAGGGTAGATATGGTACTTGGGGATATGGTTTAGATGTGGTTTTGTCAGGTTAGGTTAATGGTTGGACTAGATGATCTGAAAGGTCCCTTCCAACCTTAACGATTCTATGATTCTATGACTAGTGCTGCTGGAGAGGGACTCTCCTTCCCCAACTAATATGTCCCTTGTGTCAGCCTAGTGTTCCTCGCTAGGAAAATCTGCACTCCTGCAGTGTGTGCTGCTTCAGTTCAACAGAGAAATAATGCCTATTTCAGCATTGAAATTTTGGAGAGAATGTAATTCCCAAGGAATGTACTTCCTTATCACTTGTCTTTAATAAAATAGCTCCAAAGAATCATCATGGATTATTTTTTTCACAATGTGATTTTTATTAGCAATTTATTCAGTCTAGCAGATGCCAGCATGCAAATTATGCAAAGAGCAAATCTCTTCCTCCAAGTGTAAATATTTACAGATCATACTCAATGTTATTTAGTACTCTGCAAACATATTGTCAACAGTTCTATCCAGACTTTTCCCTAATCACAGCCTGAGAATTGGCAGCAGCATGTCCTCTGTGAAAAGATGGTTATGGAAAAAAATGATAGCAGGCTAAATAGGTTCTTGGCTTAATTAGACTGGAGTTATACCAGAGGTGAAGCTGGTCCACACCAAGTTAAAACTCTGTTACAGGAGCTTGTACCTACCACATGCAGAGTTGGAGGGATGATGCTTCTAGGGGGACAGCTCTCCCAAGCAGGCTGGGAAACTCTCTTGGCACTGGATGAAAAGGGCCATTACAATGCAGGGCAGGGAGGTTCAATCTTCCACGTGTTTTAAGGGACCTTTTCTTAGACGTAATAGGAGACATGTGACTATTCTTTGCATTGCATCAACTGGTCAAGTTTATCTGAATGGTCCAGAAGAGCAAATATTCTCTATCACAATCACCCTCTGTTCTTGAAAGAGCAATGTGTTATTTCTTAAACGCAGATCTGCCTTTTGGTCTCTAGCTCAGTCAGTGCAAAATCCCTGAATAGGCTAATGTCTGGGACATAGCTTGACTATATTGGAGCCACTTCTGTTTAAACTAATATCCTAAAATCTCCTCTCCTGCATCTCCAGCCCCAACCCCTTTGACAGCGTTTCATTACATCCCATAATCTCTGCTCTTCTGACAATCTGCAATAAATACAAACCAACTGAAAGCTCAATGGTGGCTTAGCCCTCATTTATATTCCATGAAAACCTGCTATTGCAAGCATGTCTTAGCACCCCAGCTTTTCACATGAGGCATGTAAAGTTGCAAAGATCTCTAAACACTTCAAAATGATGTCCTCTGGGATCCTCAAATGAAACAGCCTGACCAACTGACATTCCCTGTGCGTCATAGGGAGACAGGTGAGCAAGGGCACATTCATGACATCCCATTTTCTTTTTCTGCGTGACCACAGCTTTTTTTCAGTGCCTGTATTTTCCTGTTCCACGTCTGGGCTTCTCCATGTATGTTTTATTTTCTCCTAAGACTGTTTTTCCCAGAATTGTGTTTGTTCCCCACTACACCAATCCTAAGGGCTGTGTGCCCTCCTGCTTTGCTCAACAGCCTCACATTATTTCCTCCATCGTTGTGCTTGGTCCTGCCAGACAATCTGTTCTATGGCAGACAGTCCTCCTTCCCCCTTCAACTGTCTCTTCTAATTCTCTTAAATTGCAGAGTTTCCTTCTCCCTTCCTCCTTCTCTGAAAAGGAGGGGAGGGAATATTTCAGTAGATGTCACTATGCTACATGAATGACGGAATAATCTATGCAACATATACAGACAGACATGCTTTAAATTGAGTCCTTAATGTGGACAGCTGGCCAGCTCTGCATTTCGTCTACTTTTAATTAACTGATGAACCAGGGTATCAAATCCACCTCCTCACTGTTCATTTTGAAAAACAAATTTGCATGTTCTAAAATTACATTTGGGATGCGTGAATGATTTCAGCATCACTTTCACCTATGGCCAGATTAGCAGTAGCAGCTGAAATCCTTACATGATTTGAGGTAGCAAGGGCTCCTTCTTCACTTGTTCAATGCCACAATCACTATGTAAAGCATCTCACAATGTAGACTGTGCCTGTGTGTACACAATGCTGCTTTCTGCACCTTTTTTTGATGACTCTTCTTCGGGCCTTCTGGAAATAACCCACAGGAGCTGAATTCAGGAGATAGTGTGTGTGCTCTAAAATGGGCACACATGGCTTAAACGAAGTCCTGCAGCTTCTGCCATTTCATGGAGCGGGCTCCATGCTTCAGAATGGCTCACACGCATTATGTGTCTGTATACGTGTACACAATGTGGTATATAAAGCTTCAAAGCTCCACTGCTGCTAAGGTTTGCCCCAAGCAGCTGTGGGCTGCTGATGTGAAAACTTTTGGCATAGCTAGCAGCACTAAAATAGCAAAACAACCAACAAGGAGCTGATTTCTGCTATTTCATTCAGTATTTAATTCAGCAGCATTAAACAATGTCTAGTAAACCAGAGACTTGCATAGTTTAGGGATTTTATGAGATCAGTTATGCCTAGATTATGGTGGAGTAACTGTGTTTTTCATAGTCCAGGGCAGCAAGAACCTGTTAGCCTATTTCTCTAATTTTTCCTCCTTGGTAGCAATTATGAAAGTCTGGACCCAACTAATCCAGCCATTGTTCCTCCTCACAAAAAATCCCGTGAGGTCTGCTTGCAAAAGACACGGGCAAAACACATTGGTATTAAACCAAGCTTTGCCAAAAAGGCACCCCTACTGCTGCAGCACAACTTGCAGAAGATGGTGGACACCTGCATCCGTGCGATGGAAATTCAGGCAGAGAATGAAGTTACCTCATCTGATGACAGCTCCTCACCAGTGTATCCTAGACCAAATTCTAAAAAAACACGGATTTTAAGCTGTGGTGCACATTTAGGGTAATTTATACCCAAAACCAGCAACTGGGGCCATTTGCGGCATGGTGTACCTGTAGCAAAACGACAGCATGGCCAGCGCTGCGGCTCGGAGCTACGCGAGGGGCCTGCGGGCCTGCAGCAAAGGCAGCAACGCTCGGCCAGAGGAAACAGGAGCGGCTCGGGCCGCCCAGGCCGGGGCTCGGGTAGGCGGCAGCCCCCAGGCCGTCAGCCGCGGAGACGGCGGGTGCCGGGCTCGCGCTCCAGCCAGGCGGGGCCGGCTCCAGCCGCCACACGAGCCCCGCTCCGCGCACCCAGCCCGGCCGCCTCCCTCCCGCCGCTGCCGCTGCCGCAGCCGCTACTGCCGCCGCCCGGGCCGCTTCCACGCCCAGCGCCCCGGCCCAAACCCCACCCCCAGGGCATACGTCACCTCCACACAGAAACAACCACCCCCTACCCTCAGCGCCCCGGTGTTTCCGGGGTGAAAAGTGCTGCCTGCGCGCGGGGCCGCTCCGCCCCCGGCGCAGGCGGAGGGGCGCGGCGGGAGGGAAGGAGGTGGGGCCGGGGCAGCCGGGGGCGAGGCGGCAGGAGGCCGGGCCAATGAGAGGCGGAGGGGGGCGTGTCCGGGGCGGGGCTAGGCCGTGGCATGTGGCGAGGCGCTGGGCGGCGGGGCTGCTCTCCTTCCCTGTGGGGGCCGCGCTGGCGCCGGGCGTGCGGCCGCCTCCGTCGGGGTAAGCGTTTCTTCCGCCCTGCGGCCGTGTCCTCCGCCGGGCTCTGCCACGTCGTGAGTGAGTGAGTAAGTAAGTAAGTGCGGGCGGTGACTCGGCCTGGGCCTGGGGGAGTGGGAACGCGGGGGACGCCGTGCCGGAGGAGCGGCGGTGCCGGGAGTCTCCGGGGCGGGGTGTCGTCGCGGAGCGGGTGTCGGTTTGAACCGTTGCGGACGGCGGGTGGGACGGGAGCGTGTCGCCGCGGCCTCGGCGGGGAGGAGGGGCTCGGCGGCCGTTCCCATAAGCTGTCGCATAAGTTGCAAATAAATTTGCAAGTAAGTTGGAACCCCGCTATAGCAGTCATGGAAGCGATGGCTCGGCACTTACCCCTTGCTCCCCTGCAATGGAACGTGTCTGTGCTCGTCGGTGATTTTGTTCTTGGGGCGGTGGAAGAGGAGGAAACTCAGTTTCATTGCAGGGAAGAGAGCACATTGACTCAGCAAGTAATTCACTACCTGAAATGTAACATCCTTAGGCCCTATGGACCATCTCAAAAATATGGTGTCTGTAGCAGATCACCCTTATGCATGGCATCACAGATAAGTAAAAATATCTTGAGTCTCAATAAACAATGTCCAGTGTGTACAATTGAGATTACCTTTGCAAATGGAATGTGACTTTGTGTGGTGTCATACTGAAATGTTTTTCATCTTATTGTACCTTAAGTAAAGGTTTTCAGTAGGTTTAGCTGTACCCTGGGCAATGTTAGCAAGGTGTCAGCTGGAGTCCAGTAAATGGTAGGAAGAATAAATGCTCTTCTTTGACCAAGCTCTCAAATACAGCATCCTGCAGGGATATCCTGTTGTAGTGGACCTGGTTCTGGTAGATTCATTGAATCCCTTAACTTTCCCCTCTGCTATCTCCCAGATTTTGTCTTCTAGGATTGGCAAAGAGAAATCTTGTCTTAGGAGCCTGTCAAGTAAGGTGCCTTGATGTCCTGCACGTTAGCTGACTGAATCCATGCCAGGCTCAGTCATGCAACAGAAGGCCTGTTTCCTGATAAAGTGAGTTAACTGACTGCTTGCTGGAGGAACAAACCCATAGAAATACTGATCCTCCCGGCCTTGAGCTAAGTTGCAGCCTTGCTGAGTGAGGTAAACTCTCTGACAGTGAACATTTGGTGCCCTTTAGACCTCAGAGGGTTTGTGACTGATCAGTAGCTTTGAAAGCTAGGCTATAAGATGCATGCTGATGCAGTGTCTGTCTGTCAAAAGTGCATGTATTTCTGTATTAATCTTACTTATCTATCATAATCATCCACTAGTGTGTATGTTAATGCAGTCCATTACATGGTAATGGATAGTTTAGAAGGTATCTGTCCATTTTTATTAGCTTTCATGTCTGTGCAAGATCAATGCACTTGCTGTGCATGTTTGCTGCTTGGTTCTAGTGTATATATAATGTATGTATACACACATGTATTGTTTTAGTACTTTTCTGGGGGAAAGTCCAAACCTGGTGCCTCTTTAACACCTTGGTGCAGACATCTTTATTCTTTGTTTTAATTGTAAATTCCCTGCTGGATTTATAAACTCATCTGCCAGAAAACAGACTTTGCATCTGGTTATCTGCTATTGAAATTCTAATTGGCACATCCATGCAACCTTCAGCTTCTCCCTTCTCAGGGAAGACTCCTGGCACAGACTTTTCAAAGGCAAGGGGAATTATTTGCAAGCAAAATTTCAAGCTTCAGTGATGAAAAACATCTGTGCTGAAGGCCTGATAATGTATTTAAAATGTCTGGCTGCATACCCTGGTTTACAGGGTTAGGTAATATAGCTGCTTTTAAATGTAGTAGCTTACTTTTTCAGTTGTGAGTGACTAAATTTTCAAGGGAAAATGTCGCAGGGATGTTAAGGAATGGAGCTGTTAGTTTAAAGAGTGCACGCTGGAAACGTCCAAAACTTTGCTTGAAGAAACCATGAAGAATTGATTTATTTGGGTAGAGTTTCTTGCCTCTTTTTGTTTTTTTTTAAAGGCATGGATAAAACTCTTATCCGTGAAGCTTGTAGTACATAGTTCTGCTGATGTCTCCACGTGCTCTGACACACAGTGCTAACTGAGCACGTTTTATGAATTGAACCACCAGCCTTGAACACAGCTTTATAAAATGAAAGCACCATAAAGCAGGCCCAGCAAGAGTTTATGCCAGCAGATTTGTAGTGGAAAATTATGGGGCACCTGGAAGTAGGAGGAATTAATTTGTTGCTCTGCTGTGTACCCATGAACCAGGTGTATCACAGCAGCTGCTTCCATCCTAGCTGAAGGGTGTGTTCTAAGTGATGCTGGGCTTATGGCTCAGAGCAGTTGCGCTGATGGCTGGGTGTTGTGCACATGCATTTTCTCACAGCCCTCGTCTCTATATGGAGATCTTCTACATTGCCTGCATGCGTGTGCCGAACAGCCGTGCTCAGATCCATCTGCTCTGACCTGTTTCTGCTCTCTTTGCTGACCCCACATATAAGCATGTTCAGGCACTGCTAATGGCTGTTTTAGATTTATCCATGCCCTTTAATTGTTGCTTTGTGTTCGATACAAACTTCTAATAGCAAGAGCAATTACGCATTGGGAAAACTGGAGGAAAAACCAGTCAATTCACTGGCACTTACGTGTAGATCCTCAGTTGCTGTGCATTGCTGTGGCTCCCTTGCAGAGCAATGACAATCCACACCAGTTGGCCATTTGCCCTTTGAAGTGCTTAAATTGGGACTGTATGCCTTTCTGAAGGAGATGTTCATCCCTACAAATGCAGAGCTGGTACAAAGTTCATTTGTGTGGTAGATGAGATACCCTTCTCACTTCCCCCACAACACAGTAATTGCTGGATGAAACTCCATGGCTTGTGCTGCACCAGGAGCCAAACTAGATGATCTTTGTGGCTTTTTTCCTCCTACCCTTAAAAGGACTGGGAGGGCAATATCCCTACTGTGTGCGCTGTTGCTGGATGCCATCTGACACTGTGCGCTCTGGCTCAGCAAGGTTGCTTCCCTTCCTGGCTTCCAGTCTGTCCTCCACCTGTTAATGATACCCAGGGGGAGGACTCCCAAAGGGCTGTTGACTTTGTTGACTGTGAAGCCAAGAAGGCCTGTGGAGTAAACTGCGATTGAACGCTTTCTGTCTGGACTGTAGCAAGCATATAACATGTTCATTCCTCCTGTCAATTCTGCTCTCTTGGACTGAAGTTGTGGTTCCCTTTTGACAACTTAGACTTGGAGGAGTCAGTGGGGCTCGTGAGTTGACAGTTGGGGAGTAAGGGTGCTGCTGGAGCTGTAGGGACAATAGCAATGCTGAAAATGAGTGCAGGCAGGAGCACTTTGTTGTTCGCAGCTCTTCTAGCTTTTGACTGTTGGCAATCTGAGGAGGTCACAATGCAGGTAAGGTACCGAGGGTGCCTGTGCTACAGCAATCTGTCCAGGAAAGGACAACATATCTGTGGCATGTATGGGGACGCCCTTCTTGAAGGAATGTCTGCATGGACATTGCTGTGTGTTCCTGTGAACAAATTGCCCAACAAAAGCAAGTGGCAAGAACTGCAGAAGTGCGCTTTAATGCTCAGTGGAACCACATGCTTGCCTCACTGGTGTGTAAAGCAGCACTTATCTGCTTGCTGTTGTGCTGTCTGGCTTCCTTGTTGCTTTGGTTCTTTAGGTGTATTCGTACCCTGCATTTAGCTGATGGCTCTGCTGCGCTGTTGCTGTGATCATCACTGAAAGGAGGTTTCCTCTGGGCAATTTTGAATGTTGATCAATGTAGGTGCCAAAACTTCTGGCAGCCTTCCATTGCCTTTGCTGGCTTTGTTTTTCTTTGCTGTTGTGGGCTTGGCCTCAAGGATCATATCTTGGCTTTCAGTGCTGAGAGGTGGGGTGCTACTCCACCAGTACTGAGTTGGTGCTGTGCAGTGTTGTCGGACAGGACAGGACTGAAGCGTGGTCCTTGGTGGCTGCGTTGTCGTGGTGGGAGAGCTAGTCTTCAAATGCACTGTTGCAGAACGTGATATCTCTGGAATGACAGTGTGTGAGCCTGGATTTTCCATCATGTCCTTTCCTCTCAGTTCAAGTGATAACTTGTCAACCATTTGGAAAGCATATTGAGTCTTTGTTTGGTTGGTTTTTCTTGTAGGGCACTGTGGTATGAAGAAAGGAGCAGAGGGCAGAAAGCCAGGGATTTGGGTACTTGTTTATTTTCAGCCAGCTGGACTGTCCCCCAATGCATGTGGCAGGACCTACAGTCCATCTGTACATCTTGCACCTGTTTGAGGAACGAGCTGGGTCCTCCATTTGAGCAGGAAGTTACATCTGTGCAGTCAATGCGGATTGCAGTTGCATGCTCAGATTATCTCTGTACATCACCACAGCTCCTTGTCACCTTTGCTTGGGGAGCCTCAGTTGAGCTGCATCCCCTAAAGGACAACTAAATTATGCTCTGCAGATGTGAATATGGAGTGTCCAAGACCCCATAGCTAACTTCATTATTCCCTGAATACGCAGAGAGGGAAGGTGAGGTTGTCTGTCTACAAGGGCCATTTTTTTTATTTATTGAGACATTAAACAAGTCCTTCACAACCATCACTGCTTCTGCTAATGATGACCCTCTTGCCTCTGACTGTCCAGGAGGACGTTGGGATTGCCTTTCCTGAGCTCCAGGGGACTTGGTGCCAGGACTGGAGAACTGCTTATGCAAAGTTCAGCAAAACACTTGTGTGCATACTTCAAATAGAGAAGGTGCACTGCTTTTAGATTTGGGTTTTTTTAGATTTAAAAACAAAGATGGGGTGAGAAAAAAGTGATTTGATGAAATTTGCATTTAATTTTGCATGTATA
>RSEF01000005.1:18409046-18440350 GCA_003993805.1 Himantopus leucocephalus
TGCAGTCTTAGAAATAACTACCCAGGGATCATGAATCCCTCTCATTTTGGGCAATGAAGCCAGCAGGGAATGCAATGTCATGAGTCTGCCAGTGGTTACACAACGTAATTTTATGTAGGGCACAGGTTCCACTAGTTCTGCTTGACTTACTTTCACGTATAAAATTAAACGTGTGCTTTGTTTGTCTGAAGAATTGCTGCCTAAGGCAGATATGCTGATATGGAAACAGCTGATAACGTTCTTCAGGGACACTTGCTGCTTGAGTTTGAGAAGCACGTGGTCTGGATGGAGCTGTAATGCAGATGGCTTTTGTTACCAGCTGACTTGAAAAGCAACAGGACAGAATTTGGGTTTGTTTTCTATTTAACAAACAACTTTTGACTGGATCCAGTGTATTGATAGATTCCCATTTGTTGCTTTTCTGTGCATTACAAAGGGAGAAAGGATTTTTAGGCTTTGAAAATCTTCTAATGTCTAGAAGATGGCTATGTGTTGATGCAATGAAATCCATTCAGCAAATAAACACTTCTAACACAAGTGGATTTCCGGTTCTGATAACCCATCCTCATAAGGAACATCTAAAACTCTCTTTCATTCAGAATAAAATACATACAGAAAATGCTGGTGAGGTGGGGGGTTTTGTAAGTTTTGGTTNTTTTTTTTTTTTTTTCCCTGCAGGTTTTGGCAAGCAGTTCTTTCTGGGTGGTATGTTCTCCACTTGGTCTTTCACCCCTCTGAAAGTGGAAACAGATGTAGTGCAAACTGTGGAGTGGGCAAGCTGCCCCCTGGGAGTTGACTGAGAAATGCAAACCATTCTGCTAAATGATCTCTTAGGTTACTGCATGTCTTGGGAAAAATTTGTTTGCAGAACCATATTGAAATCAGTAAGATTGCACTTGCAGAGATTCCTTCTAGAGTTAAAATACATGCTTCAAAATTGTGATTCATGAGGTATATCCCATGGTGTGCTCGAGCATTCACATTTACAGTTACTTCTGAACAAGATACAGTGAATGCCATCCAATGAACATACAGCTGTAACACTGGATTTCATATGGCAATTCATCTACATAAAGGATGTCTGGATGAAGGAGAGAATTTGTAAATAAAATACATGTACAAATTTATTTCAGTGTTTTTCTGTCATGTCCAGGAAAGTTGTTGCTGGAGGAAAGTGAAGGAAATGTGCTGAAAAGGCACATTTACTGTGAAGCAAAGACCAAAATGGTGGGTGTACAGTTTATGTGGTTAGAGATTGTTTGATGTTGTAGATGTTAATATGTGAGAAGAGAGAGTTTTCTCTCTTGGCCTATCAGTGCTAGAGGATTTGCTAAGCAAGATTTGATGCATAATTCCTCTTCAGATGGCTGTTATTAAAAAAACCCAAACAAACAACAACAACCAAAAAACAACCCCCCAAACCCCAATCCATGCTGTGAACATCTAATACTCGCTGCAGGGCAGTTTTTCTGCTCTGTTTTCTGCTTGGGCAGATTTACCTCATGATGCAATTTCAGGCAACTGAAGTTGAAAGTGCCCTCCTGTAAAGTAGCTCATATGCCCGAGAAGCTGAGTGCTGAGACAGAAGCTGGATTTTGTTGGGAAGCTGGTGGAGGCAGAAGTGCTGCATTTTAGGTCAGAGGAACCCTTTAATTTCTCCACACTTGCAAACGAAACTCATGAAGATCCTTCCACTGAATGCTAAATATACTTGACTGTTCAGTTACAGCTGGGCTCTCAGGAAAATTATGGAGTTTAAAGTGTGAGCTGTTATAATAACTTCGTTAAACCCTCCTGTGGGTGCTTGCATTGTTTGAGATGCATCTGATAGGGTAGATGGTGACTCCTTGTCCTGCTGAAGCTCATGCTCCATGTGAGTCTCTGGCATCATTGCTCTGAACTCCAACTCAGGACCTGGAGTAGAGCCTCTTCTGATGGAGAACCCTTTTCCATGGTGGTTTACCTAAATATTATTTGCACTCTGCGTTCTAGAGCCCTCATGGTTACTGACGTTAGGATAATAATTTATGTACTTCCTGCTGATGAAAAGGTGTCTGATACAGTGTCATCAGGCTTAGAGCTGTGTTTTCAGGTTCTCTCATGCTTTCACTAAATACATAAATGTTCTGTAGCCAAGAACAGGTTGTGCAAATGTTTTGTTGATGATAACTACAGCTTATTGCTAGCTTTAGATGCAGGCTACCCATGCTAGGTAATGAGACACGAAAGTAGGTCACAGCTTCTTGTCTGAGGGAGGTACTGTCACAGTGTCCCGGTTGGAGCTGATTCTTCCATAAAGTGGAGTGTGCCAAGTCTTTTCTCTGTTAAAAGCAAATGCACCTTTTTTTAGTACCATTACAGGTTTTGTTATACAATTCTTGCTAGATTGAGATTTGCTCTCTTGGCGCTTGCCTTGCAAGCCTAAAGAGAGATTTCTGTGTGAAAGGCCAAAGTACCTCTTTTAAAGAGGTGCTTCACAGTTGTGTTTTTTTTTTTTTTTAAAAAAAAGTAAACTTTGGAATTACAGAGGAGAGCTGGAAGAGCTGAGGGTTGTTGCACAACATTCAGTGGAAATGTTCTTTCTTTTGCTTGTTTGTCTATGTTTGAAAGTTGGTAGCTTCATACTGCTGCAGCCCGATGCCCACCAGTTGTTAATGAAGAAGGTGAAAACCTGGCATTAGTTGCAATCTTCGTTCATATTGCCTTGCCAGAGCACCTTGTGCCCAACCATGCTTTAAGGCTAGAGGAACTAATGTTCTCTGCTTCTTTAATTTTTGGCCTTTTGGAAGTGAGCATTGGCATTAGATTTACCAGAAGCAACTTCGGAAATTGCTCTTCCAGCTTCTTACTGAGGTGGCCACAACCTTCCACAAAGGACCCTTCTCCCTCAAATCCTGAGAAGATGCTGTTTCTCCACTAAACTGACCCAGAATAGAGGGGGAACCTGAAAACGAGAGTGCTGGTCCTTTGACCCATGCAGTCACTTAAAAAATAGCTCTGGAGTTTTCTCTGATCTTCTTCAGAAACTTTCAGGTTTCTTGATGATTTTAAGACACAAATACACTTCCTAATAGTTGACAGTTATCATGCCAAAGCATGCATTATGTCACTCTGAGGTTCCTGTCCTGTGCAAATGACTGCTACTTATGGGGCAGTTCTTGGTTTACTAAAAATTGAAGCTTTCAAGTAAAGCAGAATTGGTGCCAGTTAACCTTGTGTACCTGGCTCTAAACTGATGCAGTTTACTGGTGTGATTTACTGCTACTTCATGAATTGTTGAGCTGTCTCTAACAGGAGCAAGAGCAGCTGAGAGGCCAGGGGTGGGTTTATGGGATTTATGGGTTTATGGCCGATGGGGCTCTCCAGCCTTCAAGTTGGACTTGTTTGTATGATGTCTAGTTCTGAGGATCCTAAACTTGCTTTAAAGGATGAGGCTGAAGAAGTGTTGTACCTCAGTGCTGCCCACCTGAGGTCCTCACTTTGCTGCACTTATAGCCTTTTCTCATTACAGGCTTGCAAAGACACTAGCAGCAAACTGGATTTGGAGCAAAAGGTGGGGTTTGGCAGGCAGGATGTGCATGTTAATTCAAGTGTGAATTATTTAATTCTTGGCATGTCTTTTGTTTTGCATCTGATTGCATTCAGTCCCAGCCCATTCCACCTGTTGATTCCTAACCTATAATGGTGTTCTGCTGGGATCTGATGATATGAGACAGGTTTGTATTGTATTACGTTGGAGCTGAAGTCTTCAAAATACCATTCAGTGTATCGAAGCAAGTGGTAAGAGTGGCTAGTGCTAAGCGAGCTGTACTTGTAGTGTGTCTTTCATATGTTTGTCCTTACCTTGTTTTTGTTGTCCGTGCTTGGACAACCTCCCGCAGGCAGTTTCTTGACCTAGATAATTAGTGTATGCTGAGCTCATCTTAGGACTATGGTGGGCTGTTCCTGTTGGTATTTTGGCCCCTCTTTACAGGATCAGAGCATCTTTGGCATAAAGTTTGTAATAGGTTCAGTCTGTGCTGCTGCTTTTACGTTGCAACGCTGGAGGAGTAAGAATCACCTCTTGCTTTTGTTTCGAGTCCAGGTGTTAGAAGTTGAGAGAGAGGTTTCAACTTTGTTTTTTCCATATTCTGTTGCTGTACTGCTGAGCAAAAATTGGAGACTGAGATTAGTATTGAGGCAACCAAGAGGGCTTCAGAAAATACCTATATTTGGACCCCGTTTGCCTAGCGAAATACAGAACATGAGAGAGATTATGGGAAAATGTGCAGTTTTTCACTTCCATGACTTTCGTATAAGTTAAAGTGATGTTTGTGGTAGTTGTAATCACTCTTGGTGAGCTGCTCTGCTGACTGTCTGTAGATGACCATGGTATTCAGGTAACCCTATGGAATAGTTTTGGAGTCCTTGCTAGTAGCATCAGCAGCAGACAGATAGACTTTCCATACAGAGCTCAGAAGGGTTCAGAAGAACCTGCTACTGCCTATGCAGTCCCTCTTCCATGAATAAGGGACTTTTTGTACAAAGACATTTGTACTGAAAAAGCTTTGAGGAGCTCAAACCAAGCTTATTTTACTTTGGCCTATTAATCAGTTAACATCAGGACTCAAATGAGTTCCTCTGAAACTGAAAAGAGGGAGCCTAGAATGAGGTAGGAGAGCACAGCTGCTGTGCTGTTGCTGCCTGGGTGACACAAGACCCAAGAGCTGGGCTGAAGCGCTTCTACAAATGCTGCCTTGGCAGCCATGGACATCCATGAGAGTAATGAGAGGGGAGGATGTTTTTCCTCTAGGTTCTGATGACCCATAGGTTTAAATTCAGGTTGGTGCGTGACTTGAGGACTTATTGGCTGTGAAGAACCTACCAGAGGGAAGGCCAGCAAGGATAAGGAGAGCTGCTACTGCATTTGATTCTGTCTTTGTTTGGGAAAAAAATAGACTTGACTAAGCTTCCCCACCCACCGTGCCTTGTGATTTCCATGTCTTTCAAGCTGTCAAAATCACAAAGCAGGGAGGCATGTGCCAGCAACCTTCATTTAGTATTGCTGTAAGCGTCTTTCTGGCTTGGACAGTTTGGGAAGAATCTTTTGATTTGTTCTAACATATATATGGTGACAAGCTCCCCAGTATCATATTGCATTGTGCTAAGCTGGAATGTCTTTTTTTGCTGCATCTCACCTGGTGGACATTCCATATAAAGCTACCTTTGTTTTTTAACCAGAATTGTTAGCTTAAAAAGAAGCAGCCTTCTGTAATCTAGAAGCCTTCAGGTTGTTTTTCTTGTGAGGATAACTAGAGGTGGAGGCATGCATCTTTTGATTTTTTTTTTCCAATTTTTTTTTAAATTTTCCATATTTCAGGATATGCACAAAGATCCTACTTCCTTGCAGAAAGGAGAAATAACCAAAAACGCTTTCCTTCCTTCCAGTTCTTTTAGCACTGAGCAGAAGTTCCCCTTCAGTCGTTGCACTGGGACCATGTTTTGGCTATCCAGGCTCTCTGAACTTTCTTTTCAATTCCTAAGCTATCCACATCATTGCCTGATGCTTTTGTAACATATGGTGCCATCACTGCTGTGCGTAACCCTGCTCAAAACTAGGCACAGGCTTAAATTCCTGAGCAAACTTGCAGAACCTTGTGTTCTGGAGATGTGTCTTCTGTTTGTACATGCCTAAAATTAGTATTACAGCCATATGAACCTATAGAGGAGCATAGTGATTTCCCAGAAATATCTGGAGTGAAAGACAGCATTGAAACTATCAACTTCAGTGAAATTCAACTTGACCTGTATTGCCAGGAAATTGCTGACTGTGGTAAAATTCTGCGGAACAGGAAGTGGGTGGGTGACCAGACTTTAACACATTGGCAGTTTTATTTGCTCTAAAAGTAACACTTGGTTAATTGTACCTTTAGGCTGAAGTCACTGCTTGTTTAAGTCTCTGTTAGCTCCAGACTTGGCAGTTTTGAATTTAACAGCACCTCAGACACAATTTATTCCTGTGCATGTACACTGTCCTGGTTCTAGCTTCTAATGCTGTCTCTTAGCAAGCACGAAGCACCTATGCTGCAGAGTACCTGTTTCTGCAGACACTTAGAGAAACCAAAATCATGAGTTTGCCTTTTACCTTTCTTCATCTCCTTTGCTCTGTATTAGCTTGATGGCTGCAGAGGTCACGTGGGAGCCCACTGGGATAATTTCTTTGAGGTTCTTGTTGAAAGCTGTTTAATTTGAGACATGTGGTATGAAATACCCTGCATATGATCTCCTGTTCCCATGAGACAACAGCATGTCTGAAAATTTCCTAGCCACTTAGGGTGTGGATCAGAGCAGGGAAGGTTGCAGTTGAGCCATAGCGCACATTTTTATTGCTTGGAGGCATTTTTGTTGACAGATTTATTGTCCAGTCACAGCTTTATGCAGTTAGCCTTTGGCAGTTCATTTTTCTTTATATTAAAACTGGATTGTTTCACGTATTCCAAAACAAGCCACATTTTCATAAATGAAATAGCTGTCTGGTCATTTTTCACAGGAGAATTGTCCCACTGAGTAGTACTTCTCGCCGTGCAGAACATGGCACTAATACGGGTGAGAAAGGATGCTGGATGGGTCATGCTGGTTTGAGGGTTTTAATATTTATTTTCTCAGAGGCAAAGTGTGGCCATGGAGCCTCAATGGTGCCAGCATGGGCTGCCCATGTTAGTGGGGTAACAAATGCACAAGCTGTCTGCCTTGTGCCTTGAGAGTAGAATATGAGTGGGGAACTGAAGCACAGAAAGACGGAGGTGGGTAAAGCTGGTAATATTCAAAACAAAACTAACCAAAAAAGCCCACCCGCAAAATCCACTGTGGCTAAATGTGCCAAAGATTGTGAATCTGTAGCCCTGCATCACTTCCACAGGAAGCTGGAAGGGGGAAGGAGCCTGGACTCGGGTTGTGTCACTGTCAGACATGGGCTCTAACTACTAAAACCTCCTTCCTCTCCGGGTTCCTGGCAGGGAAAGGAAGATTGAGCAAGTTGCTGAAAGTCTTTAACCTGAAGGATACAGCACTTTAATATCTGCATGAATGAGGTCTGCTGTTCAGAGCCTGCAGTTAATCAACCTCTTGCATGGAAATGGCTTTCCATTTCTTTTGTGGGAGCATGGAGGTGTTGACCTTGCAAGGATGCTGTACATCATGAGCTTTGCACACCCTTGGCTCCGTGTAACATAATGTGCCTTTGTCAGCATGGAGCCTGAAGTGCTTTATACTTGTGAAAGGTTCATATGTCAGCCAAGTTCAAGTGTGATTGTAGAGTTTCTCAGCAAAACTTGGCATTCTACTGCCTCTTTGAAAGAGACTTTGAGGTGTTTGTTCTATTCATGCAGAGCATCTTGAAAGTCCTGATCTATTATGTTTGGCCGTTTATGAGCAGAAGAATGGATTTTCTTGCAGAGTAATATGTGGCAGCTAGAGAAAAACTTTAGCAGCTGTAAACTCCTTTTAAAAAGCACAATTTCCACACTCGTCTTCCACAGGATGCAGCAGCCTTCTCAGAGGCTGTCTGCTCAGTGACATTGGATTGTTCCTTGCTCTCTGGCTTAATAACTCCCATCTAAGTTGGTCAAATGTGACTCTAGAGGGTGTGTTGGGTGCGCTGATCAAGGATGCTGTCTCTGTTCTTTTGACTTCATTGTTTGCAGCTGTTGGCATCTTTTGACTCATTCCCTGAAGCTTGTAGATGCTGCTGTAGGCGTTGCAGTCACCTTTCCTGTGGGGTCCGTGCCATGCAGATTGATGGGAGATTCAGCCATAGATGGGGACTACACTGTAAACTGAAGGAGGTGGTTCACACTTAGGGCTGTTGTTCTTAACAGATTCCAGTATGATGCAGTCTGTGTGGACTTCTGGGCTTTGTAGGATTTTAAAAATATTTTTTTGTGGACATGTATCAGGAGGAACATCAGAAAAGACAGCAGCAGACCAAACCAATGTCTATCCAATACCCTATTCTGCCTGCTGTAGTGAGGAGTGAGCCTGATAATGTGGAGGGATGTGCCAGCTCTTCTGTAATACATGGCCAGCTGTGGTAGGAGAAGGAATATAAGTGATGTTCTTCTGGACCTGGGCTGGCAATGTTTCTTCTCCAAATCACATTTCAGAGCATGTGCAACTTGTGTCCTACTGTTGCAGCAGATCAGCCTCGAATGCTCTGCTGGCTTCATGTCAGCCCCAAGTGTTTATCAGATCCAGTTTGTTGGTCACTATCCTAGCCTGGTTGATGTATCCATAAGATAAGACTCAGTGATTTCTAGGCACATTTTCCTTCAAGGAACCATACATGTCCCACCTCAGTCATCCTCACAGAGGAGCATTTTGTTAATACTGGAAATGGTGGGGGCATGGAGAGCCTGTATTGGGGCAGCAAGTGGACTTTTGACTGTTGTATCCTGGGTTTTCTAAGGAATTGGGAACACGCTTTGTGCTCTACAGGCATCTTGGGAAGTCAAAGGAACTGTGTCCAGACCAGGGACCTAGTAATGCATTTCCTCCCCTGCAATCTCTAATGCTTCCTCATCTTCACAACCTCTGTTCAGTTCATCCTTCATTGTTGATAGTCTGTAACGTTTTGTAGAAACAGGTTTGTAAATTGTCATTAACTTTCTTCATGAGCCAAAGGAACTTAATGGATCTACAACTGCTGTTCAGAGTATGATATAACTTCATCTGGTCAGGCTCAACTGATAGTGGGTCAGCCTCATGTGCCTTAGTACTGCCCCTTCTGCCTCCAGACCTTTCTATGTGTGCAACTTCAGCCTTAGAGATAAGCTTGGGAAGCCAAATGCTTCTCGAGATTGCAGCACAGATTCCCTGCTTCCTGCGTTCTAGCCTTGATTCACAAAATGAGATGTGCTTATCATCCCTTAGTAAAATCTGGTTTAATCCTGGTATTTAAAGAGTGAACTATAACACTTGTTTTCAGAGCTGACAACACATGAAGTGTTTAGCAGCAATTGCTGAAACCAGGCCTTATGTCTTCTCAATTTGATGGGAGAGTAGCATCATTGTCTGCAAAAGGTATTCCACCCTTGTTTTCCCTGCTTTGTTGTTATATAGAGGATAGAAGGTTTCTTTGCAGCTCTTTGACCTCATTTCATGCCTAGTCCGTGCATGCTTGTAAGTATGAAGGTTGGAGCAGTGTCTGCTGGCTCTTCAATGACAGCTCAAAGGAGCCTATGTTGCTCTAAATGATTTGCAACTTTGTACCTGTGAGCTCTAACACGGCCAATCCTTCTTTCCATGTTGTTTTTTTTTTTGTCTAATTCTACATCTCTCCTTTTGCCTTGGTGCAGCCACTGAGTGCACCTTGCAGCTGCTTAACCTGGAGCAACCGGGCATGGAGGCAAGGGGCTTATATTCCAAAGGCTTCACTTTGCTCTTGCAACATCACCCTAATCAATGTTGTTTGAAATAATACTTTGAATTATTTTTTTTCCATGAATTCCTTGGCTTGAGCACAGAAAGATCAGCCAGAAGGGAGCAATGCTTCTGAAACCCAGCAGGCAATGCCCTCTGGATGTGTGTGTGTACATTGCAAAGTCATCAGTCATTCAGTTGTTGACTCAGTTATTCTGGTTTTCCAACAGGCTTGTTCCCTGCTGAGTTATAGCCACAGATGGTAAAAGTAGACTTTGCACTTTTCAGAGTGTAGTCCTTTCCCAGATTTTATTTGCTGCTGTCTTTTGTGGTTTGGTTTGAGTTTTAATTTCCTTGGGGACGTTCTACAGATGGAGAAGGTAGAGCTCAAAGAGTGGATTTTGCCCTTATTTCTCAAAATTACTTCTGATGGGAACAGTAGCGTTCATCTCTTCCTTTGCATTGTCTCCAATAGCCAGAGGACGGTTTCTTCCATGATCTCATTGCAATTACAGAGACATGGTGGGATAGCTTACATGACTGGAACACTGTCATGGATGGCTGTGTACTTCTTAGGAAAGACAGGCCAGCAGGGCGAGGTGGTGGAGTTGCTCTTTATGTGAGAGAGCAACTGGAATGTATTGAGCTCTGCCTAGGGGTGGATGAAGAACATGTTGAGAGCTTATGGGTAAGAGTTAAGGGACAGGCTAATGGGGGAGACACTGTTGTGGTGTTTACTACAGACCACCAGATCAGGAAGAGGAAGTTGATGAGGCCTTCTACAGACAGCTGGAAATAGCCTCACGATCACAGGCCTTTGTTCTCATGGGGGACTTCAACCACCCTGACGTTTGCTGGAAAGGCAACACAGCCAGGCACACACAGTCCAGGAGGTTTTTGCAGGTAACTGATGATAACTTTTTGACACAGATAGTGGAGGAACCAACAAGGAGAGGTGTGCCACTGGACCTTGTCCTGACAAACAAAGAAGGACTAGTGGGGGATGTGAAGGTTGGGGGTAGCCTTGGCTGCCGTGACCATGAGATGGTGGAGTTCAGGATCCTGCATGGCAGAAGCAGGGGAAAAAGTTGAATTACAGCGCTGGACTTCAGGAGAGCTGACTTTGGCCTTTTCAAAGATCTACTTGGAGAAATCCCATGGGCAAAGGCCCTAGAAGGAAGGAGGGTGCAAGACAGCTGGTTAATATTCAAGCACCTCTTCCTCCAAGCTCAAGATTGGTGCATTCTTAGAAGCAAGAAATCCAGCAAAGGAGGCAGGAGACCTGCATGGATGAGCAAGGAGCTTCTGGAAAAACTCGGAAGGAAGAAGGAAGTTTACAGAATGTGGAAAAAGGGACTGGCCACTTGGGAGGAGTGAAGGAACATTGTCAGGGTATGTAGGGATGCAACAAGAAAGGCTAAGGCTCACTTGGAATTAAACCTGGCAAGGCATGTCAAGGACAACAAGAAGGGCTTCTTCAAATACATCAGTAGTAAAAGGAAGACTAGGGAGAATGTGGGCCCACTGCTGAATGAGGTAGGTGTCCTGATGATGGAGGATGCAGAGAAGGCAGAGTTACTGAATGCCTTCTTTGCTTCAGTCTTTACTGCTAAGGCTGGCCCTCAGGAATCCCAGACCCTAGAGGTAAGAGAGAGAACCTGGAGAAAGGAAGACCCTCCCTTGATTGAGGAGGATCAGGTTAGAGATCACTTAGGCAAACTTGGCAGCCACAAATCAATGGGCCCTGATGGGATGCACCCATGAGTGTTGAAGGAGCTAGCAGATGTTATTGCAAAACCGCACTCTGTCTTTGAAAGGTCATGGAGAACAAGAGAGATGTCTGAGGACTGGAGGAAAGCTACTGTCATGCCAGTCTTCAAAAATGGCAAGAAGGAGGACCCAGGAAACTACAGGCCAGTCAGCCTCATCTCTATCCCTGGAAAGGTGATGGAGCAGCTCATCCTGGATGTCATCTCTTAGCATGTAGAGGAAAAGAAGCTTATTGGGAGTGGTCAACATGGATTCACCAAGGGGAAATCATGCTTGACCAATCTGATAGCCTTTTATGATGGCATGACTGGGTGGGTGGATAAGGGGAGAGCAGTGGACGTTGTCTACCTCAACTTTAGCAAGGCTTTTGACATGGTCCCCCATAACGTTGTCATAGGTAAGCTTAGGAAGCGTGGGTTAGATGAGTGGTCAGTGAGGTGGATTGAGAACTGGCTGAATGGCAGAGCTCAGAGAGTGGTGATCAGTGGCACGGAGTCCAGCTGGAGGCCTGTAACTAGCAGTGTTCCCCAGGGGTCAGTACTGGGTCTTCAGCTTATTCATCAATGACCTGGATGAGGGGACAGAGTGTACCCTCAGCAAGTTTTCTGATGACACAAAACTGCGAGGAGTGGCTGACACACCAGACGCTGTGCTGCCAAACAGCGCATGTCCTGCGGAGAGGCTCTGCTGCCATATAGCAAGACCTGGGCAGGCTAGAGTGTTGGGCGGAGAGGAACCTAATGAAGTTCAACAAGGGCAAGTGTAGGGTCCTGCACCTAGGGAGGAATAACCCCATGCACCGGTACAGGTTAGGGATTGACCTGCTGGAAAGCAGTTTTGCAGAGAGGGACCTGGGAGTCCTGGTGGACAACAAGTTGACCATGAGCCAGCAATGTGACCTTGTGTCCAGGAAGGCCAGTGGGATCCTGGGGTGCATTAAAAAGAGCATGGCCAGCAAGTTGAGGGAGGTTGTCCTCCCCTTCTACTCTGCCCTGGTGCGGCCACATCTGGAGTACTGGGTCCAGTTCTGGGCTCCCCAGTTCAAGAAAGACAAGGAACTACTGCAGAGAGTCCAGCAGAGGGCTATGAACATGATCAAGGGAATGGAGCACTTACCTTATGAGGAAAGGCTGAGAGACCTGGGTCTCTTTAGCCTGGAGAAGAGAAGACTGAGAGGGGATCTTATCTATGCTTATAAATATCTAAAGGGCAGGTGTCAAGAGGATGGGGCCAGACTCTTTTCAGTGGTACCCAGTGACAGGACAGGGGGCAGCAGGCACAAACTGAAACACAGGAAATTCCATCTCAACACAAGGAAAAACTTCTTTGTGGGTGATAGAGCACTGGAACAGGCTGCCCAGAGAGGTTATGGAGTCTCCTTCTCCAGAGATATTCAAAACCCATCTGGATGCGTTCCTGTCCCGCCTGCTGTAGGTGAACCTGCTTTGGCAGGGCAGTTGGATTAGATGATCTCTGAAGGACCCTTCCAACCCCTACCATTCTGTGATTCTGGGTAGCAACACGATCTGGAGAAGAAGCTTTAGCTGGTGCATTTCTGGGATGTAGGTGTGTGGGGTGGGTGCTCAGTGGGGTCTCTGAGTACAGATGGAGCCATGTGGGACTGGCTAGAAGTGTGATGGGAAGGCAGAAATAAAGCTTATTGCTTGTAATTATAAAAGGCAGCTGTTAAGTTGGGAAAAGTGATCTGCAAGTAATTGTGACTCTTGTTCTGGATGTATGGAATTGTGCTAAGGTGGAAGAGACCAAAAAAACCCAACCCCTAGTTGGAGGTTCTGATATTTAATACAGCATCTCAAGCATCATCTGGACTGCATTAAGGTATGACTGCATCTGGTTATCCCCTCGCTGGACTTGGAAATAAGCTGTTTGCTTGTCTGCTCTACTTACAGTCTGTGTATTGTGTTTGTCTACTTCACATGCTCAGTCTGCAATTCATAAAGGGATTTTTATAATTGGCTAAAGAACATTTAAAATTATTTTAAGTTTGTAGATTTGTATTTAGCGCCTTGGGGGAGGGGTTATTATTTGGCCCCTGAGGAGACTATGTTTAGTGAGAGGGAAAAGGGAGACAAACCTCTTGTGCCTGAGCTTGGTGGGTCCCCCCTAACTGATTCTGTCCTAATCCAGAAAGGCTGCCAGGTACTTTGGAAGAGGTGAGAGGCAGTTACTGGGGTTTTGCTTTCCTCTGGAGCTGTTGCAGTCAAGTGGGACCAAAGTCATCTGTGATGGGAAGGACTTCTGGTGGGTTAATGTGGTTGGGGATACAAAGCTCCTCTGTGCATAGGGGACAGATGGCCGTGTTAATGCAACAGCTTCTAGACACTGAGTGTGATCAACATTTGATCTTACAAATATATGTAGTTCTTGGGTCAGTTGAGATTAATTAAGATTATTTTATTTGTCCTAAAAGACTGAGATTTTAACTATAATAATAATTACAGTATTTATGCACATATATCATGCTGCTATAGCTGCATTTCCAAAATGCAATGAAAGGTGTTTATTCTTTGAGGGTTGGTTAGTGTAACTACAAAAGTATTAGTAAAGGTAAGGGAAAAAAACTATAATAAGAGAGTGCTCTGTGTTCGTACTCATTGCTGTTATTCTTTACTATTTTCTTTAAAACGGTAAATACATACATTATTGCACAGCTGATTCATTCTCAGGAACACTTCTTAGGCTATAAAATATTGCTTCTTGTACGCCTGTTACCTTGAAAAGGGCCAGCAAACATAAGCTGGACTCTCTTTAAAACATAAAATGTAAGATTTACCCTTAATGATGTATTTTTCCTTTTTTTTTTTTCTGTGGGTCAGATACTGCTTGCTGAATATCTGCCTGTGACCTGTGAACTTTACAAAAAGTGCACTTATTTCTACATCATGTGGTGGGAGTGCAGGTTGACAAATGGTGCTCTGAGTGTCTTGGTGAGGTACTTATAGTGTCCATGAGGGAACCCAAATTGCTTGCTTTAAGTTGAAGGATTCAGAGTTTAAAGCAGACTTTTGCTGGCTGTCAGCAATAAGGATCTCTCTGCTCTAGGAAAATCTCTTGTGGGCAGAGTATTTCACATCTTCCCTTGCTTTCTTCCCCCCTTGCTCCCAGTCTTGTCAAATGGAGTTTTCAATGGTTGAATTACAGCATATGCTAAGAGCATGCTAAAGGCATGCTTAAGACAAACTTGTGGAAGTACCTTGTAATTCAGAACAGTCGGAAAAGTATTGAAGTTGTCTTGGTTGAATAACACAAATTAATTTTACCAAGTCCTTTTGGAAAACGTGGGACTGCTTTCCTGAGCAGGAGATGCCTGTGTACTGTGTTGCGGGGGCTATGGTTGTGTATCGCACAGGTCATCTCCTCTCTTGTGCTGATTCTTTCAAGTCCTGCTAAGGTGCACTTGAAAGAGCAAGTGATGAGAAGGAATGAGCAAAGTCAGTCTGTGTTGTGCATGTGCAGTGTGAAATGGGAGACCCCAGCAAAGCTGGTGCTGGCTGGACACCAGGCGCAGTCTCTGGTACACAGGACTAGATGGGGCTGGTGAGCTGCCTTTCCCCGGCAAGACTTCTTTTGTCGGGTCAGTCTTAGAAATATTTCCAGCTGCCAGGTGGGATGACCCACACATGAACTTCTGGCTGCAGTGAGAAACCCGCTTGCACAAAACAAGCGTGATGCTGTGCACACTTACTCCAGGGAGAAAGCTGCAGAGGAGCGCATGAGCTAAGGTCAGCGGTGCACATACCCTACAGTCTGGTCTTTTCAGGCTCCCCTGCTCTCTGGGAGAGCAGAAGATGTAGAAATGCTCCATCTATTTTCAACAGGCAAAATAACTCTTTTTACTAGAAAAAATAAAAGGGCAGGAATCATAGAATCACAGAATGGTTAGAGTTGGAAGGAACGTTAAAGATCATCCAGTTCGAACCCCCCTGCCATGGGCAGGGACACCTTCCACTAAACCAGGTTGCTCAAAGCCCCGTCCAGCTTGGCCTTGGACACTTCCAGGGATGGGGCATCCACAGCTTCCCTGGGCAACCTGTTGCAGTGCCTCTCCACCCTCACAGGAAAGAATTTCTTCCTAATATCTAATCTAAATCTGCCCTCTTTCAGTTTAAAACCATTAGCCCTCATCATATTCCTACACTCCCTGATAAAGAGTCCCTCCCCAGCTTTCCTGTAGGCCCCCTTCAAGTACTGAAAGGTTGCAATAAGGTCTCCCCAGAGCCTTCTCTTCTCCAGGCTGAACAACCCCAACTCTCTCAGCCTGTCCTCACAGAAGAGGTGCTCCAGCGCTCTGATCATCTTTGTGGCCCTCTTCTGGACTTGCTCCAGCATGTCCATGTCCTTCTTATGTTGGGGGCCCCAGAGCTGGATGTGGTACTTCAGGTGGGGTCTCATGAGAGTGGAATAGAGGCACAGAAATGCTCTCTTTATCTGCCCCATTGCCTGAAAGTGCCTTTTTTATGTTGGGGAAGAAGGAGGCTTTGAGTTCCTTAGGGAACTCGTAGGGTGACTACGGATACTGAATTTGAAGCACTGCATTTAGTATCAAGTTTTGTCCCTGTGTTTAACTCTTTGATAGTCCTGTATGTTGTGTGTCCTCTGCAAAGCTTGGGGTAGCTGTTTATATTTCACCCTTTTTCAGGCTGAGTGGTTTTGAGGCTAAAACTCTGTTACCCTGTTCAGGGCTCTAGGATGTAGGGTAAGAAGGAAGGTTTAGAAACAAAAATTTCATGGTATGAAGCATCAAAATGTTGCAATCTGGGAGTCAAAGCTAATAAATGTTATCTTGGGCTTTCTTGGAGGAAAAAAAGGCTCTCACTCAGATTCCTAAATTCACAAGCGTGGTTGGGACTGGAGTTGAGAGCTCAGGGCAAAACTTCTTGCATGGATGGCTGAATCAGGGTCTTACCTGTGTTACTGGTGACCATTGGATGTTTTTCCATTATGCTATTTATACCATTCACGCATGCTGCTCGTTCTGTGTTGTGAACTGCCTTTGTATTTTCAACTACAACCTCCGAGATGTCATGCAAAATTGATCTCAACACTCTTTGAAGGCCATGACATTTCTCTCCATAACTGCAGAATGAGGACTGAAGCTTGCTTCATTGTTGAGGAGGAGGGTTGCCCTTTAAAAACCGCTTAAGGAAGAGACTTTCAATTGGTTCAGGCTGAACTGTTTGAAAGCTCATATAAAGCTTTAAAAAATCTTGGAAACAAGAGGGTAAATCCAGGTAGAAGCTGATGATCTGCTCTGAAGTCAAAGGGAGCTGCTCCAGTGACTTCAAGGAAGAGAGCCCGTCCATTCAGACATTATCTCGTGTGTGCATTGGTAATGAAAAGACACTGCCTATTTATTGTTTTATGTGGGGAAATGAAGGCTTACTGTGGGTGTGAATCTTCTTCAGTAACAGCTGATGTGTCTGTGTAATGTCTTGGAAGACCTGAAATATTGGCTTTTGCTTGTTTTCAATCAAAGTTGCTTTTAGCTTTTTGCAATGAGCAGGAAAATCAAAGCAGGAATCGACTGGGATTGATGCGTGGTTTTGACTGACTTCGTGTAAAGGCAGGGTCAGCGTTATAGTTCCCCGTACTACCAGTGTGCTTAAGCTGGTGCAAACTGTTCTGCTGAGCCTCGGAACAACATTACAGAACAAGTCAAAAGGCATCATGTCTGTGCTGCCATATGCCTATAGGCTTTGAGTGGCTTTGTACACATGGCTTTTGACTTGAGCTATTCTCTGCTGGGGCCTGAGGGAAGAAGAGCAAAGCACCCTTTGCAAAGAAAGAGCCTCTCCATGAATTTGGGAATGGTCTTGTCTTTTCCTGTCTCTGCATCGTGTCCTGTATGTTGTGTGTAATGATACCTGCCTGCCTTTTGTGTTCGTTTTTATTTTTCTGTTCCTGCTGATAGGAGTGTGTTTAGTAGAACACTCTTGATATGAACTGATAATTTTTTTTTCTTTTTTTTCTCTTTTTTTAATAGGTATATTGCAGCAGATCTGAAAGTGATATAAGAAAGAACTGTTACTGGGAAGAGAAGCCTCCCTGCAAGGCCAGCCCCGAAGATGTGGACTGCTGTTGTATTCTTCCTGCTGATTACCTTCTGTATATGTGAACATAGTTTTTCTGTCCTGAAAGGGAGAGGAATCCATGTAGTGCGAATAAACAGGCTTACAATCGAAAAGCAGTGCAGGCAGGCTTGTCAAAGCCCAGGTACTTCAGGTGAGGTTCTTATCCCTTAGCTGGAATTCCAGCTGGGTTTTCTGTTACTTAAAGGTCTCCTCTGCTCCCCCGACAACTGTCTTTCTTCATTCCAGTTGTTTACAGGCGTTTACAGTTATGGCTTCTCTGTGCAGTGCTGTGGTGCTAATTAACTTGTGACAGCTTTGGTTAAATTAAATCCAGAACAACCATTTCCCAGGGCCCTTCTAGCTTCCGTAAGAAACAGCATGCATGTGCACTTGGTGTGAACTGGTAGCGTGCAAACGGTGTTAGGTCACTTGACTTGAAGAATGATTATTTCGTGCCACCAGATGTTTGCAAGTGAACAATGCTGTTATAGACAGCTGCAGTAGAATGAGTAGTCTTTACTCACTGGTATTTACGTGTGTTTTTTCTGCCTTAGAAGAAACCAGTTGCATCCTGCAACCAAGCACAGGGTTAAACAAGTCTGGGGAGATGAGAGCCTTCTGCTGTCTACCTCTGAGATGTCTTTAAAAAGCATTAAACTTCTAAATGAGTCTTTCAGAGTTGTCCTTATGAAGGTCCCTATCTTAGCTAGCCACATGTAAAAGTTTGTAGCACCTACGAACAACTACTGATGCTATGGTGAAGATGATACCTTGGCTAAGGTGGTTGAATGTCTGACACTCAGATTGACAGGAACATCATAAAGATGTCTTTTTTTTTTTTTAATGCCCAGTGGTTTCAAACGTTTATTTTAAATATGAGATATCCCTTCATAGTGGAAAGAAAGCACCTTTATAAACTAAGCGTTTTATTTAGGAGGTAAAATATGAGTGGGTTTGTCTCCCAGGCACCACAGCTGTGAAAACGTCAGCTTCTGCTTTTTAAGTTGGTAAACCCTAGAGAGGTAATACATTCACACTGACTATGCTGACGTTTAGGGTCTGTAGCACTGCATTTTTATCTGTTCCACTTGAGAATCTCTAAACACTGTGCACATGCCATCTTAACCTCCTATTATCTTGATAAGGGTAGAAAAGGTGCTATCAGCTGCCTCTTCCAGAGGAGGAACATGAGGAATTTCGTCTGTGATCAGTGCTGGGAGATGATCTGAGTACACGGTTTGCCCTGTTGCTGACTTCAACCACTTTTTTTATACCCTTCACCTTGTTCTTTCCTGATGTGTTTTGTACAAAGCAAGTCCAGTTGAGTGTTAGCTTTGGGCAGAGGGGGTTGAGTCTCTAGAATTAGATGACCCATTCCATCTTCAGGAAACCATGCAAAACGAAACCCAAAAGCTAAATCTTTTTAGGTTTTATGTTCTGTGTTAAACCCACTGAAGCCCATTTAATTCCTATTTGTTACTTGATGGCCAGTCTGTTGCATTACCTGGTGTTAAGGGAGATGGAAAAGACACAAACTCTTGGCCTAAACATGTAGCCATGTGCAGAGAGATCATCTGGAGAGAAGGGCCTGAAATGTCTTTTCTTTTTTTTACAATTAGCTTTAGATTTTAAGATCAGCTTTACTGCTCTTGTTCTCCGTCCCCACCTTCCCCAAGTACATTTATTCTTGTGCTTTCTTTCATTACAGGCATGAGGCCTGAGACTTGGATGTCAGAATAGTTATGCCTATGCAATTGTCAGTAAAGGAGCAGTGGGTGTTATTTTTTAAGGTATTATAGCGTCAAGTTGCAGGCCAAGGTTGCATGGGGAGACGTCTTAATAGCTACCTTGCTTGGAGAAGTGGAAAAATAACATTCCTAGCTGGTTAGGCTCTCTTCTGTAGATGTAATTTATACCCTTGCTGACATAACATCACTATCTTAAAGAAGTAGTGTAACTATCACAAAAAGAACTGCTTTTGCCAGTACATTCACATCTCAGATGTGCCCTGTAGAAAAGGGAGTCATTGCTGGTCTAGCTATTCCAGCATCACCTTTGAATATCCGCACCAGGGATATTCATCTCAAATATGTGCAAGTCCCTTGAACACCACTGAGCTTTTCTGGAGCTCATCAGTGCTGGCCAGGATATGTAGTTAGCAAACTAACATATCACAAAACAATTGTAACAATATCATGAGACAGTTTGACACTTCAATTGCATGCTAATAAAGCAGCAAAACTCTTCAGGGCTGACAGCATGGGTGGTAACTCTGACCTCTATATGTTGTCTAACGCAATGGGTTCAAGTCTCCAGATGCTGCTAGGGTAAGCAATACACATGATGGAGAAAGTGGCCATCTTAGCAAAGGTCTGGCAATCCAGGATTCCCAGATGCTTGGTGACCACCGTGAATCTGTGTTGCGAGGCAAGATAAGCTCGTGCTCTTCCCATTGCACCCCAGATTCAGAGCTCTCCCAAGTTTCTTCTGTGGTGGCCAGTCCAGGGCTGCAGGGGAACATCTTGGCCATCTGAGCAGTCTGGCTCTGAGAACAGAGTCACTGGGCTATCTTGCATACTCTGGGAAAATACAGGGAAAATATGACATGGTTGCAAAAGCAAATATTCCTGCTCCCTACTTCCACAAAACATCTGCTTACGTGGCTTTTGCTTGCCTTTGGGCGATTTCTTTCCAGTAACAGCAGGCTTAAAAATGAAATAAACCAGTTTGGTAGGGCAAGACTTTGGCTTCTGCCTACATGGTTTCCTTTCAAAATAGCTCTAAAGAGCTTTTATTGTCCTTCCACATTCTATTTTTTCTTATTTTTTTCCCTTTTTTTTTTTTCCTGTCTCCTAATTGGAAGTGAGCAAAAAGGAGCCACTGGGTGGCACATATCTTGCAGTAGACACACCAGCTGGAGCCTCAGTCTGGAGTTGCATCAAACGGAGTACTAATCAGTCCAGCTCAATTAGAGGTATCTGGTTCTCCTGGGGAGCAACAGGGAAGTCATGCGCAGCTGGATACCATCCTGATGGCAGTAGAAACCAGGAGGCTGTAACTGTGCTGACCCCATTAGTCTTTTGACCTTTTTGAACTGACTGACTTAGATACGTAGCCAATGCAAGATATGCTGCTGGCTTTTTGTTTTCCCCTTCCCAAGAAATGAGAAATAGCATGATTTACAGTAGTAGATAGTCTGTGTTTCTTTGCTAGCATGACTTATCAAGTGAGGAACAGGAGGTGGGATTGGGAATCAGGGCACATCCAAACATTGCTTTTGTTTCTGAGGAGTGGATTTTAATTTCTTGAAGGGCTGCTGCTGTTTTCTCCTGCTCTCTGTGGCTGTAGAAGCTTTTCATTTTATTGCTTTTTAACTACTATTTTTTTAAAGGCTTTGAATGATTCCAGTCACTTTCTTAACATTGTATCAAAGTCAGTAAAATTCCACCTTTACTAGTTTCTTTAGGGCTGTCAAAACAGACTGTGGTTGTTGGTAGAGGGATTTCTCCAAGTTCATAAGTATTCCACAAGCCCTTCTAATAACTGTGATAACGTAAATGTTTTTTTATGAAAAGTTCAAGCTTCTTATAGCCTTAATCCTCAGTGTGGGTAACTCTTTGTAGATCAGAGCTTTAAATATAGCCATATGTACCACCTAGGCATGTTTTTTGCCCTTTCTCACAGTTCTAACAAAACACAGAAATGAATTTCTACTGTACACTTAAGTTCCCTTTAATCCACTGATGGGTGATCGGTGGGCATACATCTGCTGCATCCCAGACTGAGCACTGTGTTATCTTCTTCTGTGGGTTTTTTTGTTGTTGTTGCAGCATGTGTTCCAGAACTACTATCACATGCTACTGTGATATTACATAAAATCATAGCATAATTAAGCAGGAAGGGACCTTTTGAAGGTCTCTGGTCTGAACCTGGCTTAGATCTGGCTGTTGAAGACCTGATGGAGAGTATACCACTGTGGCCCCCAGCTTAGTGTTTGAGTGTCATCATGGTGGAAACTGATTTTTTTTCCCCTTGATGTTGAGTTTTCCTGTAAATGATCCGCTTCATCCCTCAGTCATCTAGTAGTCTCCCTGGGACTCGCTGTAGTACGTCAATACCCCTCTTGTATGATGGGGGCCCCAAAACTGGGTGCAGTGTTTGAGATGTCTCCTCAGCGCTGGTTAGAGGAGGTTCATTCCTTCCCTCAAAGTTCGGTTATGTGTATGTAGACATGCCCAGAAAGAAGTGAGTTTGAAGGGATGCCAGGAGAGAGAGTTCCTACTGTGATGAGTTTATTTAGCTTGTGTTGCGATTTGACTTAGTAAAAGACAATTTCTGTGATGTCTCCCATGGCTAATGGTATCATTGTTCAGTGAATCAAGAATAAATTTCTGTGTAACTCTAAGGACTGAGATGAGAGCTGTCTCCCATGAGTGATGAGATGGATGTCTTCTTGGATTCAGCTCACTTTTTTTCTTTTTTTCTTTTTTTTTTTCCCCCTCATTGAGGCATCTAGATGAATGCTAGCATTTAGGTGGGTCCAAACTGTAGTGCACTCTTTGTCCTTGATGGGGTGAGTGAATTGCTGTTGTTAGGAGATGTTGGTACCAGAAGACAAGCAGGTGAGTAGTGTGTAGCTGCTATATTGATTTCATTGGCTTTCCAGTTATTTTCACTAAGGCTGAGTCAGGATCCTTTAAGGCCTGACCTTCCAGCTATATTTTTTTTTTATAAGTTCTTTAATTACAGCCATGAAGCGGTGTGTTCAGTACACCGTGTGTAGTGACCCATTTCCTCTGCTGTTTTCAGGTAACCATCACTGTAATTGGTCTGTGCCCTACCAGAATCACTGCATCCTCTTGCAGTGTCACCAGCTGAGTGTGTGCCAGAATGCTGGAGAACAAGACATCAGAGATCTGCTTGGAGGTAACGCCACACTTCAGGCTCCTGCTAAATCCAGGATCCTGCTCCTTTTGCCTTAAATGCCTATGTGTAGACCTTGACTGGCTTTCGACTGAGGGAGGTGGGTTGTGAAATGCCTGCAAGATGATTCTGTAGGTAAAGTCAGTTCCCTGGAAAAACTGTTTCACTAGCTTTCTAAGGGCTCTGGCACTTACATGTGCATAATGGGTCTTTGAGTAACTTTTGTAACTGTTACTGAGTAACAGTTTGTCTCCACCTTGAAGACATCATTCATTCAAGTTATTTGCACTCCACATGCTGTCCTTTGGAAAATAAAGGCATAACAGATGTATTTATATTTTTTAAGAGAAAATAAAATGTCTTGGCATTGTTTTTTCTGAGATTGCCAGGATTTTGTGCCAGAGGCAGCAGGCTGCTTCTATAATCAGAGCAGCCTTAGCAGTAATTGCTCATGGTGACTTTCCAGTGCCAGGGTCTTCCGTTTCAATTAAGTGACACAATAACAAGACAGAGCTTGCTGGTAATTGGGGAATCAGTCTTCTAAAGTACGTTTCAAGAGTTCACTGTACCCAAGTTTAAAAAAAGGAAAGTTTGTTCATGGTTCTTTTGGGTTGGCAAAGGTTTATCTGCAACACAGCAACCAGACCTTTGATAAGCAGATGGGATTTATGTCACTGTAAACCTAGATCACTAGTTGTGAAGGAAATTCTTCTGAAGGATGAAGGTGTAAGTGGAAATTTCCACTCAGTTTCGAGAGGTGAAAATTATTAATCTAAGCATGAAGGCATTGTCAGTGCTATATAACTTTGATAGCATGAGTCGTCTTCTCAGGAGCTGGCGTTTGCAACGCTGCTCCTGTTGATAATGTACTCCTGCATTGTAGCTCTGTACTTCATTACCCCCCTTTTGTGGAATTAATTCCCTGGTTGGGCAAATGCCAGAGGTCTGTGGCAAAAAACAAATCAACAAAAAAACCCCACCCAAACCCCAAAGGGATTATGTGCAATAAAGGCAGGGTCTGAGTTTCCATGTTCTTGTTGACTTTGGGACTGATCTATTCCAGTTGTACTACATGTACTGCAGAATACGTGTGCTGGTTTGCTTGTTGGGGGTATGAGATCAGATTTGAACTTTAGAGTTTTATTCTTATGAAACTCATTGGTTTTGTCTTTTTGAAGAAATTGTCAGTGGGAAAAGGGAAACAGTCCTGTTTCACCACCAAATCTATCCACAAAAAAAGGAGAGGATGGTGAATGAAGAGGTTGACCAACACAATGTGGAAAACCCGTTTTCCTCAACTGCACGGACTCACAAGATTCACTTGAGGCAGTTGTTTGGGAATGAGAGTGAAGATGTAACAACAAATGCAACAGAAACATTTGCAAGCAATGCGACGACCACCACAGCGATCAACACCACTGCCACAGCCGTAACAACAGACATTACAAATGCAACTGTCCTCACTACAGCTTATAAAACAACTGCCAATGCCTCAAACACCCCTGGAGGTTCTCATCGCCTTGCTGAAGCCATGTCGTCTACTGCCTCTTCTCCCACTTCTGGTAACATCCCTGCTTCCACTTCCAGCCATGTCATCAAGCTGATGACCACCACCAAAGAATCAGGAGATAGTAGCTCTGGCTCAGTATTGTCCCTCTCTTCTTCTTCTGCTCCCCTTACTGTCATTTCTGAAGCAAATACTCAAATGCCTCAAACAAAGCAGTTTAACCCAGCCGCCACCACCACCAGCACTCCCCACTCTAGTAGCCCCACCACTGTTGAAGCTGGCCCGAAGACACTGAGCACAACATTGACCACCCTCATCCCACAAGATGCAGGAACATCTTCCACTACTTCCACTGGTGCCATGGTTTTAACTACTGCCTCTACAGCAGAAACTACGACTGGGCATGGGATAAAGTCAACATCTCACATTTTTTCAACAGCCACGGCTCCAGCAGATGCACCCAAAACAGCTTCGGGCCTTGCAGAAACTCAGGACAGGGACAATGAATATCTTTTCATTGCTGCGGAGCCCCTGACTCAGTACTTAGTGGATAAGAGTTCACTTCTTGCAGTGCTTTTAGTTGGTACGGTTTTTTTCATAACTGTTATAGTTCTTTTCCTTATGCAGGCCTATGAGAGCTACAAGAAGAAGGATTACACACAAGTGGATTACCTTATCAATGGAATGTATGTGGACTCAGAGATGTGAAAGGGTGAAGATAAAACAGTGGGCAGAGAGATGGAAAGGAGATTGAAAGCCTGCCTGACTTGTTTTTCTTTCCTATTTGCCTATAACACAAACTGAAAGTGCTTCCAAATTTACTTCTGGTGCAATTGAGGAGAAATGCCATGTACTGTATTAAGAAAAAAATATATATTTTTTATTCAACTGTGCAGCAGGTTGTTGTAAAAAAAAAAAAAAAGTAGTAATTTTTAAAACTTCCATAATGCACAATAGCTTTGGCCATTATTTTTCACTGCAAAACAAACCTAACAAAAGGTAAGCCATCATCCTCGGAAAATGCTGTGGCGCTTTTTCAACTGTTTACAGTGCAAGTTCCTTGTTTCATTTGTTTCACGTGTGCCCCTCTGAAAACGGAGCAAAGGATGCTCTTACCTTTTGCAAAGTGCTCTGAAATAAACAGATGAGAAGTGTGGAGTATTGCTGCAACAGAGAACTTCTAATCCAATGTGTGTCATGTTTCAGTATGCTTCTTGCTTGTAAAGAGGTCTGTTTACAAGGCATTGTAAACTCTATTTACTGCTAACCCAAGATATCTTTTCACTATGGAACAGATGGTTTAAGAGCCTCTGCACGTAAATAATCTTATTTTTGTATTCACTTAATAAATGGGGCCCTGGAAGGGCATATCTTGTTGCATTTCTGTTTTCATTCCTGTCCCTGCCAGTACAGAAGCAGGCAAGTAGGCTTTTGGGGCTTAAGCGTATTAGCTCTACTTCAATATTCCAAGCATGGGGGATTTGAAGACCTCACTGGAAGTATGAACATATCATGGAAGATGCTGATCATCTTCTAGGGTACTGCTTCTGTAATTTCAGAGCAGAATGCTGCCAGTCTCCCAGGTATGCAAACCCATTCACTGCTTATTGTCTTTTATGCATAGAGCATCAGGCTCTGTTTTGGATTTTGTTTTGTGTTTAGGACCAGTTCAGAGTTGCTAGTAATTTGGAAACCTTATTGCATGTGCAGTTGCAGCTCACCTCCTAAGATCTGCAGCTGAGAGAGTGAGTAGAAAACACTTGATTTTCAGCAAGTATTCTTCAGTGATTAATGCATCTTATTTGAATGACACATACATACCAATAGCAAAATGCTGGATCAAGGTGCATTGCATTTTTTTTTTTTTACCAGATTGATAGCTTGTCTCTCACTTTGAATTAATTGGCTCTCCTTTAATCCTGCTTGCGTGTAATCTTGAGGCTGATAATAGGCAGCCCTCAGAATTTGAGCTGCTGGTTTTTACTTTGGTTATTTATCCAAATTCTTTGGCTGTTTAGAATTTGGAGGGAGTCTTTACTCTGGAAGTGGTTACTTTGTAGACTTCTTTTTCATCATCAAGCTGAAAGTGCTATGAAAACAGCTGCAAATAGCACAAGCAGCAGCAGAGGCAAGGGGTTGTTTGAAAGAAATGGGCGGGAGGTAGATTCCTGAATCTTACCCAATACAAATTTTGAGGACAAAATTTCAGCAAGTATGTTGAGGAAAGGAAAGAGATTGCTTTGGAAGTGACATGACTTGGTTGTCAGTGTGAGGTTGCATTTTTCAGTGCTTGTGCATGGATTGCATCTCCATGCTGGTAGGCTAGAGCATCTCTCAGGGTAAAAGGATAGTATGGTTTTGGGAATCTCCCTCCTTGGAAGGTTTGAAGTGTAAGCCACAAAATTCACATGATGTTTCCTAGAGGGGAAAAAAAAGTTTGAGGGACTGAATTTTATTGTATTGTAAGGTTATTTTTAATTGGCTTCTCCTCAGCAGAAGGGAACTGAAACCTGATTTCTGCCATCTTTCAGGAGCTGCTGACGTGCAGTATCTATGCAACAAGGTGCTGGGAACATCCCCCAGCGTAGCTGGGCAGTTGCACCCCGTTGAGGTGCTTGGGACTCTTCACCTCTCAGCACAACTGTTCTGAGCGGTTAGCAGGTGTCAGGCAGATGTTGCTCTACAACCACTAAGTCCAGAGACTTCTCTTTACATAGGAATCTCAGGTTTCACCTTAATTACATGATGTAAGCAGGTGAGTCACTAACCACAGACCTAAGCATGTGGTCTTTGAGCTCTACACTAGATACTGAGATAAGAGCTGTCTCCTCGACTCCCAAGGAAGGAGATGGGTGTTACCTCAGATTCAGCTTACTTCTTTTTCTCCTCATTTAGACATCTCAGGTAAATCAGGTAAATGCTTGCATTTCGATAAGGTGAATCTAGGCAATAGTGCTCTTCTTTGTAATTTATCCCTGCCTATATAAGTGAATTCCTGTCTGTAGGAAGTGCCTTCCTGCATAAAGGGTCAGTGTTGCATCTGTTCTGCTAGTGCTCTGCAGTATTTTTTTTTTTTAATGTTGCCTGAGCCATTTCCACAAAGGCAACCTATGATCATCAGACTTGTAATTGTTTATACTGGAAACAGGGAATTTTTTGGATGAACTTTGCACTTTTTTTTTTTTTTTTGGTCTCCATGGATCTCTTTATAGACCCAAAGTTGGGTGGGAGTGGATTCTCTGGAGTGGAGTGGAAGCTTGTGAAGTTGCATTGGTTTTTATTCTCTTCTTTGAAGAGATATTAGACTCCTGTACTGCTTTCTTGGAGCAAGTAGGAAGGGAAGTGAGAGGAAGGGGGCATTACTTAAAATTCTGTGAGAGTTTTCTTTTCTAAAAACAGATACTTTCTAAGATTGGTTTATTAAAAACAAATAAAACCCTTTGGGAATAATTTAAGTGGGTATGATATAATTACAAGAGTTGGAATTGCGTTACAACTCTATTTACAAGAATCTTGGGGAGTTTCTCATGGACACAGTGAGAATATTACAACTATGTGATGGCTAAAAGAAACCACCACCATAAAAATCTTTGTGGCTTCTTAACAGGTTCTTACAGGAAGGCGAGTACTCATCAGAAGCTTGTTGCAGTTCCCACAGCCCTGGTATGTTTACATCCAGGTCTCCTCTTCAGATACTGGCACAGCCTGTCTTTTTTGTTCTTATTTGAGTTACTGCACTCACAGCTGTGAATTACTTTCTCAGCAGAAACTGAGCTTTTTAGTGTAAGGCTGAGCACCAGAGTGAGTATTGCCTCAGTGCATTTCTGCACAAAAGTTAGAGATCTTCATGCTTACCATAGAATCATAGAATGGTTTGGGTCTGAAGGAACCTTTAAAGGTCATCTAATCCAACCCCTCTGCAATGAGCAGGGACACCTTCAACTAGATCAGGTTGCTCGGAGCCCTGTCCAACCTGACCTTGAATGTGTCCAGGAATGGGGCATCTACCACCTCTCTGGCCAACCTCTTCCAGTGTTCCACCACCCTCAGTGTAAAAAAAAAATAAAAAAAAATATATATATATATAAATTCTTCCTTATCTAGTCTGGATCTACCCTCTTTTAGTTTAAAACCATCAGTCCTTGTCCTGTTGCAGTGGTGCAGTGCCAGCTGGAGAAATGTCAAGTAGGTTTTTCTTTGCATGCCAATGGTTTTGTCTCATACTAGCTCAGTTTAGGCATTAAAAAATAAAAATACTGATCTGGAGCCTTGTCTCTGAAAGTAAAGATGTGTTTTTTGGCTTGTACACTGAAACCCAATTGTAAAGATTTGGCAGCTTTGCTGATTCAATTTAGCTGCTAGCTACTTGTGAGTGTTGAAGAAGAGCAGTAGGACTGTGGAGGGTGGATTGCAATGGGCAGTCCTCTAAAGGGCTCTTCTGTAGCAGTGGCTTGATATGCAAGTCCAAAGCAATTAGGATGTCTTCCCTTCTGGCTCTTTTTGTGTTGAAGGTCACCAGCAGCAAACATTCACTTGTTTGTTTCTACCCATTGTTTCTGTTTGGGCTAAAGCTAGGGTCCTACAATCAATGGCTTGCTTGTTTTGCTTTTGAGGCTGCAAGTGGGGACAAATCCATTGCATTTCATGGTGTAGTGTTGCAATAGTTAATAGTGAGTATGTTAGATGAGGAAATGCAACACTTTTGAATGTGTGCTTGCAGAATTCACAATATAACAATAGACAGGGTCCTACCAAGTTATCTAGAAGACATCTGCCAAGGGACTGCCAAAAACAACATTCCGCTGCTGTGAAGCATAGCATATCTGACACACATTGGGTTTCAACATGTTGCATGGCCTCTTTCTCAATAAAACACAGGGACATCCTGGAATTAAATTTAGATTAGATTAACTCTAAATGCCATCTCCCTCTTATTTAATTGCCTGTCTTAGAAATATGTTGCTCTAGACAGCAGAGAAGAAACAAAATAATGGAATATTAAAACATTTAAAGGAATAATAGGAATGAAGAACTTTTCGACTGCGAATTAGTTTGTAATATGCCATGTGGTGTCCAGAGAATTGTGGAGCATATGCAGAACTCTTAAGCATGACCTTTAAAACAGCTAATGCGTGTAGTCGGAAAACACCCAGGGAGCTCTGGAAGTGTCAGAGGTATCTCAGAGGTGTCGTGGAGTTGGTTTCTCTAGATTTGTCTGGTGGCTGGTCATTTCTGTCATTGAAAAAGGAAACCTGAGCCCTGCCCTACTGAAGCATTTCTAAGGGCTTTTTGCACTGTGGGTTCTCTGATATGCAGTAAAGGCAAGTTTGTATTGCAGTATCTCCCCTGACCAGAGCAACTCTAGTTGTCTCCCTTCCATGGCCTCTAAGTCTCATGAAACTTAATTACCTTTGCGCTTGGCTGAAGTTGGCCCATGGGTTCAAAAGTAAATGCTTTCATCTTGCACAAAGTACGGGCTCTTAAGTTTGTGCTTTTCTAGGAGAAACGAGGATAAATAACAGCAAAGCCTTAGAGCTGTAATGATTCCTATCTGCTAGAAGGCCTAAGTAGTTCAGGGTTAGGACTCTGCTTTGACTTTTTGGTCATGCTGGATAGCTGGTTATTGTGGGCAAAGCTGCTGTTTGCTCTCCAGCATTTTGGGTCGACTTCATTGTAGTTTCATGTCCTTGGACCTTGTCTTTCTGTACTGCTGCTAGGCTGGATAATGTATTTAGAGCAGTCCTGCCTTGGCTAAGAGATGCCAGCAGGTTGTGCTGCGGGTCAGCTCTTCTGGAGCTTGCCTGTTCAACCTCCCTCTGGCAGGGAAACCCCAAAGGGTCTGAGGAAAAAAAAGTCTCCACCTGATCTGCGGCTTCCTGATTCACCCTGGGTGATGTTCAACTTGTGCCTTGGCTGGAGTTATGTTTGAATTATGAAGTATGTTTGAAGGAGAGGTCCTTTGCTAGCATGCAGAACTTGCCCAACACCCTGCTAGTCCCGATTAAAAAGACTAAAGCTGTTTGGATAGGGTTGTACAATCTATTTGAAAAAGCAAACAAATAACTTCTCTTTATGAAAAGTGGCTAAATATTTTAACCCCTTCAAGCTGGGACAGGGGAAACTAATTACACTGGTTTGAGGGTCATGGACTTATGCAGGTGGTTCCTGTCCTTCAGTGCATGCAGATGAAATTGTAGAGCCCAAGCTTGTGAGTGTAAACACTGTTAAATCTTCCTGCGTAATTCTTACAACACTAAGGAATGGAGAAGAAAGGAGGAGGGATTTATTCAGCTTGAAAATCCTCACATTTAAAGTGACTATTCATGGCTAGTTTAAAAAACAAACAAACAAACAAACAAAAAACAAACAACCAAAGTAAAGATTTAACCAAATTCTAGAGTTAAATTAATCATAAACTCTGCTCTAAGGTCCTGAGATTTCAGCTGCTGTTGCAGATTAGGAGGTAAGAATTTTCAAAAGTATCTAAACAGGGACATAAAATCCCAGTTATGTTGTGATTTCTCACATGTGCTCCCCACACCCCCTTGTTGCAGGCATGTTTCTGAGCAACTTTGCTTATCCTTGGTCAATGCAACTAAGCTGAAGTCAGCACCTGAACAATGATTAACGTAAACTGTACCATGGGGCAGAAGTTCCCCATGCTCTTGGGAAACTGAGACACCTTTTTCCTGCCAGCTGGTCCTGCACCCTCGTGGCATCAGGCAAATAACAAGAATATCCTTGGTAAGGTGTGGTACCTTGTGTGATCCAGGTGTTTGCCAGCAAGCAGATAAGCCTGCAAAATGCCAGAAAAGAGAGTTTGCTCAGAGAGGAAGCTTTGCTAATGTCAGTGCACAGGGCAGTACTGTTGGGGAGCAGCTGAAATCCTTGCTGGTGACTTTAATCAGAACTAGGTAAAGCCTGTTATGTAGGTGTCCTGGTTTCAGCTGGGATGGAGTTAATTTTCTTTCTAGTGGCTGCTGTGTTTCAGAGTTGGTATGAAAGGAATGCTGATAATGCATTTTAGTTGTTGCCAGGTGATGTTTATATTAGTCAAGGACTTTTGTTAGTGTCCCATAGAAGCTGAGAGAGAGCATAGACAGAACAAGCTGGCCCATGGAATATTCCATACCATAAATGTCATGCTCAGTATATAAAGGGGGGTTGGCCAGGGGGCAGGGATCTGTGATCACTGCTCGGGACAGGCTGAGCAACCAATCACTGGGTTGTAAGAGCGACTTGTGACTTGCATTGTATTACTTTACTTTATATATTCTTTTACCATTATTATTGTTATTTTCCTTTTCTGTTATTGTTCTATTAAACTGTCTTTGTCTCAACCCATGAGTTCTTTTTTCCTCTCCCCTCCTTTTCTCCCTCTCCTCCCTACCCTTCTGGGGCAGGAAAAGGGAGTGAGTGGCTGCGTGATCCTAGCTGCTGGCTGTGGTTAAACCATGACAGTCCTTTGTGGCGCCCGCATTGAGTGGGATGGGGAGAAGAATTGGAAAAATAAGGAAAACTCATGGGTTGAGATAAAGACAATAAGTAAAGTAAAAGCCGTACACACAATGTCCCATCCCCATGTCTCGAAAAACGAGCCGACGGGGAAGAAGACC
>RSEF01000005.1:18440450-18469055 GCA_003993805.1 Himantopus leucocephalus
CTCCGAACATCCTCCCCCTTCCTCCTTCTTCCCCTAGCTTTATATACTGAGTATGATGTCCTGTGTTATGGAATATTCCTTTGGTCAGTTGGGGTCAGCTATCTCGACTGTGTTTCCTCCCAACTTTTTGTGCAATCCCAGCCTATGTGCTGGTGAGGCGGTGTGAGCAACAGAAAAGGCCTTGGGAGCTTAGCAACAACTGAAAACAGTAGTGCACTATCAACACTATTCTCATCCCAAATTGAAAACATAGCACTATACCAGCTGCTGGCAAGAAAGTCAACTCCATCCCAGCCAAAACTGTGACGGTAGGTATGTGCTAATATGGCTATTCAAGGTGCACAGGATAAATGGAAGAGGCGTGTGCTCTGGATGAATGTGCTGTGTACTTCTGACCAGCTTAGTTATGGGGACCTGTTGCTGGTAGAAGATGGATTTAAACTGATTCCTCCTGTGTGCATCCTGGTGAATATTCCTAACAGCAGCACTGTGTGCTACAAGCCAATGTCTACAGGTTCCAGGCAGAAAGGCTGTCTGATCTGTAGGATAAAAGCCAGCTCTTCTATCTCATTCTCCTGTTCGCTGCGTCAAAGTGTATTGCAGGGGTGTTGTAAGAGCTGAAGACATTTTTTCTTTTTTCTTTTTGCCAATTTATTGATTTTTACATATTCCTACATGTCTTCAGTATTTAGACTGTGCTTACTATTGGGCTAAAGACCTTCAGGAAAAGTGAGCTTCCCTGAAAATGGCACCCTGGAGTGGGTCAATTTTCAGTGTAGCTTTCCCCAAGGCTCAGGCCCTAGCTGGGGTTGAAGTACCCAGCATCTCACAGAGGGTCAGGGAAGTTCCTGTGGTCCAGAACTGCCTTGGGAATTTCTGTGGAAGTTTTGCACTTTCCTTTCTACTTCAGTCTGCAAGGAGAAGTAGAGAGACTGGTCCCTCAGCAGTTTGTGACATGCAGTGAGTATCCCCTTTTGAAGGAAATGATGAGCCTCATTAACATGGTCTCCGTGCCTCTCCTGGATCACATGCAGCCCTGGGGTCTGTTTGTAGCCAAACATAAAGTTTCCTCAAAAGATGATCTCACCAGTTGAAAACCACATGCATGTGAACCAAAGCAGGAAGGGGAGCAGTAGCTGGAAGGGATGGAGGGCGCCACATGGGCAGCAGATGCTGATGGCTTTGCACTGGGACAAACCATGTGGGTTTTTTTCCAGCTGCAAACCTTGGTTCTGCCATCAGCGTGCACAGGACACTTGGTAGAGTGTCCTTTTCTTTGAACGTTTGCAGTTTCTTTAGCCGGAGGGGAATTCTGGAAAACATTAGTGGGAGCTGTCAGACTGTGCAATGATCTCCCAAGGGAAGGAGTAGCAGCCATACAGGTGTTCAAAACCTTGCAGGCTTGCACAGGAAGAATCCTGGGGATGAATGGGATGACCTGAGAACTCTTTTGTGAAGAGGTAATGAATGATGGAAGAAATGAGATGAGCTGGAGAGAACTGCCTGCATGCTAAAGGAAAAGAAAGACCAGGAATTCCCATGGAGAGTAGTCCTTTCTAAACTGGGCTGTGCTATTAGTCTTCATGCTTCTGGGTGTATATTATGGCTGGCCAGATGAAAAAGAAGTACACCTCTACATGCATTTGTACAGAACTGTCTGCAGAGGGAATTAAAAGCCAGAACAGGTATCTAATGTTAGAGCTGAAGAGATGTTGTTACCCTGTTCACTTGAGTTACTAGCTGAAAATACTAGGCTTTGCTGATCCACGTAGCAGGGTCATGGAGCTAGTTTCTGGCCACAGGACTGTGTAAAGGTTTGCTTCATTACCTTGACCTTTTCCTAGCTCAGCTTTAAAGCTCTTTCCAATTGCCTCTTGCTGGGGAGAGAGCACTGCAGTGACAAGGTGAGACTGCCTCATCTCCCTAGTGCATGGATACCCACTGTGGCTGCTCCTTCCCACCCTGCAACACGTGTGCATTCGTGTTTGCATGTGTTGGTCTAGGAACTGTCATCCCACAGCAGCTTTGAAGTATATATACTTCACCCATTGCCAACACAGATGTCACTGCTCTTTTCAAAGGAAAATGCAAGACCTCTCCTGTAAAAAAAGGCATGTGAGATGTCTCTTCCACATCTCTGAATCTGTTTGACTCCAGCCCTGAAGCATGAGGTTTAATATTCCTTCATGTTTTGCCATTTCCTGCCAAAAATGACTAGCAAGGTGCCATGGGGAGGCTAATCCTTATTCTGAGATTTATTACACACACCCCACCGACCCCCCACCCCCCGCCGCCTTTACCACTGCTAATTAAAACTAAGCTCCACTTATCAAATGCCCACATACCTTTTGCAGGGCTGCCATGTGCTATCTGTTTGAGTTGAGGAGGTTGTAATGTAGATGAGACTAATAATAAAACTGCACTAAAAGCAGCTACATTGTGGAGGAACTTTAAACCCAAAAGAAAAGCGGGCAAGGACAGTTTTAACTGCAATGTGCCCTTTAATTGAAGCCTGGGCTGGAGCTAACCTGCCTGCCTTGCGATACTGTGTGGGTTGGGTGTGGATGCAGTCTGCATTGTTAACCTACTGCTATGATATTTACAGAGATGATTTTAGCTTCTGACAGCGGGGAAAATTATTTTCTGTGCAACCTTTTGGCTTGGGCCACCCACATGCCATGGGAGAGAGGAGGTGGCAGGAGAGCTGGCATCAGTCCTTCCTCAAGGTTCTCATGCTCCTGACAGGTAAACAGTCACGGGACCGGAGACAGGAGTACCTCTGGGGAAGGTGGATTTTAAATCACCTCACCTTGTCTTTTGTTCATCCCCTACCTACGGCAACCTTGCTGAAGGCTTTTTCCAGTATAGATCTGTCTTGTTTTGTGCTTATGTAGGCTTCACAAGAGACCCTTGCCTTAAAGACCCTTGCCTCTAACAGCTGGCTTTGAATTGCACTGGTGGAGCTCAGCAAGGGTGTGGGACAGATGGAGCAACCTGTGCCACAAGTTGAGTTGGGGCTGAGGTGCCAGGGCAGGTCACTGGAAGGCTAAGACTGCTTTTTTTTTTTCCCCCTTTTCTTTTTTTTTTTTTTTTTAATCTCAAAGGTTTCCAAAGCCAATACATTTTAGCTACAGCTGTCATGTTGGGGATGTGCTGCAGCATCGCCTATTTGAGCCACTGGAACCTAGAGAAAAAGGGGTATCTGAAGAGAAGGGCTATGCTAGTGAGGTCTCTGGGCTGATTTGCTGAAATAGCTTGGGCAAATGAAGACTTCGGGTGCTAATTTCGTTGGGACCTCCTGAGGTGCCACCTCATGGGTGGGAATCTTGACCACAAGCTAAAGCAGGTTCTCTGAACACAGCTGCTGCTCAGTCCCAAGCAGGGATGAGCCTTGGCTGCCCTAGCCAAGCAGCAGCTGTTTTGTGTTACTGGGGCCTGATAACAGCTTCCTCTTCCCTCTGTGTATGACAGTGGCTTAGTGCTTGTGGGGCCATAGCTGCTGCCTGCCCTTAGCACTGCTCTCTGGGCGATCTGTGTTTGCAGGCAGCATGAGGGAGGGCGAAATACTGTTTTTCTAGCTTTGGTGTCAGGGCAGGGTTTCTCCTTTGGCTCAGAAGAGAGGGGGATAGGAGAACTGAAAATGAGCTGAGGGGGCTGCTGCTGCTTGCTTTTGGGCCAGCTGTTCTTGCTCTGTAGCTCTCACAGCTGCATTCACCAGAGTCAGGGAAGGGGAGAAAACGTGAGTGTTCAGCGAGCTACAGTAAAAGTAGAGAGCAGGAGGAAGAGGAGACAGGTCCTTGAAGTTTCTTATCAAGCACCTTGTCTGTTGAACTTTGGCTTACCAGCTCAGGAAGAGCAGTCCGGGCAGGCTGATGAAGAGCACCAGGTTCTCCTCTTGCTTGTAAGACCGGCTGGAGGCATCAGCCCAGGCAGCTGGCAAAGCAGCTGTGGGATAGGTGAGAGCAGGGAGGGGAGAATGGCTGCACCTTGTTCATCCCAGATACAGCTCAGTGTAATCCAGCGCACTGGCAAACCTCACTTCCTGATGGTGCATTTGCCGAGATGTGGTGCTTGATGTTATTGCCAGCCTAGGAGATTTAAGTGTGCCTGAAAGTGTCACTAGTAAGCTGTGCCATGTGCCATTGTACAGCTGCTGTAGAGAATGCAGGCCACTTAAAGCCAGAGGAGATGACCCCATTGGCTTGGTGGTTTTGGAGCTAGGGCTAGAGGATCACTTAGGGTCTGTAGTCTTCTAACATGTTGTGTTAGTGGCACTGACCATTTCCTGTAGTGGGTGCCTGGGAATGGGTGACAAGTGAATTCAAGTTACAAGAGCCAGCCTCGCTGCTCATGGAACACCTTACTGGTGGGGTCCATTATCCATCTTTCTGTGGCTGTCACCCAAAGGCGTGTAAAGTACTAAAGTAATTTTAGATCTTGGGACAGAAGAGCAAGAGATGCTTCCTTAATGTTGCACTCTCTAGAGTAGCTGACACTGGAATGTGCTACAAGCATTTGCCCTTCAAGTGTATAAAAAGAAGAGAAGCTGACCAGCCCCTTCTACACAATATGGCTTCTATTGGTTGATATTTAGTTATTTAAGTATTTAAATATTTCAGTCGTGCTCCCTATTGCATTAGGCTGGAAGCATACATATATTGAGACTCTGCCCATGGCTTGAAGAGCTTGTGACCTGTACAGACTACACATCTTTGGGGTAGAAAAGACAGTGAATGCAGAGAAGTGGCAACTAACTTAAGAAGGTAGAGGAGTAGAGTGGGGAAGTCAAGAGAAGTGGCTGGGGCTCTGGTTTACAGTTTACTGCTTCCCACCCCATCCCTGACAACAGCTTCTGCTGTTTTTATACAGGAAGAAGGGCCTGTGGTAAGGGGGGAAGGAAACAGAAGCTGTCCTGCTCTAGAGGCAGTGTCAGTTCTTCTTTGAAGCTTTCCACGAGGCATCGGCTCCCTGTCAGAGATGTCAGCTCCAAATAAAACTGTTCCAGGACATTTCCTCGGCGTGCTGCGCTGCAGCAGTCCGCATTGGCTGTAACACTGAGCAGAACACCCGGGGCGGTTTGGAAGAGCAACAAACTGCATGCCAGGAAACACGCCTTCATTTTGTGGCAGGCCAGGAGAAAATGTGTACAAGGATGCAGTTGTTTTGTATGTAAGAAACACTGGGTATTTATCACAGGAGAGGGAACATGATACCAAGGCTTAGCATGCCTTGAAAGGACCAGAGATGGTCTCCTGAGCAGAAGGTCCTAAAATACATAGATTTTCATAAAAATCTATTTCTAGACTTGTCTGGGATGTGGGTAGTCATGTCAAAAAAAGGGAATTTTTGTTTTCTAATATCTGCTTTCCTTCTGCTAGCCGGATAAGGGTCTTGTGTTGAGCCTGTAGCTTCATGCTGCTGTTCTGTCAGCTACAGACCCCATTTGAGGTGTCACTTCGTCAGGCACTTGTTCCCCAGGGGTTGCTGCATCTTCTGTGGTACTGATTCCTCTATTTCCTCTGCACTGTACTGAATTAACACCATGACTTGTTGGGGGTGGGAAGGTGTTGTTTGCTTTTATACTTTTTCAGAAAAAAAAAATCAGGAACAGGCTGTTCTCCGGCACTGTCTTCCTCTCTACAGATGTTGGATGCAATGTTTCCTTTAAACCTTCCTTTGACCTGAAGACAGACTCTGCAAAATGTCTTTTCTAGCATTCACAGGCCATGACCTTTATCACCTTTGCTGCTATTGAGTGGTTATTGCCGAAGAGACTCATCTCTGGATTTGTTCCTGGATTTTAAGTAGCGGATTCTGGGTAGGTTAGCTCAGTAGGCATTAACGTGATTCAGCTAATTTGAGATGTGGTTTCACTGGAAAACTAACAAGTGCATGTCTGAGCCAACTTTAAAAGTTCTCTTTTCTTGGTGAAGTGCGGGATTGCTCAAGACAAGGTGACAGAATATTTATTTTAACTTTTAAATCATGGCAACAGTTGTATTTTTCCCTGCCTACTCACTGCCTTAAAACTAAAAAACAGCTGAACCAAACTTTCCAAAAATATTAGGCAGAAACCAGAAGGGCAAAATTCCACCTGAAGAGTTTAAAGTTTAAAGTTTAATGAAGTTGCTTACCACTGAAAAAAGCCATTTGAGAATAGAAATGAGAGCTGTCCATACACGCTTCTCTTCTAGTATTAATAGTAATAAGAGTGCTAGATGGCCAAGGAGCATTTTATAGGTACTTCAGGTACCTAAGAAGATGCCAAAAGTCTGTCGTGTCGACAGGTCTTAACAGTATATGGCAGCATTGCACAACAGCTCTTCAGAAGTGGAGAAAACTGGTTTTTGGTGAAAGCTGAAGTAAAGGGAACTATAATTACTCCAGCTGGAGTATGGCCTGGCCAGTGAGACTTCTAAAACTTTGCCTGCTCTGAGCTGTGTCAAAACTGGTTACTTCTCCACTTTGCATCTCATGCAGAAAAGAACCTCTAAGAGCAAAGCTGGCACTGTGCAAAGGTACAGAGCTTAACCCAGGAAGGCAATCATCTAGTAAAATTCAAATGCCACCTCTGGCAGCACAAGGTATTTTATTGGCAGCTGTTTATTCAAGTGTTGACTCATCCTAGCTTTTGAGATCTGACAAGACTGTGAGCCCTAAAGGGCTATGGCCATGGGCATTAATAAAGCAATCTCATTAAGAGATAATTAAGTCACATTTATTAAATACCTAATTAAGCAGCCAACTGTAAGTTTGTTAGGTAAGGAATGCTCAGTTGAGATTATTCACTTTCCACACCTTAGCAAAAGTTTGAAAAGGGGGGGAAAAACCAACCAAATTCCCCACCTTCTGGAATATAATTTATATTTTAGGTGCGGTGCCTGTTGAGGAAGCAAAGACTAAAGCCTCTGCCCTGCTGAGGTGGAGGGAGTGCATTTCCAGAAAGCTAACCTCCTTCTGCTGGGAGTGATTGCACTGTGAGAATGGATGTTACCACAGCAGGAGCTCTGCATAGGTGCTGCTCCTTGGGAACAAGAGAAATGCAAATCTGAACATTGGAAGGGATCTCTTGTTTGCCTCCCTTGGTGTCTTAAGCAGCTTGGGTTAAACACAGTTCTACTGTGAACCCATGGCCTCTTCAAGTTGGGACTACAACCAGACCTGAACTGCAGGCTATACAAGCTGGCCAGACTAAAGGGATGTGGAGAAATTAGATGTTTTTCTACCCCTGTTTAACAGATGGGGAAAAACAGGACCTAAGAGGAACCATACCTAAGATGACCTAGGGAGGCCGTAATTGAAAACTCAGTTGAAGGCTCCTGAGCAACCTCCCTTAAACAGCGTATCATCCCTCTGTACTGCGAAGGCTGGCTTGTCCTCTATATGGGATACTTTGGGCTCCTCAAAACAGTTTTCTGCTCTTACTTTCCTTTAGCTTCAGCTCTTCTTTTCAGAATCCCTAACAGGTCAGTTTTTCTTTGCTTAAAGTGAACAACAAAAAAACCTGCTGAATTGATATTTACTGGCTGGGGAACATGGTAATCCAGAAGAAAAATGTGCCAGTATTATCTTGGGTTTTTTGTTTGATGATGCAGAGAGAAGGACGATGGGAGAGGGCTCCACCAGTGCCCGTGAACCTTGCACAGAGCACAGAGCTGGCGAGGGTGCGGTGATACTGGTGGGTTTGGCCACACCTAGGGGAGTGGAAGCAGCGTTTGGCCTGGGGCTCTGGGGCAGACTTCTAGGTGGAGACTAATAACCTTCTGTTCCTGTTCCTCCTAGCTACTGACAGCAGTCCTGGAAGCTGTGCTGGGTTGTTAATTAGCCTCCCAAACTGTGTTCCTTTCCTGAAAACTCTTTCGGAGCCTGTTGCTAAGATAAATGTCTTGCCACAGGGTTTACCTTTCCTCTCTTCTTTGTATTGGAAGGGATGGACGCACTCATAGCTGTAGACAGCTTGAGTATTTGGACTGATCATAGGGATCTCTGCTATTTACTTTCTATTGTTTATCTGTCTGGTTCAAGCTCCTCTGTTTTCCACAAGATGATGACAAAAATGCCGATGGAGTTACTGAAATGGTTAATAGTCTGGGGCACTGGCTGTCCAGGTTTAGCAACTGTTGCTCAAGGCAGTGAATTCCAGTTTGAGCTATTTAAACACCTGGCCTGGCTGGAAGGGGTTGTTCCTTTCAGCAGTCCCAGAGCAGCAGCTGGAGTCAGGAATATGAGATTTCTAGATCAAATGAGGATTATTTTCCTTTCATGCGCACACTGTGGTTGGAGATCACATCCAGTGCTAGCATGGATCAAAATCATGACTGAGGGATAAAAGTGGTAGGCATGTATGTACATAGCGATAAGCAGTTTATGAATAGTTTGCACTCCTGTTTTGTCCCTTCAGCCTTTCCTGGTGCCTCTGTCTTTGCTTCCTATTCCACTACAGGTTCCTCAGTCTGTAATAGGACCTATAGCATATTAATGACCTTTTCAGCCAGAGCCGGCTCTGCTCCTTGCTGTCCTGAGTTCAATAAACTGCTGTCATCAAGTTTCTGGCTTTCTTTGGCTGGTATGATTTTGAGAGGTCCCTTGCTTTTTACAGACTAGGGTTTAAGGATGGCAGTAAGCTCAAGGTGCTCCAAGGCTTTTAAAGTCTTAACACAGCCCACAAAGGAGAGCTGGTGGTGTGGATGGGCTTATATAAAGCAAGCTGAAGCTCAGAAACATGAGGCTTTAGACCAAGTTTCCAGCTAGTTTTATCATTTTCAGTATGTTTTGTCCTTTACCATTGTAGAGCACACAGGTCAAAGGGGACTGGTCATGCTTCTTTGTTTTGCCTTGGCCAGCTCAGGCAGTCTCAGCAGACATCTAGGTTATGAGATGAGTTGTGAAGATTAAATTCTGATGATGGAGCAGAGGCACTGTGGTGTTGAGCAGTTTATGCTACTTCATCACTTAGATCTTGTACAGCTCCGGATTCACCCTCAAACCTCCTTTAAGGAAAGCAGTCAGATGAGCTGGGTGAGGAACAAGACCTTGAATTAGAGGTTGAGACTATGCATAACAGTTTCTGAAAGACTTTTGTTGGGGTGGCTGCAGCTGGAGCCACGTGGTGCCAGGTGTCACCCATTTAGGGTGACACAGCTTGCATGTAACATGCAGAGCTGGACTGTGCCATTCACTTCAAATCACTTCAGGTGTTAGCATCATTATAGGTGGATTAATGTAAACAAGGAGGTTTCCTTTTGACTTCTCCCTTTTTCCCATTCAAGTAGGAGGACCATCACTCAGAAGTATTTTCTTGAGTATATGGGTCACATTAGTACCCCTAGGACCTATTTTCGTTTCAGCCAGGCAGGAAAGCAGTTAACAGAGGTGAGTTCTCGGATAAGATCAGTCCCTTGAATGACAGCTGTTTGGAGTCAGAAATTGTTATGAGGGTATAAAGTGCCTGTGAAATGATCTGTCAGTCTTGTCTCCCTTGTTGATCTAGGCCCCTGGTTTGGTAGGAAGGGATGGTCTTGGGCAGCAGGCAGGGCCGTCTTTGGCACACCAGTGACACTAGCCAAAACTGAAGCCTCCCTTCATATGGACTTGAATTTTCTGATCTGAATTTGTACTGGCAGAAGCTGAGGGATGCTCGTCACTTATGTAGATTTATATTCACAAAAGCACACTCGCTTCTACATACTAATAATACCTTCTTTTTTTTTTCCTTCTTTCTGTTAGGTTTGCTTTCTCCATGTGAATTCTGATTTACAGTGATGCTCTTTCTGGTTATTAAGACTCCTTTTCTCTACACCCTTCCTCTTGCCTCTTTCATAGCCTAAGCCAAAAATATTTGTCTACCACAAGCAATCAATGCCAGATTTGTTGTGTGGGCAGGACTAACAGTAAGTAAGGGATAACTAAACAGAGAAAATTGATGCTTCACTAAAAATAGAGCTTCTGTAGAAGGTAGAAACTGGTTCCTCATGTCAAAGCTAAAGAATAATTAATTGAGCAATTGGGATGAATTTGCAAAATTATTCTTGGTGAACCACATCCTTCCCATGCTCAGTGAGGAGGCAGGGGATGATACAGTTTTGAAGCAAGCACAGAAGTGGTGAGAGGGGCCATCTTTGCAGCCCTTAGTGACTAAAGCTGCTTATCATTTGACTTTGTTTTAAGAGGTTAGAGCATTATTGCTCAGGCTGCATGCTGGCAATTTTTGAGATCTTCCTGAATTAGTAGGAGTCTGGGTGGAGCTCAGTCTCAAGCAAAGCAGACAGACTTTGCAGAGAGAGGGGACACGACAAGGTGTCTTGCTTGCTTGCTTGCTTGTCTGTTTTCTCCCTGTACTTTGCCTGTCATGCCCACAGTTTTGGGGGATTGTCACTTGCCATGGCCTCAGGCTGATTTTAGTGAGGGCATCCATACTGTAAGATAGCAAATGCTGCTGGCCTGGTCCAGTGCTGCTGAAGGTAATTTAGACTTAACTCAACATTTTACACTCTGGATCAAGCCCTGAGACTTAACGCAGCTATGGTATTGCACCTACTGAAGATCATTCTATACTTTAATCTGTTGTCCTGTAACCCATGGTTTCTGCACTGTCTGACTCAAATGATGTTCTCATCATTTTGCTACAACGGATTATAGCAGCTGATTCCCAAGGCAACACCAGCTGTTTAATTATAGCTAATAAATTGTTATCTACAAGCACCATGTTTGCCAATATGGGGAAGAAGCCTGTGCCAGAAATGAGCCGTTCCTGATGCTGGGGAACTGGAGGTTGCTGGAGGACAGGGAGAATGCCCATCTGAGTCTGGTGCACTCTTGTTTGAAGGTGATTTGCAGTGAGAGCAAGGGCAGAAATGACCTAAGATGTCCTGAGACAGGGTTAAAAACATGTACTCCGTTGCTAGTCAGGATTTCAGTATGTGACCACTTGAGTTTATTATATCTTTGTCAGTGATAACAGAATGCCCTCTATTTTGAAATGTAGGTGCATTTAAACTCTTGTCAAATCATCCCAGTTCGTGCCCTAACTGGGGAAGAGACCGGCAGAACTCAGCTGTGACACTGTCCCAGTATCTGTTTTGGCAAAACAGCACACTGTGGGCTGGCCAGCTACATGTGCTAGGCAGCTGGTCAGCCTACGCATAGCCCTTGACTAGAAGCAAAGCATTCTTTTTTGCCTGCTGGACATGAAACAGGGGAGCTGCAGGATTTTTAACTGTGGAGGTCTCACAGTGAACATGGAACATACATTGCTGGAAAGAGAGTTGCATCAATTCTGTTTTTTACAGAGCAGCTTATTATCATCAAATGCAGCTTTCCCTCCTCTCTTGCTGCTGAGTCTTTCTAAAATGGGCTATAACAACCATTTTGAATATTATGACAAGGTTTTAGAAATACCAACGTGGTCAAATTTATCATTTTCTAGGCACAACTCTGACTCCCCTTGTCTATTGCCTGGTCTGCACTTTGCGTTCTTTAGGCTTCACTAATTTTGTTCTTGGCATCTTGAATCCGTGGAAGTCCTAGACATGCAGGCTGGAAAAGACTTGATAAAATCATGCAATTCTTCCTATGAACAGAGGTAGCATGGAGCATACGTAGATCATCCCATAGACCATACCTAGACATCTTGACAATGATTTGTCTATACCTGTTCCTGAAGATCCTATGTGAAGAGGATTCTGCCATCTCAGTTGTCTACTATAGTGCTTAACTAACTTCATAATTATGAAGTTTTATTGCAATGATTAACTGAAATCTTGCTTATTATAAATTTAGCCTTTTATATTTTTTCCAGGTAGAGAACAATTTGAACAATGTTCTTTAGTTTTAAAAGTTTACGTGTTTAAGGTGGTTTGCCATATATTCCTCATTTTTTTTTCCTGGGAGGCAAAACAAGTGTGTTCTTTCTAACGCTTTGCTTGATCATACTTCCTAAACTATCAATATTATTCATTTTCCTTTAACTAGATCGTGTTTTGGATGAAAGAGCATTGGAAGAGGTTAAAACTCTGTTAAGGTAGAGATCTGTAATTTTAGAAAAACACTTTAATACCAACTCATACCAAACAGTTCAGCCCAATGTCGGGGGTCTCATATGGCCAGTAACAAATAGGGAAAATATAAAAATTGGGGTATGGTTACTCCATAAGGTGCTCTCAGCTTTCAGCAATCAGTGGTTTAAAAACTTCCTGAACTGGAGGTTACATCTATATCATCACATTCAATAGACCCTGATGAACTAATTCAATTGGCTGAAAAAGAGGTTAGACAAATTTTATCGTTAATCTTCAAAGCATCTGGTGACAACGAGTTCCTCAATTTAAGTGCTATCCGCACAGAAAACATATTTCCCACAGCTTGTCTCAGATGTGTTTGCCTGGCAATTTAACCACTGCTCCCACCCCCCTTATCCCCCATTAGCTCTTGCATTGTGAGAAATAGCAAGTGTTCTCCATATCATTCATGTGTGCATAGACCACTGGCAGCATGTTTGGCCTTTTTTCTCATACCAAATGTATATCACTCCTAAAGTCATAGAGTAAGATTGACCTTCTCTAGACAAATTACTGCAATTGGTATGCACGCCTGGCTCTTGTTTAGTTTGTGGTTTAGTTCAAGTCCCAACCCTTTTCTTCAGTGCCTTGCCTAGTCAGTTACTCCCCTTTCTGAATAGGCTTGTTTGATTTATTATTTTCCCTCTCCCTCTTTAGGGTAGCCCCTCACACTTTTCTTCACTGAACTTTGCATTTCACAATGCAGACATTTGTCCTGCAGGGGGAGACGACTGGAAGCAGTATTGTGCATCTTCATCAAGGGCAGAGTGCTGTGCCCCAGCACCAAAACTCTATGTGTCACAAGATACGTGTAACCAACATTTGCTTTGGAGTTTTCTACTTCCAAAACGTGTTTGTTTGCTGGAACAGAAGGAGAAGCCTGTCTTCACAAAGAATCTAAACTGAATGTCTGTGCCAGGGAATAAAGGCAGGCTTATGGACAGTTACTGCAGGTTAGGTGGCACATAGGCCATGAACTTTGAGAATTTGGGATTATTGGCTCTACAACTAGACCAAGAACATCTTTCATACACTTTGATTGGTGGTTCCTCAAGAGAAAGTAAATATTAAATGCTGGGCCCTGGCCAAATTAGTCTGCTAACTTTTGCATTTCACCTTAACGGTTCCATCCAGCTAGACAAATAAGATGATTACTTAAGGATCAAAGCATTCATCTGAAAGTTTAAGGATGAGTAGATGTGCTGGGAAATGTGACCCCTAAGGACAATTGAAAAAAAAGAAAATCAATAGAAATTCACAATTTCTTGAAAGCTTAGGGAGGAGGTAATGCAGAAATTTGATTTGAGTAAACTGCATGTAAATTGCTTAAATCCTTGTTTGCAAGGACTTGCTACCAGGAGCCAGTGAATGCCACCTCAGCACCTGAGCTGCTGGGTTCCAGCAGTTGGCTGTGAGGTTTGGATAGTTTGATAATCTGCCTCCTGGTACCAACCTCAGCCTTGGTGTCCTCGTGCTATGCTGTGCCACCAGAGGAAGATGAAGGGCAAACTTCTCAGTGGACTTGGTTTGGGTTCTCCAGCTTCTCTGCAAGATTTCCAGGGCACTGCTCTACGCTGAGGACTGCCCCTGTGTGCTGCCCCAGGGATGGACAGGTTCTGCTGCAGGTATTGCATGTGTGTGTGCACCTGTACACATTAGGTTAAAAAAATAGATGACCTAAAACTATTACAGCTGCAAGAGATCCCAAACACAGGTGATCACGATCTCTTACCATTCTTCCAAACCTGACCTGATTTAATGGCATTGGTTGCGAACAAATAACCTCTAGCACTTTGTAGAAGAGAGTTCTTGTGGATGAACAAAGGGGCATAGCAGTCATTCAGTGAAACGTCACAGCCTCTTTTCTTTTTCCCCTTTCCCTCCTGGAAATGGTGTGTCTTTCCTATTCCTTCTGTGTGTTTTATCATTCACCCTTACTTGCACGTATTTAATATATATATTTTTCAAAAACAGCAGAACTGCAGAATCTGGCCCAAATGTTGTCAGGGACAGCTCTGCAGGGTTGTGGCTGGATTGAAGTGATCTGCAGGTTTAATGATGCTCTGTAGGACTGAAATGCTAGTATTCTGTGCCAGGTCGAGCTCTGATTTGTAGTTTGTTGTTGGAAGAACACGATAAATATATTTTAAGGGATTTTATGAGGTTTTAGGAAAGATGTAACTTATGAGGGTAATAAAAGATCAAGAAGTCTACTGTGATTGCAGTTTGAAGTCACCAAACCTTTGTAATTTATTTTTTTGTCTTGACTATTCCTTCACCCATTCTAAAAATTCTTTCCTGCAGAGAAGTGTCCCACGTGCTTTCCTCCCAAAATACAGCAGCAGCCACTCCTGCCTTCTGCAACCCCTACTGAAATAAGAGGTGAGATGCAGAGGTTTTCTGCACAAATTAATTGCAGACATTTCAGCTGCTGAAGTAATTGCCTGTGGGAAGGGACCACATGTAATTTGAGAAAGGACTTTGCCTCCCCTGCTGTGTATAGTGGAAACCTGCTTGACACCTATTCCTGGTGCTAGGAACTCAGGAGGGCTGGGGAGTATGGCTTCACCTGAACTCTGTAACCTCTGTGTGTTCACATCATCCTTACATAGGCCTGCTCACTCATCACTTCTTTCACCTCAGTCATGTTACTGAAGATGCTGCTGTATTAAACTTTTATTCTGAGCTGTTTACAGTCCCTGATCATTCTGTTTCAGTAATGTTATGGGTCTGGTTCAGTAAAAAAAAAATTGCTGAACAGATGTCTCTATAAATATCATGAAAAGATTTTGCTCCTCTTCCTCTTACTACTTATTCTACATATCTGATCTCAGGAAAGTTACCAGGAATCTGCCAGAGATCACAGCTGGGTGCTGGAGATTTTATGTCCAGGGAGACTTAAAAACCATACAGTGGTCCTGCCTCTATATTAAAGGGTAATATAGTTGTGTGTAACAGGAAATCATAGGACAGATATTGACCACCGCATCCTATGTAGATTTTGCTGAGATTTGCTTTGATTGTCAACTGGTGGCCAGAAACTATCTCTAACTCAATCATTCCCTAAGGCCACTCACCTGGTGGCTCAGAGGCACTGGAGTAGGCAGATTGCTGGTGGCTACAAAAATGCTCTAGCCAGGGGTCAAGCGAGCATCTCTTGCCAACGCAGAATGGGCTGTCCTGATCTCATCTTATTGGTAGATTTGTATTAGGTAAGAAATTAGGGAAACTTCATGAGCTATGGTGCTAAAATACCATCTATATTTATACACTCCCTTCAACTGGAATTGTGCAAGTATCAGAGTTTGACAGTAGTTTGTGAAAATCTGTTGGGAGGGTGGGTAGGAGGAAGTATTTCCAAACCATCCCTCTGGGGACTTGTGCTAACAGACTCATCAACTCACTGCAGTAAATTGGCCAAGAACCCTGGTGGGACGCGAACTTTGAGGTACTTGTGGATGGGGCTGGGATTGCCTTACATAAGAAAGATACAGCTGCAGGTACAAGCTCTAGTGAGTCCTATGAAGGCTGGTGTTTGCTACTTATGGCCTCTAGGTACTCTGGTGAGACAGCTTCCTGGGATATGAGTGATTTGCTGATCATCTGGAGTAGGAAGGATGTGGCAGGGTAATGATTGCTCCGTGGTGCATGATCTGGCATGCTGCCTACATAGTGAAGTTGCTGGGCTGAGAAGGAGAACCGGGTAGGAGTTAAAAGGCGGGAAAGCTTGTTCTTTGGCTCTCAGTCTGACAGAAGACTTGCTTTTGTAAGCCTCAAGAATTCCAGTGCTATGGACATTAGTGCCTGAAGATAGCTTGTAGGAGAGCAAGCCTTGAGGTAGTCTTAATACATCCTGGCTATTCAAGAAGTAGTGTCCTGAATAAGGGTCTTGTGGGAGAGGAGGCTGCTTTTTGACCTTTCTTTGCTTGGCTTTGCTTTCAGACTCTCCCTCACATGTTTGTATAATCTTAGAACAAATTTTGATAACTTAAATTGCTGGCTTGGAACTCAGACAACTGGCAAAAAATGGTCAGGAAAGAAAGTTCAGTGCTACTGCTTTCCCCTGGCTGGTGACCACTCATTCTCCCCATCACTGAGCCTGTTGGTAGCTCAGGTTGCCCTTGTTCTTGTAACAAAGATTGCTGGACAGGAGAAGAATTGAGCAGTAAAAAGGCAGCCAAGACCTCAGCTTTGCAGGAGCATGTTTTAAGGCTCTGTCTAGACTAAAGGGTAAGCACAGCCTGCATAGGAAACCTTCTCTGCAAAAAGCTGCACAAATATTGCCAAATATACAGCCCTGTGCTGCCCCCACCATTTCCATACTGCAGTTTGTGGATGGTAGAGTTGAATCCTGCTCATGGGAGGCTTCTGCTGAACTCCATCACCTACCTCATCCTCAGCGGTGACTGAGAAGAATGTTACACCTCTGCTGCTGTCAGTTTCTGCTTGGGGTGAGGAAGAGGAGCAGCATGGTAGTGGTGGGTGCCAGTTATCAGCTATGAGAAGAGAGGAGGTGCAAAGCACCCTGTTGTGTACCCTAAAACCTATCTGAAGGCCCTGTATGGCAGCTGGGGGCTGCATGGGACTCTAGTTCATTCAGAGATTACTCTAGTACTTAAAAGTCACCACATTACAACAGAATACATTGACATGTACTGCTGGTGACTGAATCCATCCTGTATGTATTGGCTGTGTCAATGGCTTGCATATGGTTATTTTTTCCTCTTGTGAGTAGCAAAATTTACAGATGATAACTTCCTGGGGTTCATGTAGTGGTTCAGGTCAATGCATGTTGTCCCCGGGTTTCTCAGAATGCGATCTACAAAAATCAATTTAATTGCTTTTGTGCTAATGTGGGCCCAATCATTGTGCGTATCATGGGCCCAAAAATCAATTTAATTGCTTTTGTGCTAACTTGGCTTTCACAGCCGAACTGAAGGGGTAGAATGCTCACCAGTCTTCTGTTCACAGTATGCACCTATCACGTTTCTTTGTACTGAAACCTAAACTGAATCACCCAGATTTCTTCAGTTTGCAGAACTGGACCTGAAATATCCCAAGCCCAGTCTTTTCCCTCTGAATTTTGCCATAGTAGTTTCTGGGCAAAACTGATGCAAAGTAAAACACAGGTGAGAGAGTAGAGGTGTTCACCACCTGCCTGTTTTTAAACAGGTGTTGACCTGGTGAGAAGGTCTAGTACAGTTCAGATGGATTCTCATTGCACCACAGTGATTTTCCTATCTCTACTTCAAACCACCCTCTGCAGTCTTCTTCAGAGAAGGAAGAATGTGCTACTCTGCTCCACAGAAGCCACTTATAGCAATGTTCATGGTGCTGGAGGGCTGTCAGCTTTGCTAAGTGGTGGGGCAGGGGGGAAGCAGGCACTTGAGATAAGAATAGTACGTGAAATCTTAAATTTGATGGGCCTGTCAGGGAGGAAATTACAGCTTGGAGGAGGAAAAATGGCTGTGTTTTGAATTTTCTGTAGTAAATATAAAGTCTGGGGGTTTTGGCAGTGAGGAGGCAGTTCCACCAGGAATGTGTAAGGCTTTGTTTGGGACATGCCTGCCACAGCTGTTTTTCATTATAAAAGAGCAAGAGGAGGACTTGGTGACAAGGAACCCTTGTATCCTGTGGTAGAGCTGGTATAAAAGATGCAGGGATGAATGTGGAAAGAGAGGGGATGGAGCCTGGAGGACGCTGGAAATCACTTAAACAGCGCAGGTGGTACCTGAATGAATTTGGCATAGGGTTGCCGTTTCCTCCTCATCTCCAATGAAACAACGAATTGCTGACCTCACCTGGCAGTAGCTGCAGTGCAGTTCCCAGCTGTGCCAGGGGCTGGGCACTTGTCTCTTTATGGTCTGTATTTAAGAATAAGTTGCTTGCTTTTTAAATTATATTTTAAATTCTGCTCTCAGGCCAGTTTGAACTTGTACTGTGGAAGAAGTGCTAGTATTTATGGCTGCTCTGCTGAGTTTCTGCACAGATTTCTGCCAGAGGGAGCGCAGGGTAGAAGGGGAGGTGAGGGACATGCAGAAGAGCTCTGCAGGTCCAATCTAAAAATGCACGCAGGCATGCACCATCACCTGCTGTTCACAGGAGGCAGAAAGGTGAAATAACGTGTCCAGGGTCACACAACAGGCTACTGTCAAAGCACAAGCAGTGCAGCCATGCCTCAGCCCTTCCTATTGGACTCTGCACTTCTCTGGGTAAGCTGTCCTAGCCATCCCGTGGTCCTCCATGTGGAGCATCAGCTTCTTTTTCTGCAGGATGCGTCCATGTAAACTGAATGCAATGTGGAATGAAAATACACCTTCATCCTTTTCTTCCCAACCAGGCTACTGAGAAGGTGTGATGCTGTACTGGTAATGCCACCAGTGATGTGTTTGGTGAAGGGAGGATCTGGGGCACCAGAAATGACAGTACTGCAGTCAAAAGGATGTTCTGGTCTCACCTTTGAGGCAAATTCTCAGTGCATTGTGCAGTGTTGGAACAACGTTGTCCAGCAGGGCTGACACTGAAACACTCCGTAACAGTGTGCTGTGCTGTACAGTGTCCCCTGGATGGCACCCCTGTTTGCCAGCTCCTGTGCAGCTGCTTCACTGGAGTTCAGTCTGTGACCTGTCTGTGAGCCATCCTCACCTCAGCAGGCTTGGGCTGGCTTAAGCTGTTGGAAGGACCTTCCCCAAGGGAAAAGGGGACATTTCCAGATTGTGCACATGTTAGTGAAGTGGGGCCAGCTATCCTAATGCTATGAATACCCAGAAGCTGGGCTTGTGTTTCTCAAGCATGAACCCCCAGGACCAGTCTTTCCATACTTGGCGCACTGAGATGTTTAAGAAACCCAGCCCTTTATTTCAATGCTTATCTGACTGCCAGTCTAATTTAAATACCTTGTCTCAAGAAGTGAATGCGGAAGCATTTCTGAAAGTTGCTTTTTCAACAAGTTGCTCTTGGATCGCTGTTTTAGTGTGGCTGTCAGACTGTAGTTTATAAGAGATCTAGCTCATAGTTGCCAGGGCAGAGGTGAGAACGACGCTGTTCTCTTACGGATCTGTGTTTTACGAGTGGAATCTTCATTGCCTAGTAAGAGACAAGCTCTGTATTGAAAAATTACATAGGCATGGGGCTCCCATACTGGATCTTGTCCTGTACAGATTCTCTGGTGTCTAAGAAGAGTTCAGACCCTGCCTCTCCTTTCCTTTTTATGGGAATATTAGTAAGGTTTCTCTCCTCAACTGGCCATCTATATCTGTGAAACTTGTGCAAATTTGGTATCTTTGAGCTCTCTTCTGTCAAAACTGACAAACAGATTTAAAAGATTTCAGGAAGCAAGGGAAAATGGTGACTACCAGACAGGCACAGGTAGAGCATTACCACATAAACTGAAAATACAGTTCTGTTTCTGACATAATGTCCATTCAGGAGGACCATAATGCTCCTCGTATTGTATGTATAAGATATCAGGATGTTTCACTTTTCCTAATTCATCTCCTATTTTAAGGAGGGGGGTGAATGATTTTTGCGTCTTCTCTAAGACTCTTAGTTAGCACTGATGATATCCCACCATACAGGAATACCATGTTACCAGTGAGCTTGGTCTTTGAATTCAAAGCTATTTGTTCTCACCTCTTCCAGAGTGGATTGTGCCCACAATTTGTAAACTCTTTCAAAGTCCTTTTGGACTTCTTACAGTTACAGAGCAAATAAAGGAGAGTTCCTAGTGCAGACAGCAGGGAAGTAAGAAGGTTAGAGCCAAAAGATGGCCTGCTTCCTCTGAATGCATTGGTGTGATAATGGGGAGCAGGGTAGCTGATGACTAACCCACGGCAATGCCAGAAAGCCAGCCTGATGACCACCAATCCTACCAGGGGCCTGGTGTTGGCTTCTTAAAGTGACATCACAGTGCCAAGAGCCTGGGCCAGGGGCAGTCATGGAGCCAAAGTAAATGTTTAAGCAAAGGCTGATGAGCACATATTGCCTCTTTAACATCATGGGTTTCTTGGAAATATGAGTGCTAAGAACTTGAGCTGTTTTCATTTCTGCCATAACAAAGTCAACTGGCCAGATGACCTCCTTTTTCCCTCCCTCTTTTCCCCCATCCCTCCCCTTCCAAATTTTTTTTCCCCTAGGTCCCAAATCACCATTATTAATCACTTACAAGGACTAAAAATAAAGCAGAGAGTTGGAAACAAGTACTCCTCACATCCAGATAGTTTGGGCTGGAGCAGAACATAAGCAGTGGGCTTTGTGTCCTTGCTCCTGGCAGTGCAGAGAGGACATGCCAGTGATGTTGCCAAAGGAGAGGGTGGTGATAAGGCATTGCTGAATTTCAGGAAGATAGCTTGAGAGCCTGGCTGTTGTTTCTCTAGGTCTCTCTTCCTTTTGGCTCCTCAAACAGGTTGCAATACTTAAGACCAAGAGTAGGTCTGGCTCCTGCTTCTCAGTCAGCTGAAAAGCCACAGGATGTGGCTTCTCTGTTTTTCCTCTCTAGTCCTCTGGGGACAAGACCTTCATATTCCAAATACAGCCACTTCAGAGAGGAGGCACTGGCAGATTTCCCCACCCCTGCCTCTCTGAGCCAAGTGACTTGTGTGTTCTCCCTTTGACCAAGCAGCAGTACACTGAGTCCTTTCCACAGCTTCTTGCTAAAGTTAATTGCCATAGATTTAGCTATCACTTGCCTTCTTTTAATTTCAAATGATTCACAGATTAAGACATACCTTTTAGTTCAAAAACAAGGAGTCCTGATATTTTATGTTAAGTAGACTCATGATCATATTTCAGCCTGCAGTTTTTAGAGGCTTGGAAATAAACATTTGTTTTTTCTCAAAAACGAGCTGCTTAATAACCTGTTACAGCTTACGCCTACTAATGCCCTCAGACACAGCGCTATTGCCCCTTTAGAGATGGGTTTTTTTCCCCTGGCATGCCTTCTTGAGGTTGATGTTTTTCAGTCTTGGCAGATAAAGTGCAAGCTCTTTGTTTGTGAGTAGCTGGTTTAAACTTTGCACTTTGGCTTGTTATTGCCCAATTGCTACGAGTCCTTCATTCCTGTTGTGTTTCCCCGTTATTTTCCATTTGGTTTTAGGTAGTTCCTGAGTTATGGTGTCTTCTCACAATAATAACAGATGTCAGCATGGCTTCTCTTGTGTCATAGACTATCTAGAGCAAAACAGTATTGCCCACTGTGCCCATTCATATGAGCTAGCAGTGCATCCTAAAAGTCCTTTAGCGCATAAAAGAAGGTAAGGATAGACTGTGATTTTAATGTGAGGAAGCTTTTGCCTGCCTCGCTGATGAACTGATGGAAGTAGTGTGTAGCTGTTATGTTGTGTGCTTTAATGGTGGACTTCAAAGCTTTTTGGAAGACAGCAAGATTAATTCCCGCCATTTTATAGGTGGGAAAACCAAAGCACGTGGAAAAGTTATGCAGCAGATCAGCTGCTGAACAGCGAATACAACCAGAATACAAGTCTCTAGCCTCTCAGACCATGCCTTACTCATTAGGTGATGCTGTCTCTATTGCTTCCATTTTCGTTCCATTCCTATTGAAATCTGCCTGATGGTGTCAGGTCTCCTATTACAGAAACATTATGTGGGCTGGCAGGACCTCCCTGGCATTTCCCAGAACAGCCCTTCTGCAAGGCACACTGGGAGGTCTCACTGATTTAGGCATTGGCCCAAACTTGCCTCCTGTCCAAGCTGGGTACAAATCCACAATTAGACACGTGTGTGATTCCAGGACAGCTTTGGATACTGCTGAGGCCATGCTGCTTGTTGGACAAGGTTTGAAGAGCAGCTGTGAAGCAAGGGGGAGAAGACCAAATGGGGTCTTTGGGAGATGGGAAGCCTGAAATCACAGGGGAAGTCTGTGCTATGCCTGGATGGGCATCCTCTCAGGATGAGCGACACCAGCCCTTTGGAGCATGACAGAGTCCTTCCTAACCTTGTGGCTTCTCCCACCCCTATGTGGAGCGGGTTTATGCAGAAGGATGATTAAAAATGCCAAAAAGCTATGTCTTGTCTTGGTTATTGCCTTCCTGGCAGCCAATGTTGACATCTGCTCATTTTTTCCAAGGCTTACATAGAAAATTAGGAGAAAAATGCCAAGCTATAGAAAGGAATGTGTTTGCAAAGTTAAAGCAGTGATGATGGATCAGGGCAACATGGTAATATAAGTAGAAATCTTTTTGAAGGGGAAAGAAGGCTTAAGAACTGCTCACATGGGAGAGCATGATGAATCATTCAAGAGGTTGCATGAAACAGCATGGGATTACTTGCAGGGAATAGACTATCTGTCATAGAAAAAGAAATGATGGGGCAATATGTGGGGCATAGGGAATCCTAGGTCAGGCACTGAAAAATCTCACTCTCTCACAGAGTCCTGGACCCATCGGGTGAGAGGAGTCTCGAGAGCCAGAGGGGGGAAAAAGCAGCACCACATCACTCCTGGCAAGTCCTAGGTCACTTAGGAGAGGAGAAGGGAGTCTCTCTGGTCATGGATTGGGTACCCATGTGTGGCCATTCTGGGGCGCTTACAAGAAAGAAAGATGTGTTGGACTTCCAGATCATTCACAGAAATGGAGGAAAGAAATTATGGGAAGGTAAGGTTAGGGAGTCTTTTTTTTTCTCACCCCTCCCCTTCCTCCCTTGAATCTCCACTGTCCTCTAAATGAAAGATAGAGTTTCTGAAATCACTGAAAGCTCCTCTTTTTCTTACAGGACTTTTCAGAGATTGTATTAGTTGTTGATATTGCCCTCTTTAAGAATGTTTGACTTTTTTTTTTGGTGATGTCTGATATTACAAAAGTCAGGCAGTTCAGGCCTTATCTACTTTTATCTTAATTTTTTTTTTCTTGGTGAACATTTGAATATTTTCAGCCTGGACAAGAAAGAGAAACTGGTCAATTTGCACTTCTATTCATTAGCACTGGTTTACCTCTCTATAATACTGGACATCCTAGAAAACTAATGTAATTCTTTTGTAAAGAAGTGTTAAGATTAAGATAAACAGGGGGCAAAAGGGACCTCAAGAGGTCAGCTGCCCCATGCCCTGGCCTCAGGACAGAACTGACTGTGTACAGTAAGTCTGAGAGGTGTTTGTCTTACCTGACCTCCTAAAACTTCTGGCAGGGCTGATTCCTCCATCTCCTTTAGTATCTATTCCAGCTATTCGTATCATTTTAATATATCTAACCTGGACCCCTCTTGCCATGATTTGATCCCTGTACTTCTTGTGGTGTTTACCAAGGGCATGGAAGGTAGGTTATTCCTTTTCTCTTTACAGAAGCTAATACTGTTCTCATCTCTCCTCTCAGTCCTCCGTCCTTTAGACTGCGAATCCTGATGAATATTGCAGCTGCTGCTGCAGTTTTATGATGAATATCGCAGTGACTCCATAATATTTTCATCCAGACTGTATTTTTCCCAGTTTGTTTTTGCCACGATCAAGTGAAACAGTGATAAAGCCTTCAGCAGAGTCAGCGTATGTGGTTCCTTGTGCTTGCCTTGTGTCTCTACAAGGTCTTTGTCATAAAAAGGTATTTAAACATGCTTCATTGGATCTGTTTGTGACAGATGTGGTTTGGATGTTACCTACCTCCCCATTACCTGGTAGGTGCTCCCATATGGTTTGTTAGTTTTGTTTTTTCTTGGAATTGAAGTTAAATGAAGCAAGTCATAATTATGATGCCTCCCTTTCCCCTTTTTAAAGACAGACACTGTCTTTACAACTCTTCTGGAAATGTGCTAGTTCTGCACAAACTGTCAGATACCACTGCTGATGGCTCTGAGCATTCTTCTAAATTTGCCTGGATTAATTTCATCCAATTAAAAACTACTTAGCTTATCTATTCTGTTCTTTCTGAATTCTAGCCTGAGGTTATCCCTGATATTGCTGATGTAAATTCTGTTGACTGCCTGATCCACAGTTATTTTTTAATAGACACTGAAGCAAAAACATTAAACACTGCCTGCTTGGTGATGTCCAATAAGAGCTTTCACTGCCTCTTAATAGATCTGTTCCTCGCTTGTTTTCCTTTTACTAATATTGTACCAATGCAAGCTTTATGATATTATTTTCTCTGTGCTAGTTGTATTTTAAATTCTGCTATAGCCTCTCTGATTTTTATCTCTATATGTCTGTACTGTTGTTGCTTGTAATTTTTATCTCCTTCCCCACAGTCTACATGCTTCCTTTCTATTGGGGAGGTTGCTGAAGAACCTCATGATTTAGTCTCTTTCTCCCTGCCACTTCTACATTATGACAGTTTGTGTCTTAGATATGCTTTGTTTAAGGACTGGACACTCCTATGAATTTCTTTCCCATGGTATCTGAATTCTGTTCCTTTAATTCCATGTTCTTTACAACAGCTTATTTTGCTGTTCTCACTCTTTTCACTCCTAAGACTGAGACTTTATTGTTTGCTCCTTCTCAGCCAGCTTCCTTTTCTGCTTTGCTGTTTCAGTGTGTTTTAATGCTGTCAGCATCAAATAGGGAGGACTTTGCTCCTCTATGTGATTTCTCAGAATTTTGTACCTGCCACATTTCTCCTTACATACGGCTGAACAACCTGTGGAGCAGCCTGTACTCTGTGGCATTCCTGTCTCTGTAGTCTGTTACTTCCTCTGGCAATTACAGGTAACCATTGTCATGTTTCAGTTTGACTAAAGTTTTGTGATTTCATTTCTAAACTGTTTTCTTATGGCCTGAATTTACCCCAGCCATCTCTGCACTCTCTGTCAGATCTTATCCCAGCTTACCAACCACACTGAGGAGTTTAAACACTTGTTTTACAAAATCCCTCAGAGAAGATAGCAGCAAAGAAAACTCAGGAATGCCAGATGTGTGTGTCACAGATGGTGATGGAAACTGGTATACCAAACCTAACTTCAAGGCTGGCCTGTTTCTGAAGTGAAGTGGGTAAACTGAATATAGACCTGATAGAAGTTTCTTGTAAGGACCCCATTTTCCTCTGATGCAAAGACGACTGAGACTCAGGCACGTCCTCCTCTTCGGCAGAGTGCTGTACTGCGTTGGCTGAAACAATTGGTCTGATCTCATAGAAGTCCAAGAAGTAATGAATTCTTAACCATTCTGTTTCCTAAGCAGAACATCTTGTGTTCTCCATTTTAATTGGATTGATGCCAGGCTGGTACTTCATTAGTAAAACTATTAGCCTTACATAAATTCTTATGTGTAAGTTCTGAACTCCTGAATGGTGCTTCAGCACCACATTCCTGTGCCTGTTGTATCACTCTGTTAAAATTCATATGTATTATGTATTAGTGTTGTGCAAATATTGTATGTTTGATGCATGCACTTAGTATCGGAGAAAGATGGGTGACGGAAACTGTAGAGTCCAGAATGTGCCAAGAGTCTGATCATAGAATCATAGAATCATTTGGGTTGGAAGGGACTTTCAAAGGTCATCTAGTCCAACCCCTCAGCAATGAGCAGGGACATCTTCAACTAGATCAGGTTTCTCAAAGCCCTGTCCAGCCAGATCTTGAATGTTTCCAGGGATGGGGCATCTACCACCTCTCTGGCCAACCTCTTCCAGTGTTTCACCACCCCCATCATAAAAATTTTATTCCTTTTATGTAGTCTGAATCTACCCTCTTTTAGTTTAAAACCATTACCCCTTGTCCTATCGCCATCCTAAAAAGTCCATCCCCACCTTTCTTACAAGCCCCGTTTAAGTACTGAAAGGCCACAATAAGGTCTCCCCAGAGCTTCTGTTCTCCAGGCTGAACAAACTCAGCTCTCTCAGCCTGTCCTCACAGGTGAGGTGTTCCCTCCCTCTTGATCATTTTTGTGGCCCTCCTCTCAACCCGCTCCAACAGGTCCATGTCCTTCTTATGCTGAGGGCTCCAGAGCTGGACACAGTACTCGAGGTGGGTTCTCACCAGGGCAGAGTAGAGAGGCAGAATCACCTCCTGCAACCTGCTGGCCACATTTCTTTTGATGCAGCCCAGGATATGGTTGGCCTACTGGGCTGTGAGTGCACTTCGTTGGCTCATGTACAGCTTTTCATCCATGAGTACCCCCAAGTCCTTCTCTGCAGGGCTGCTCTCAATCCCTTCATCCCCCAGCCTGGTGCAGGACCTTGAATTTGGCCTTCTTGAACCTCATGAGGTTCACGTGGGCCCACTTCCTGAGCTTGTCCAGGTTCCTCCAACTGGCATCCTGTCCCTCAGTCAACTGCACCACTCAGCTTGGTGTCGTCTGTAAATTTGCTGAGGGTGCGCTCGATCCCACTGTCTATGTCATTGATGAAGATATATTAAACAGTGCTGGTCCAAATACAGACCCCTGAGGGACACCACTCATCACTGATCTCTGTGCAGACATTTAGCTGTTGACCACTATCCTCTGGATGCAACCATCCAACCAATTCTTCATAAACCAAACACTCCACCCATCAAATCCATCTTTCTCCAATTTACAGAGAAGGATGTTGTGGGCAACCATGTCAAAGGTCTTACAGAAGTCCAGATAGACAACATCTGTAGCTCTTCCCTTATCCACTGATTTAGTCACTTTATCATAGAAGGCCACTCGGTTCATCAGGAAAGACTTGCTGGCTGTCTGGAATCCNTGCTGGCTGGCTGGAATCCCCTCCCTGTCTTCCATGTGCCTTAGCATAGCTTCTAGGAGGATCTCTTCTATGATCTTTGCAGGCACAGAGGTGAGGCTGACAGATCAGTAGTTCCCAGGGTGCTCCCTTCTACCCTTTGTAAAAATGGGTGCAATGTTTCCCTTTTCCCACTCACTGAGGACTTCACTTGGCTGCCATGACTCTTTGAATATCATGGAGAGTGGCTTGGCAACTACACCAGCCAATTCCCTCAGGAGTCTTAGATGCATCTTGTCCAGTCCCATAGACTTCTGTATGCTCAAGTTCCTTAGGTGGTCACAAACCTGATCTTCTCTTACAGTGGGAGTTATTTTGCTCCCCTAATCCCTGCCTTGAGGTCCACTCACTTGAGAGATGGGAGAGAGTTTGCCAGTGGAGACTGAGGCAAAAATATTGTTGAGTACCTCAGCCTTCTCCTTGTCTGTTGTTACCAGTTTGCTAGTTGTGTTCATAGTGGGGTTGTTACACTTTCTATGACCTTCCTTTTCTGGCTGACCCACCTGTAGAAGCCCTTCTTATTCTTCTTTGCATCCCTTGCCAAGTTCAGCTCCAGCTGTGCCTTGGCTTTCCTGACCCCATCCCTACACAACCGGGTAGTGTCCCTATACTCTTCCCAGGATACCTGTCCCTGTTTCCACTGCCTGTGCATCTCTTTCTTGTACTTTAGTTTGACCAGCAGGTCTTGACTCAGCCGTGCAGGACTAGTTGTTTGCTGGGTACCCAGCCCCTTGAGCTGGAAGACAGGGATGGGGAACAGAATAAAACCTCCATAATCCAAGAGGAAATGGTTAGTGACCTGCTTCAGCACCTAGACATACATGACTCTATGGGGCCAGATGGGTTACGCCCAAGAGTGCTGAAGGAGTTGGCGGATGTGCTCACCAGACCACTCATCATAATTTATCAGCAGTCCTGGCTAGCTGGGGAGGTCCCAATGGACTGGAGAGTAGCACATGTGATGCCCATCTACAAGAAGGGCCGGAAGGAGAATCCGGGGAACTACAGACATGTCAGTCTGACCTCGGTGCCGGGGAAGGTTATGGAACAGATCATTCTGAGTGTCATTACGTGGCACATGCAGGACAACCAGGTGATCAGGCCCAGTCAGCATGGATCCATGAAAGGCAGATCCTGCTTGACAAACCTGATCTCCTTCTATGACAATGTGACCTGCTTAGTGGATGAGGGAAAGGCTGTGGATGTTATTTGCCTGGACTTCGGTAAAGCCTTCAATACTGTTCTCCACAGCATTCTCATGAAAAAACTGGCTACCCAAGGCTCGGACAGGCGTACGCTCTGCTGGATCAAACACTGGCTGGATGGCCATGCCCAAGGAGTGGTGGTGAATGGAGTTAAATCCAGTTGGTGGCCAGTCACAGGTGGTGTTCTGCATGACTCAGTGTTGGGTCCGCTCCCGTTTAATATCTTTATTAATGATCTGGATGAGGAGATTAAGAGCATCCTCAGTAAGTTTGCAGACAACACCAAGTTGGGTGGGAGTGTCGATCTGCTTGAGGGTAGGAGGGCTCTTCAGAGGGACCTGGATAGGCTGGATCGATGGGCTGAGGCCAATAGTATGAGCTTCAACAAGGTCAAGTGCTGAGTCCTGCACTTGGGCCACAATAACCCCATGCAGCACTACAGGCTTGGGGAGGAGTGGTTGGAAAGCTGCCTGTCAGAAAAGGACCTGGGAGTGTTGACTGACAGCTGGCTGAACATGAACAGATGGCCAAGAAGGCTAACAGCATCCTGGCCTGCATCAGGAATAGTGTAGCCAGCAGGACCAGAGAAGTGAGCGTTCCCACTGTGCTTGGCACTGGTGAGGACGCATCTTGAGTACTGTGTTCAATTTTGGGCACTTCAGTATAAGAAGGACATTGAGGTTCTGGAGAGGGTCCAGAGAA
>RSEF01000005.1:18469155-18481652 GCA_003993805.1 Himantopus leucocephalus
AATCTGTTTATATTTCAACCCTTGGGTTTCCTTGTTTTTTTCCGATTCCCCTTCCCAGGTGGGGAGGGGTTCATCAGATGATAGAATAATTGTTGAAATGACAGCAAATTGTTGTGGGTTCTTCAAACCATAACACTTTGCATTTGGAATTTTTAAGATTATAAGAGTTCACAATAGAACTAGGAAATAAGTTGTAACTTGGAGTTTGGTTTTCTTTCATGTCATTTTAGAGAGAGTGATTCTTTTAATACAGTGTATGTTCTGTATCAATAGTCGCCTTCCTTAACATGTATGGAAAAACTCTTCTACAAATGTACCATTTTTTAATAGTTACCTGAAGAGTCTTGGTTATAAATCTTAATGACATTGCTTTTGTTCTGCCTACTTAGTGGGAAGGTATGTGATTCTTTTGTTAGGTTGATCTGGACAGTACTTCTAAGGACAGCTCATCTGTTGTTTTAGAAGGAGCGTGGATGTACTATGAGAGGCTCTCCATGATGTTAGTTCCATTCCTGAGAATCCGCACTCTGTAAGCAGATGCCTGACTTTTACCTCTTAAAAGTATTTTGATGTGCTTACCTTAGGAATATGTAAATATGTCTCTGCAAGATTGGGGATGTGCTGGAACTTCTGCAGTGTTAAAGCTTCTGTGAAGTTTGGCATGTTATAATAGATCCTGAATACTTTGGCTGTGAAATAATTTTGCTGTGGAGCTCTGTCCTTGCTCTGTATGTGGTGGTGTCAGGAGCGGTTTTATTTATGTAGCTTGAAATAATGATAAACCTGTTTCAGATATGGGCTATACTTGACTCTCCTTTCACTGAGGTAAAACAAAATGATTGTTGCATTGGTGCTTTCTTGAAGGGAGGAATCTCTTGCCTGTGTAAAGTATTCAGGAACAACAGCATGTTTTTGCCTGAAAATATTGTAAGTTCTGAATGTTTAACACTGCACAGTGGGTGTTTTATGTAGGGCTCTTAAAACCTGGAAGTAGTTGAGATAATTCTTGTTTAAGTTCTTGTTTAAGAACTATCTCAAGCAAGAATTATTCTTGCAAAAAAGCTTGGTTAGCTGTTACTAATGCTAGAACATTTCCCAAAATCGTGAGACTGTATCTTAGTTTTCTTTAATGGAACGACTGTTTGCCTGATGTTAAGAAACAGAAGATAAAGAAAGGTGAACAGAGAAGCATGACATGATGGTTACAAAAGTTTGAAACAAGGGATTCAGGGTGAAATAAAAAATGCGTTTGAGCACAACCCTGAAATGGCTTTTAATTCATGTTGGTTTTCCTGAGGTAACCTAAAGCTAATGAAGCCTATCACTATGTTTAAATGTAGAACGTGGCAGGAAAGAACACTTGCTAATTTTATGACAGGGAAATGTGCTATGTCGGAGTCCTCAACTGCATTTCAGTGCCATTTCAGTCAGTCTGTCATTGATTTAGGGGGCTGTTTTCCTAGTAACTACTACTAGCATGATGTGAGGGTCTGCCACATATTATGGTCATTAATCCTCTTGAAATAGTGAGGAAATACTGAAACTCTGGACAGGCTCTGAAGTTTAAGTTAATACTTTCAAAGCACTGAATCTTCTCTCTTCAGACAAAGGATAACGGCTTTAACTGTCTTTTAGGTATGGTGTGTGAATTAATCTGTTACTGTTTCATTTTAAATTCAATTAATTTAATTTCATACTGTAGATGTGTCTGTAAATACATAAATCAGCATGACACACAAAGTCAATACTTAGAAGAGTGTGAATGTATTTCATCAATAGCCCAGTGTAAATTCCACTGTTGCCTCTTGCTATTTATGAACCTTTTTTTTTTAGTCTCAGCTGCTTTAACTTTTATCTTAAGAATTGTTTTACTTCTTTATAATGTAGTTGTTAGTAAAATAGGCCATGGGTATTATTCCAGCTGTAAATTTTCTCAGTCCTCTGTGTTTCTTGAATAATGTAAGCCAAGGTAACTTTTCAGCAAACACAGAGGTTGTTTCTGGGAACTTGTTATCTTTGTTGTTATGGTAAGGTCTGGCAGCGTAACAACAAATAAAGGTTACAAAACCTCTACTAGAATATTGACGCACATGGCTTACAAAGAGTGTCTAATGTAACTTTCCTTCTAGTTAAAATTTAGCCAGCAATGTAGAGTTAAAAGTAGTTTTCTCTCTTTTTGTCAAAGCAGAAATAAAAGAAATTTCACCATTCGTGATGCTCATAAATAGCTTTAATGACAAGGTTTAGTTTCATGTTAGATCAGTATTTTTTGTGAACATACTGTATTGTATGAAAGCAACCTGCCATCTTGAGGTCGAGAACATCAACTGGGTTTAAATTCCTTGTTAGAAATAAGCTATTGTAGGTAACTTTATTGGTCTTCATTCTAAGAAATCCTCTTAATTTTTCCATATGTCTTTAACACAAGAGCTATTAAACATTCACAATGTTTGGCTTTTGTAAGTTCAGAATTTCTCATGGGAGTTAATATGGCTGAAAAAAATCATAGCACTGTGAACACTTGAAGAAAACAGTTGTTATTTTCTGCTCAAGACCTTTGTGAAGAACTCAAATAGGTATCAACCTGAGCCTCGAGGAAAGAATACCAGTAGAATAAATATCCCCCCAGTTTATGGCACAGGGCAGCAACAATGCAATTCTACTGTGGACAATGGAGTCAGCATTTTGTTTAGAGATTTTGAGGTATGTGGATTATTTTCCTTTTTTGCTGTATTGCTTTCCAACAGGACATGTCCAACAACACTCCAAGTTCACTTAGGGCAGAAGCAAATAATTAGGATATTGGCTGGGGTCGCTGGCTGGCTGAAGCCACATGCTGTTTGGATGCTTGGGATGTTCAAAGTCAAAGATGTGCCATCTCCTGACAGCCCACAGCTGGGACTTCTGAACTGGAAAAAATAGTTCTGTACTTCTGGAGAATCCTACCCCCATTAAGTTAGGCCATGGAAAGGCTCATGATAGAGTCAAAAGATATTTTGAGCAGTTTTTGAGATATTGGGTGATTAAAGAATTATGAGAGGAGGAGAGAAAATGGGAAGTATGTCCCACAATGTAGTGTTCAGTACAGTTGTTTGTTAGGAGTTTATGGGCCAACAATTCCTTCGGTTCCGTCTCCCTTGGAAAAATCAGAATGTGGAGCTCACCAGCATTTCATCTTTGTGGTTTCTGTTTATTAAAGATTGAAAATACCTGTTAAGCCACAAAATTCTATTGAGAAGCTCCAAAGAGTGTAAAGATGGGTTCATATGGGTCTTGAGGGTCCATGTCCTAAACAGGATTTTTAATTCAGCTGTTGTTTCCTTTACTCTTGCTTGACTCACACATTGCCTGCCAGCATAGGTAGATGTAAGGTGTCATTTTGTATTGATGTTAAATCCGTGGGCGACTTTTGCAAGGATGCCAGTAAATTGACATGTTTGATTTAAAATGGTTCACTTGGTCTGGGTGCTAAAAGGGTTAAACCAACTGAAACCACTTTTAAACCAATAAATATTTTATATGAGTGTGTTGTGTTAGATTAGCTTAATGGGGACAGTCTGCTGGGAGAGGGAATTTCTCAACTGTAAATCGGCTATATAATTGTCTTCATTTTGCAGTATGAAGGTTTATTGCTATTGCAGTTAACAGCACTGACAGCAGATGCAATAGTAAGTTCGTGGTGCAATTGTCAATGCTCTGAGAACCTCAAATGTTGGCATATTTATTTAAATATGTCCCTGTTTAATAATATAGTAGTTGTTGAATACTGTTTGGCACATTGCCTTTCTGAAGTGCTGTATGAGTATTAGCTAATTCTGAATATTCTGCTAACATAGCATCTATTATTTATCTTTTATATATGAGGAAGTTGAGCTTCCCCAGTTTAAGTTGACTTCCTTTAAATAGTAATAAAAGTTGTCTTTATGGCAGGCAAAATTAATTTTTTTAAACTTTGGTCTTCTTGTTGAGACTATAGAGGTAAAACGGATAATTGTTCTATAAAGCTATGAAGTGTGCTGTTCCTGAGCTATGGTGAAAAATTATGCAACTGGAGAAATGAAGTTGCAAGGGTGTTAGGTTATAACTCTCCCCTCTACCACGAAAAGTGGAAGGATGGAAATTATAATTCTGTCTTTGGTCCTCAGCCTGCAAGAATTACATCAGAGGTATGAGGTGGCAGTAAGTGAAGGCAGAAGCTCGATATCTTCTTTTTGCAGTGTTTAAGAGTCAAAAAAAGCCAGTGTGTGTGAGTAAGTGTTGTCTGCTTCGTGTTTCTAAACCTCTTGGTGGATGAGGAGGAGCTGTGGATTGAGTGGACCTGCTTAGTGAATTTCTTGGCTTTTGGGTTTGCGAATCAAATAGTATTACTATAACGTGATTTTGTAGATGTTCTTTTTCTTTTCTGCTGTTCAGTGCTGGGTTTAACTGAATCAAAAGGAAAATGAATGGAGGATCTGAGAAAATGTGATGAAAGTGTATGGTTCTGCTGTAATCTATGGGTTATCGATATGTCATTTGAGAACTTTTATGGAATGCTGTATGCACTTACGGCTTAAGCCATATACTCCAGGTTTTGAACTAGGCACAGGTTATGCCTAACAGCAGCAATGCACTGAAATCCTTGTCAATAACTTCAGCATACCTTCTGTGGAAATTTCAGTTTTACTTGGATTGCAGATTCATGGATGCTTTGTCCAGTCCTTATACTTTTTTCATTCATTTTGCATGAACGCATTTTTTTCTGTTCTTCCAAATTAAAACTGTCCTAGCTGGACTTCAGAAGATAAAAAAAAAAGTGTTTAGATGACCAGAAATGTAATTAAATGTGGGGTTTTTTTTAATGCAAAACTTGATGCTATAGAGTATGACTGTCAAGAAGGTGAAGTTGTGGATTAACCAAAACAAAATGCTTTCGTGATACACATACTGCTTCGAATTAGCCAGTGTGTAGGATGTGCTGACCTACAGCTGTACTTTGTTATGCCACACTTCTGGCATTCTTTTTTTTCTTGATAATTCTTAAATAAAGATTTGGGTTTGGCCTTGCTGTAAGAGATGAAATGCTTTTTCACTGGACTCGCTATGACAGAGGTGGTCAGAAGTGCCCCATTTTTATTTTGTATATGCTCCTGAAGTAGAGAGCTGGATTGTGTATGGTGTAGGTAAGTGTTTTGTAGGTTTCCCGCCACGACACATCTCTGGGAGCGTTCTGGAGTACCTGGCTTATGCCATCTGAACCTTTATTTCTTTGTAGTGTGGATTTTTTTTTTTTCCTTGTTTCTTAGACTTCCTAAATAACATACTTTTTATGTCTGGCTCTTCAGGTAAGACTGAAGGGTATTTTTTGTGACATTGAGCGAGTGGTCTGCCAGCTACTTTGTTGTTATGAGGTTTTGTTCTTTCTTGCACCCTGTGGTGTGCTTGGGCACCTTGTCATGTCCTTTTCCATCAGCCCATCATTTCTAGGATGCTACGTAAGCTGTGGCATATTCCTATGTAATAAGACTTTGTCTGAAGAAGCTGTTGAGGGTTGAAATCTCAGTGTGTCAGATTTTAGAAAGTCTTCTAAGCTGATTTCTTTAGCTTCAGTTTTAGAAGTGGTGCATACTTGGTATGTGAGGCAATGTGAAAGGCCTTACATCTTTGTTACTATTATTATTACTGTCCAAGGATTATTTCCAAGTAATTGATAAGGGACAGCTTATACAAATTTTTGTGCAGATACAAAAATAAGTTTTTTGGGGCGAAGAATGACTGCTTTAAAAGGACAATCACAAAGCCGTGGCACTTGGAGTAACCTAGGAAATGTTGCTGCTTTGTGTCTGTCTTCAAATACTGCTTTTGGTTCAATCACTTAGACCAGTGTCTTGGTGGTGCCACAAAAATACATTCTGAAATAGAAGTATATTTGTATCTCTTTTAAATTTCATTATGAAGGAAGAGGAAAAAGGAAGAGTTTGGCTCTTGGATAACAAGCTGTCTCTGCTGGTGACAGTGAATTGTTCAAGGAGAAGGAATGAAAGGTTATGACATTTCTTCTCTGATGTGCAAGTATAGGGGATATCTGTATAACATACTTAGTGTTCTTTCTTAGCATTTATAGCTTAATACAGAAGCCAGAATGCTGTTTCTTTAACTTCTCAAAGCAGCAGAATTTAAAAAACAAAAACCTAATCCTTTGTTTTATGGAAGGTGTCACCTTTGACCACTCAATCATAAATTACCTAGTGGTAGATAGATATTGATCACTTCTTATATTGTGCATATAGTTTAAAGGAGCTTTGGAGGCTTTAATTTGCGTAACTAGTTATTTCAAATAACGCGTGTCTTATGAATTCTGTCCCATTTAAGAAAGGTCACTTATGGCCACCAAGTTTCCTATTTTCTCTGTTGTGCCTTGTTATCATTTCAGTCATTGAAAATTTTCTATTTCTAGAACAATTGAGATGCTCAGAATAGAGTTGCCGGCCTGTATGTAAGAGTGAATTTTGACATGAAATACGATATAAATGATATAGTCTTTCTCTTTCTTCAGATTTTTCTCTGCTTCCCCAGCTTGAGAGTTGGCAGCTTGGAGTAGTAGTATGATGTGTTTAAACCTTTTTTTTTTGTTGTTTTTTGAGGGGAAAGTGTTTTAGCCTCAGAAGTCTGTATTGGTGACTTACCTGGATGTGTCTCTCACAAAACATATGAAAGCAAATTGAACTGCTGTGTTAGTATTCACGTTCTCAGAGCCAAGAGGATGAAAATTCCACTTAAAAGGTCTGCCCAACTGTGCATAATTTAAAAAAAAAAAAAAGTCTATACATTGTCTGCATCTTCAATAGCGGAGTAAAAGAAATTTGTAGTTATGGCAAATTTTTGTCTCTCTGGGTTTTAACAGCATATTTTTAACTGTCTGGTTAAAGTTGACTATTGCTTACCCATGTTCTAAAACTCAAGTTTGCAGGTGTTCAAGTGCTAGAAATCGTATACTCAGAAAGAGTTACACATCTGGACTTACTTAGAGAAGCTGCATAGTAAGAGGTAGGGTGTGGTAATGCAAGCAAAACTATAGTGAAGCCTCAATAAATTGAACTTGAATCGTTTGTCAGTCTTTCCCTTTTACCTACCCCCAAAACCTGTACGAACCTGGATTTTAATCATCTCATCTTTCTTCAACACCCATCCCACCCTGAGCCACAAACCCCCACTACACTCAATGTCAGCTCTGACTTTGGAATCTGTGCACAGGAGGAGAAGGTTTTCTATGATGCCATGAAAAAGGTGCATTTCTCAATTGTAAAAGTCAGATATGGCGACTACTAGAAAGAACCATGCACCCTCTAAAGAGTTGGGGAATATTCCTGGAGGCTTTTTTTTGAACACAGTAAATCAACTCTTAAGGGAGCTCAGAACTTAAGTTTCTGTAAACGTTGTAGCTAATGGTAAAATTGGGAGAAATGCACACACACCAGCAAAAATTTAAGCGAGTATTGGATGATATTTGCCATAAATAAACCATTGTCTGCAGGTATTCTGTAAGAGTTGCAGATGCATAACTGAAGTGAGCTCTGTAGCTTGCGTGCAGTACTAATCCATACCATTTGTACTTCGAATGGTGTGCTTGACACTTGGTAAGTATATTAACAGTCTGCTGCTAGATCTTATTTGCCTAATAAACTTTGAGAAACAAGTTCTGCAGATGGTTAATATTTTCAGAGGAATTGCTGTCTGTTCACGGCCGGTTTGTGGCCAAAGATGTGATAGAGGTTTTGATTAATTTTCTCTCTGAAATGTTTTCATGGCTGTGGTCATTCCACTCATTGTTGCCATCACATCTGACTGCAACTGAAAAATGAAATGCTCAGTTAGGAAGATTTTCAGTTTAAACTTAAAAGGCAGAGAGTTATCCTGGCTACTTTTGAATTTCCCTTCCTCTATCAAAGCAACAGCAAACATGATGTTTGTCAGTACTGGGGTTACTTCTACTTGAAGGAATCCTGGATGGTTGTGACAAAATCCGTGTGTTAGATATCTGTTAATGCTGAGGTCATTCTGCTGTTTGCATATTTTAGTGTTTTAAAGAGCCTTCAAGATATTTGTGGAAAGTGAAGCTGTATAGCACGAGCCAGAGAACTGGAAAATGGCTGGATTTTACTTAGTGACTGGTAGTTACTCAGAGTTTAAGTGTGCTACCAGACCACTCAGTTAGTCCCTGGAGCAGAGACAGATCTGCTTGTAGTTCACAGAAGTGCTGACCAAGGCAGAAATAATCTCTTCCAAAGTCCTGGCTAGTTTATGCTGAAGTATGTACATGTGGAAGGGTGTAGGGGGGTATTCCACATATGTGTATGTGTAAGTGTGTATATAGTATGTATGTATGTTCTTATGTGCTTAAACACTTGGTTAACCAGTTTCTCCTGCTCTGTTTTTTTCCTTTCATTCTAGTGGTTGTGCTATCGAATAACCTTCTGCTTCTGAAAAAAAAAAACAACCAAACCCCTCTGCTTTTTATGTAGACTTTAACTCCCGATGTTAGATCTTGATACCTAATTTTAAGGAGGAGAGTTTCACAGGCGCTAGGCATGGGACTGGAATTCAGTGTACCTGGATTTGGTTTTGGTATTGTTACTGAAGCGTGCCCATAAGTCTGTGAACTCCAACTTTTCATCTGAGAAAAGGTGACAGTGATACATAAACGGTCTCTCCTCTGAATGCATCTTGGAGTGTTTTACACAAGAAGCAACTCAGAGTAATCTGTTACTATACATAGGCTTTTTAAATAAACCTGCTTTGTTTGACTTCGTTGTATTACTCTCTTAATGACTGGTGTTTCATTAGAGAGAAATGAAGCTGCAAACTAACAGAATGGTAGGTAAAGTATCCCTGAAAAGGTGTATTTTATTAATCAAAATTTTATGCCTGATCAATTTTGTGCACCTAAATCTTTTATCTTGTATAACCACTTTCCATACCTTTTGCAGTCTTTGTTTTACAATTTCTGCAATTTGTATCCTTCTCCTGTGTTGGTAGTATTTCTTCTCAGCTTGAAAGCTCTTCTGGGCAGGGATCTTGAGTATTGTTTTTCCTTTTACCTGCTTGCTTTGTGTTGTGGTTTCCCTCCCACCCCCCCACTGTCTGAAGAACCAAGATTGTTAAAGGCTGGAATGTCTGTAGGTGGGTAATTAAAAACAGTGGTAAAGAGCGCTCTTGGAAACTTGTTGGGTTACTTCTCTAAGTAGGATGATGAGGCAGCATCATTGAATGGAAGGAAAAAAAACCCAACCCAAACCAAAGGAACAACCCCAAACCACCGTCCTGTTTCTGGCAGTTTGAAGAGGCTTCCTGCTGTCCCCTTACATGTGGCTCCACAAACATTGTCTGCCCATGACAGAATTGGTAAAACTGAAGAAGCTGCAACTTAGCCTGTGTTTGAGGATTGCTGCTTGGTATTCAGCCTAGTACACAATGGAAAGAAGATGAGCAGGTAGAAGTACTTTATGCTTGTGACCTCTGTTCAATATTATCACTCAACTTGCATGGTCCAAATTAAGGTCTTCATTGTTACCTGCAAAAGATTTAAGTGATCTAGGATTCATTTAACTTGGGGATTACCACCTTGACACATCCAGCCCTTCTCCAGCCTGCCACAGGAATTACAGCTCATGGAAAATAACTCTGGTTGCTGATCCCCAGGGTGTGGAACTCCTGGCATCTGGAGATAGAGCACATCTGGTGCCGGTCCTCAGAGGCAGAATTCAGCCACCCCAGAGCTTATTGCATGTGGGGAATGATGCAAGTGACTTGTTTTCTCTGAACAATGGCTATGGGATCTTTGTAAGCATTGGCGTCTTGCCTGGTTATTCTGAGTTGGTTGGGTTTTTTTGGGTTGTTCCCACCCCCCGAGGAAATCTGTGTGCGATGAGGGAGGATGTGGAGTACTGTAAGTTCTCCATACAGCTGACTCAATCCTCCAAGCCATATTTGCTCCTTGACACTGATGCTCTTACATATGCAGAATGCATGCATAAAAGCTGCTGTGCCCATCCAGAAGGCACTTGCTAGGTTCTGATGTGCTTTTTTTGTGCTTTTCTGATTCCTAGGATTCTGTGGAGTCAATGTTGCAGGGACATAGGAGAAAGGTTGGGGTTTTTTTTAAAGAAGATGTACTGCAGCGCTCAACTTTGAGGAATGTTCTTGGAACCTGTTAATATCACCTTCCTTGTACAGTTTATAAAGCTTTTGTAGGGTAGCAAAACTTGTTTTGCTTGAGATAGAATATGAATTCAAAACCTAACAGCTCTTCCACAATTACTTCCCCAGGGGTGCTTGTATTTTGGAATAGTTTCCCCACAAAGATCTGTTCTGGAATACTTTATTACAGTCCCTTCTAAGTCTTAGCCTTGGAGCTCAGTTGGTACTGTAGGAATTGGGACTGTGTAACAGGCGCATCTGACAATTTGAGCATCTGCTGGTCACATCTTAATATAAACTCATTCATTATCATGGTCGTTTATAACATGACTGACACCTGTCCATATGCTTGTTGACGGCCTCTTAAGACCTTCTTGTCCGCAAATGCTAATTTCTGAGAGAGGATGCCTTCTTTTAGGTATTCCTTCTCTTAACATAGTGCCAAAGAGCTTATGAGAACATTTCAGGTCATGTCGCAAGAGTGTCTTCCCGACATGTTTTTGGCCAGAGGTAGGTGGGAGGACTTGTTTGAATGGACAGCAGGAAAAGTAATGATTTGCTTGGGAGCTCACGCTGTAGGACAGGTACACTCAAATCAGTGTACTAGTGTGGGGTAGGAATTTGTTCTTTTACTTGTAAACTCTTCTGTTCTTTTAAAATTCCTGCTAAATTCTCCAGCTGTTTAGTTTCCTGGCTATTAACTGGGAGGAAGCGGCTTTACATGTTCTTTCCTATGCTCATTTTGAAACTCTCACAGCAGTTCTTTTTTATTTATTTATTTTCTTTTTATAAATAAAATCTTAGTCTAAAAATGACTACAATTTTAAATTCTAAAAAAAATTACTAAGATTGTAAAGTCTAAAAAAAGCCTAAAATGACTTCAGGTCTCTATTCCCTGCTGCGTGGCTGTCATTGCTGTTGCAAACCACTGTGTTGACAGGAACTCATCATTGATTCAGTAAAGCTTCACAGCAATTGAAAGACTATGTACCAGTGCTAATGAAAAGCCTTTGCGTAGTTTCTGGGCGCTTGGGCATCAACAGGCATGTGGAGAGGTTGCAGGGATAAAAATATAACTTGTCAGCTGCTGTGCTCTGAATTACAGCTGCATGCAATGCTTTCTCCTGTATAACCAGTCTGCCACTTTGTTGTGAGACAGAAGCAATATACTGAATTCAACAAAAACTTCCCCATTTTCTCCAGGAACTAGAGTTTTGTTAACTTTTTTTTTTTTTAAACTGAAGTGTTTGTATGCAAGAATAGAGCAGTCAAGCACAGTGGGAGATGGGTAAGCATTATGCACACACACTTAGGATTGCAAAACGAAAATTTATCACCAGTTTGTTATTGTAAGGTCTAAACTAATGTTGGCTGGTTATAAAAAGGAATGAACTTTGCAGGGTTATTTTCCTATTTAAACATCAGCAGGACACTGAGAACAGATTATTGTGAATATTTGAGTAAGTTGTGTTTGCTTAGTGTGCTTGGCAACGTTTCTCTCAATGAAACTTTAACTTTTTAAGCTGTCCAAGTTCTATTTCAAAACTTTGGCCTTCATCAGGAAGGTAAGATGGGTGCAAAAAAAAAATCAGTGGTTTTTTTTTTTCTCACTTATTGATGTGTATGAGGTCAGTGATCAGATCACTGTTGTATATGTGGCCAGAAGTGAGTGTGCTTTATTATCTTTATGTAGAAGAACTTTGAAACATGGAGTGGTAGTTTATTCAAAGTCCTGTCATAAATATTGCTTATTCCAAAGAGGATCATTTTGCTGGGATGATCCCAAAAGGTTAAGAAATAGATCAGTCTAAAGCAGATAGCATTCTGTGCCTTTCTCCCACATTTGGCTGAGCACACGCCAAATGTACGATCAGACTCTTTTTGCTGGATACTACAGATCTTCCAACGTCAACTCCACCTGTTGCACTGGCTTCAGCGATGCATCGGAAAAGCAGTAATGATTTCAAAAAGCTTTCCAGTGTCTGAAACGGCATGAAACAGTTCTTACAGTTGTAAACTCATGTTAAAAAACAAGAATTCCTGAAACTTGTCTATTAGCAACCTCAAAGCACATCTTTCTATACAGTTGTAAAATTGGCACTAACAAAAAAGACTTTATTTGAATAGTATGCAAAAGTTTATGTGCAAACCCTAAATATCCCTGAATTTGGTTTATCTGCAGCTTGCTGTTTAGATTTTAATTAATTTTTTTTTCTTCCCCGGGGGCTGATTTGATACTTGAACTCAACAAATGGTGCCCTTGTTGCTTCCTAAATCCTGGAGAAGTTGGTTGTTGGGTTTTTTTCCCTTTTTCTTTTTTT
>RSEF01000005.1:18481662-18500653 GCA_003993805.1 Himantopus leucocephalus
GGGGAGCATCTGTCAGTCCCATCTGGGGTCCCCCACATCCCCATAGCCAATTCAGCCTAAACCATGACAATGTGGGAAGAAGTGGTGAAAATACCAGAAAACTGCCTTTCAAACTGGCCCTTCTGTTTCCACATGCTCAAGTTTCACACTACTTTGTCATAGCATGGGTAACAGGATATATTTTTCCTAATTAGAGTTATTTGACAGATTTTTTATAGATTGCTATTAGTGTGGAAAGAGAAGGCAGAAGAGTCAGACAAATGAAAAATTGTTTTTCCTGGGTAGAGAGAATTCTATCCAATTTTACTAGACAAGGAAACTCCAACTTGTTGATACTGGCCCTTTCACCAACATTTGTTCATACCAAGTCATAAGCTTTGCTTCAAAACCTCAAATAATCTCTTTCAAAGCCTTGGAGAATTCAGAAGGAGATAGGAAAAATTATGGCTCTATTTGTTTCATATCCTTTTGATTACAACACACCCTTTCTTAGTGTCTCTCTGTCTTGGGTTTCAGTCCTGTAATGACTTCTGTTTTGATAAGTATCCTGGATCCACATGAAGCCCGTGCACATATTTCCTTTAGACATTTGTTCCACCCACTATATCATTTTTTAACACTTCATTAGCAGTTAGTAACTCATTGTAATTTATTGTGGAGTTTACAAAAAGGGTGTAACTCACTTGAAAACTGTTCAGAATGTTTTACAACAAACATGATCTATCTTCTGGGGAGCCACAAGTATGTACAGTGCAATAAAGGCGAGAACAAAGCAGCAGAGGAAGTCATGATAGAAATAAGGGTGAGTAATCATAAGGGCTTGCAGGTTTAGTTGATATGAAGGCATATCGATATGTTACCTGCCAAAATTATTTTTCTTTCATTATTCCCAGAAAGTAAATGTTGGTTAGGGAATTCATTATTGGTTAAGATGACTTTTGTCTTTAAACTGTGGGTAATAGTTCTTTCAGCCATGTTATCCCACCGTTGTGCATTTCAAGTGTGGTTGATTTGAATGGGCAGGAAGCCATGTGGTGGCAGTGGCCTTATTGGTCTTATTGAAAGCCTAGGCAGCAATGCCAGAGATGAATAGTCTAAAGGCATGATGCCAAACCCAGTAGACTGTATGGAAAGACAGGTACTGGTTTCACTAAACATGAAAATAAATAATTTTCTGCTCTTACCCAAGAACTTCCCTGGTTTGGCTCAAAGCACACAGGAGGAGTGATGTGTGAGAAATTTATACTGCTCTTCTTCATGGACTATATTTTAAATGGATAAACAGAGAGAGAGGTTCTCATTCTAGAGCTACTAAGATGGTACTTTTCATAAGTTTTAAGTCCACATTCAAAGAAAACAATCAGAAAAAAGAAAACAAGCCTATTTTTTCTACTTGTATATGTGATATTTTTTCTGCTCCTGAGGAGGAATCCATTACACTTAAATAATGCATATAGTCAAACTCAACAAAACTAAGGCTTCTGCTAACATGAGAATATATTGAAACCTAGAAAGCACCACAAAAAAACTCAAAGTAGGGAATTAAGTACTGAATTGGTGGCTCAAACACTCCAAGACTGAACAGTTAAAACACTGGACTTAGACTTGATTGTCTTCTCAGCAGCATCTGACCCCTGTTTCCGTTTCTTGTGCACTAGAAGCACCTTCTTGTTAGGTAACAATGCAATATCCTACCCAGTAGATGAGTCAATCAAACAGCCATCATCTTAAGTAATGGAAAGAGGCAAACGTGTCTTTGTGTTCCTGATGTCAGATTTTACACCATAGCAACCAAGCTGTATTAGCGCACTTTTTTTGTAAATAGCAGACATGGGTTCTTGTATATATGTTTAATATCTGATTCCATCTACTAGGTTAATCTACTGTAGCATCTAATAAATGAGACCCATTAAGAGAATAATTCTTCAGCTGCCCGTATCCCCTGGATAACCTAGCTTTAAAGCCTGTGAAGGAAGTAATGGTGAGATAAGCAGGATTAGGGCACAGACAAAACACACAGTGACTAATTATGCTGTAAGCAAGGTACAATCTGGACTAAGGTTCCCTCTTCTGGGGTGAGCAGAGGCTTGAAAGTTTGTATGACCTCTGCTGTCAGTATGGAAGGAGACAAAACTACTCATCACAGAAGTCTCCTTCCCCCCATACAGTAAAAACCAACTTTTCTTCTCTGTAATTTACTTTTCCCTCACCCCCATACCATGACCGTTACTTCAGTGGTGGAACAGAATATAATGGTCAGTCAGTCCACTACCTCCTTTGAAGTAATGGAGACACTCTTTCACAACGTCTTGATGGAAATTTCTACTTTTCACTGGTTCTGAATGCAGTCTTAATCACATATTCAATCAGGAGAGTGTGTATGTCTCTTTTCTACGACAGTATAACACGAACTATTTGTTTTTATTAAATTGTGTGAGCTACTAAAGCTTATTAGAATATTTTTTCCCAGTTTTCTGTAATATTTGCATATCTGCAGCAAAGGAAATTGCAGTTGGATTGACACATGATTTTATTCACCCCAGTTGCACTGGTGCAGTAGAAATTGCTTATTGCTCACAAAAGAGCTAAGTCTGGAATTCTGACTCATAAAGCACTTCATTTTCTTTCACAAGTCATTCTTGCTATTATACCAAGCAGCAGCAGATTTTACTGGCAAGATCAAATGCCAGCTGAGGCTGGATCTGCCACATGGCACAGAGAGTGACGCTTCTTCTACAAAGAAGGATGCAGATACTTACTTCAACTGAAAAGCTTGCAGGCTTCTTAATAGCCGTTGTCAATAAACGTTCTTTGTGGACCAGTAGCAGGTTGCTGTTGAGTTTGTGAATCCCATTTCTGAAATTAGGCTGAGGCTGGAGATTTTGACATGGGAACTGTGCAGTCGTTGCAAGTGTGGGTGAGAGTTCAGGGCTGTCCTTGAGTCCTTCAGCCTCTTGGCTCACCGCCTCAGCGTACTGCTCATGGGGGAGCATTTTGCGACAGCAAAATACCCTCAGCCTAGTTCTGCATTCAGGTTGCACTTGGAGCAGGGAGCCTGCTTTCATTTTTTGACTCCTTGTTTCTACATTTGGTAAGACCCTTGATGAATTGTAAACAAATACTGAGGCTGCTGTTTCTTATTCCCTGCATCAATGCCAAAAATTGCTACTCTGAAAGCCAGGGATTAAGATTTGAAGTTGTGGTAGCCACCTAGGCAAGATGTAGCTGCAAGAGAGAAGCTGCACAGCTGTCCCCCCTTCCTCTTCCTCAGTGACAGGAAGGGTAGTGGGATCATGGCAGGAAACATTCTCCTATATCTGTGTCTCAAGCAATAATACTGCATGAAAAAACAGACAATAGGCAGCCTAGAGAGAAGAGGGGAGCAGAATAGTTCACCCAAAGTCCCCTTTACTCATCCCATATCAAGAGAATTTGCAATGTCTTCTATCCTTTGACCCTAAGAGAAAGAGGATTTCAGGACTGAATTTGAGATGGTCATAGGTTGTTTCATTTTTCTGCTGTGTTTGTTTAGTTTCCAGCACAAAATACCAGCAAAAAATACAAGGTGCAACTTTGGCCCCCGCCAGACCACTCAGGGTTAACAAGGGCTAAAGATGAGGGATTTACCCTAGGCACCAACTTGATATTTATACGTCTCCTGTGAATGCAAGGGAAGTGTTACACCAGAAAGCAGCCCTACTGAAAGGATAATATTCACATTCATTTGCTATGTTGGTCTAAGATAACCACAAAGACCCAGAGCTTGTACAGTGCCAGGTACTCCAAGCAGTATGCTAAGATAACATTACCTGGCTCAGGTCCCAGAGAATAACTTTTCTTGGAGTCAGACTGACCAAGCCTTTATTATATTACAAGATACTTAATTTTTTACTCTGAACCAATTTTGTCTAATTGAAGAAACTCAGCTGGGGAACTTTCTCAGGACTTCAGAGAGATTTAAAAATTGAGTAGGAATTAGCTAAATATTCTCTTCCTTCTTTTAAAATCTCCAGCTTTGAAACTCCTCATTGTACAGGGTACTGTGGTACAGTAACAGCTTCAGACATAGCTGCAACCCACAGAAAATACACCATGAGGTATCAGTTTTAATACAGTCCCAGTTTAGTAATCTCTCCCATGAGTTCAGGCAATTCAACATCTGGTTTACTTTTGGACGACTGTCAAACTCTTCTGCAAACCTATCCCAGCTCCCCCCTGATCCCCAGCAGAGTTCAAAAGTGCAGCCATGCAGGCTTTGTCAAACCAGATTCTTGAAGCAACCTCCCCTCCCAGCCTGGGGACTGTGCAGAAATCCCCTCACAAGGGAGTCCTACCAAGCTACGCTCAAAGAAGAAAACAGTTGCTATAGTAACCAGTTCTCTACCTGCACTGAACTGGCTCTCTCTTCCCTTTTAATCTTCTCTGGTTTTATTAGTTCTGGGTGAGAAGCAGCTTGTCAAGTTAGGGCTGCACTCGGTTCTGCGGGCTGGAGGAGCTCGTGGAAGGTACTGGCAGGTCCTCCCCCATCAGGTGGTCCTTGCTTGCTCGCTTTGCCTGCTGGAGGATGCCCTGCATGAGGGTTACCACCGCTGTTGTTTTGTGACAGAGCCGCCCAAGCCGCAGAGGAACAAGTTCTTTGCTTCCCCTTCTTGCCCCCGGCTTGCGGCAGAGTCCTACTGCTATCTTGTCTGAGAGCAGACCTGCCACTGGTCTGTAGGTTCACCTGCACATCCTTTGCAGCCTCACTGGGAGAGTGAGGCCTGCTAGTGGAAAAAGAAACTGGATACAGTCTCTTTTCTGTAATAGTACCTTTGTGCAACTCCTCCTAGGGTTAAAAGTGACCACAACAATCACTGAAAACACTTCAGAAAGTTCTAAACTGGGCTAAATTGCAGCTTTTCCAATCTGTCTACTGTGGCCATGCCTTGGACTAACAGTTTTCTGCATTATGAATTCCAATGTGGAAGTATATAACTGGGAGCCAAAGACACCCGCTCTAAGGAAGAATATGCCAGATACACCTCTAGCTGTTTCAAGTGTGCAACACAGGTAAATCACCTGCACAAGCTGGGGCATGTTCCCCTGACACCAAGTGGACTAGCATGAGGTGGATATGATGTGGTGACTAGGGAGGGGGAAAAAAAGCCACAGAATTAATTACCATGGGTGTCACAATGGTCACTAATAAAAGGCTGCAGAGAATCATGTAGGAAAGAGCTGGTAATGCACTATAACAAGGCATCAGGCACTGTCAGTGCTTGTGTTACATGCTCAGAGCCTGTATGCCATGAAGAACCCAAGAGCATTCACTGGACACTTGCATGGACAGAGCAGGAGCAAAGCAAATTAGAAGACTTCCTTCTTATGTTCGTGTAGCCGCCATTTACATGATAGTAAATGCTCTGTATTTAAGTACAACACAATAAAAAGATCAAAGAGCATAGCCACATCAATATGTTGCTTGAACAAGAGCCAGTAGTAAAATAAAAACGTGCGTACATTTCTAAAACATTTGAAAATCCATTATTGACCCAGATAATGAGGTAGATCACAGACTAGTCTTAAGGTGACTTGGACTTCTAAAGTATCCTTTTTTTCGTCCCTTTTTGCTCATTATGCAACAATTTGCTATGCGAAGCATGCATAGCAATGGACTAATACCAAGCTGAAATAACTGATTTGTGATGGAACTTGCAACTCCAGTACTGCTGGTTATTCAAGCATGCTGCAGTTTTTTCCTATGTTAGGATGTAAAAGGGTGGATTCCAGATATGGATTCCAGACACTGTAGTTTCAACTTGGGCACTGATTGTACTTAAGTAATTGGCATAGTTTTTATGGCATCCTGGCAGAGTTTATTGTTTAAGCTAAAGAATGGTTTCTAGCTGGTTATTGCCTTATGGGCTGTTAAACCTCTATCATGGGCACAAGCAGAGTAAGGAGATGGCAGAGAGAAGTTTCCGAATCTGCGGGGAGCCATGCCTGCAGTAATGGCAGTGATGGCACTCTGCTGGCAGAGCCTGCGGCAAGATACACGTTCTAGGCCATAGCTTCACTGATCCACATCACTCAGACACATTTGTTCCTTCCCAGTGATAACAACTAGCAACCTGAGGTTAAAGAAAGGTCATTAAGTTAGAAAATGTTTCCAAATATGCAGCAGTATGATTATTCATGGGGAACTGCCTGCCAAAGAAGTGGTCAGTGGACTTAAAGCATACACGTGCTGAAGAGCAGGCAGGGTAAATACAGGAGGATCAGCAGAGCAAAGAAGTTAAAGCATTTCAGGGAGCTGGCTGTGTTCTTTCTTCCCGACATGCACATACACACATGCACACATTGATTTTCAAAAGTTCTAGCCTGAAACCTGGAAAACAATGTCTTGTCTGTTTTACACAGACACTGAGGATTTCTTAGCCTGTCCGAAGAGTTTTAACATGTCATTTCCATTTATAGGAGGAAACACATCACTCTCAATTTCCTGTGCTGATTTATTTTATTAAAAAAAATAAATCTCTTCTAAAACATCAAATAGAATTTTCAAAGTCAGTCCTTTGCATTAGTATCTTTGACTAACAGTATCTTGTTGGTCTTTAGACTTTCAATAATCTTTTTATTGCCATATTGGCATAAAATAAGTGGAGTGGATTCTTCTGTGAAACACTCCACATCATCCAGACAAACAACCTTCATTCAGAAACAATCACTGGTAATGCTCCGGAGGTGAGCGTAACTTTATATACAGCCAAAATGATTTTGTGATATACCTAAACTTCAAAGCTGCAGACTGTTTTTTGACCCCAGAATTAAGCTCACTGTTAATTGTTACTGGAGTAGTGTTGCACACTATGGAGTCTTTTTACTGTGGCATTTTGTAATTAACTAATTTAATCCTACTTTTTTTCCATTTTGACACAGAGGAATAACACAATTACTCGTGGCAACCAGAAAATCATCACCAAGCAATTAATCCAGATTAGAAACCCTCTGAAAACAGAATGAAAGCCATTGCCCCTTTAAACAGAGCATGTTGTACTCCATTTCAGGTATTTAATAGATTTATGAATTAAATACAATATGATATCATGAATTTGTCCTTTCCAATCTGATGACAACTTGTGCCAACTGAATTTACAAATCTGGCTTGTTATGCATTAACCAGTCATCTGGGATTGAGTAACACAGCCGTTGTTGCAATACCAAGACTCCCATATAAATCATGCCTGAGTCCTAAGTAAATATTGGTTCAAATATTGATTCACATGAGAGATATGACGGCAGTTTAAGAGGTTACAAGTGCTGGCTGAACCACTTTAGAGAGGACCATTCCCTCAGTGTTCATTTGAGATTCACATCAAAGTGCCCACTTCACTTTGAATTCATGGGAACAGAGCATTTCCCTTCACTTTTGATACTGACACTCTTTATATCAGAACATATTTTTGATGTTCTAAAATCAAAGGTATCACATCATGTATAAGTACTAAGTTATTCAGTTATTTACACTCCAGATAGATGTAACATCTGGGAAGAGGTGAGTGAGACACGTGAAGTTTTTTATGGGGCACTGAAAGCAGGAGGAGAGGGGGACACGCAGTTTTTTTCCCGACATAAAGATGCTATAACAACTGCTACCCAAAAAATCCAGAAGAAGGAACTTGAGGTGAAGGAAACATCTGACAACAAAATGAAAAGCTGTCTTCCACACTTCGGAAAACAGGAGGAGTCTCTCATCAGCTTGAGGAAGCTCAAGGGAAAAGGAGCGCCCCATCCCATTTGTTTTTACACTATTGTGAGCCACATCTACATTAGCAATCTACTCTTCTGTAGCAATATAGGTATCTCCTTCACTTAGCCTTGAGTCTCAATTGTTCTTCTGAGTAAGGTGAACCAGATCCTTCTGGATACATTTCACAGTTACAGATCTAAACAAGAATGAGTTTCCCCGGAGTCTGCTGGGCACTTCTGTCTTAGCAAGTCATAAGCCAGCAACTAGAAAAAAGGGCATGTACGCTCCATTCCAACCAGTCTAAGTAAGTCGACTGTGAATAACATAAGCCAGCTGCTCTGAATCTCCAAGTCTTGTGAATATCCACATTTAAGAGTGGCTCTGTAATTGCTATATTCATTAAGCAAGTAGTTAAGAACAAAGTTTACATCACAGAAATGAAGTTCCTGTTTTGAGCAATTTAAGATAAGTACGCTTACATCAAAAAAGCTCAACCTTTTAAATGTAGGAAGCCTTTGTCTCTTAGATTAGCTCATTGCTTGTTTAAAGGCACAGAAAATAAACCTATGCATTATCTTAGCTTGCAGAGTAACACTGTTTTCTTAGTAAAATTTGTTACAGGAGCAGTTGGAGTTAATGAAGTAAATAACCAATGCCTAACTAGTCACTGAATTCACAGTAATTAGAATCATAGAATACCCTGAGCTGGAAGGGGCCACGAGGATCATTGAGTTGAACTTCTGACTGTATACAGGGCAACCTAAAAGTTAAACCATATATCTAAGAGCATTGTCCACATGGTTCTTGAACACCAACAGGCTCGGTGCCATGATCACTGCCCCGGGGAGCTTGTGCCAGTGCTTGACCACCCCCTCAGTGAAGAACTTTTCTCTAATACCCAATTAGCCCACCAAAATATTCTCCAAGTGACACGTTTACTATGATATGCTTTCCACGATGCCATAGTGCATGCAGAAAAATCACCGTGCTTTGAACTGCTGTCTGCACAGACTCTCCTTGCCACGGACGTATCCCATGCATGCACAACTGAATACTTTTGGCCAGCAGTATCTGCTGTGGTTGAGCCTCCCTATGGTCCATGGAGTGAAGGACAGAGCAAATTCAGTTATCTCTCCATTCCTTCTAATTGCCACTAGCTCTGAGACAAAATCCCTGCTCGTATCATTCTTCAGCACATTGTGCAATTTTAAACCCTTTCCTTACATATGTAGTTAGCTAGTTTGTTGCTCTGAATTGTGCAAGAAATTCTTTTGTCCACTGGTTGACAAACTAGTTAGTGTTAAGGACCTTGTTGCTATTGCAATCCAGCTGCTGTGGCTGAAACAAACTTCTGTTGGTTCCCAACTGATCTCTAGCCATATTTTTTGCCCTGCAGAAGCTGCCTTATCTGCCACAGGAATTCAGTTTGCTGGAGATCTGCCTCAGCTTCTCTGCAGGCTCTGACACGGGCCTGGCAAATCTACCCACCCTGAAAGAGCATGGGACCTCCAGCAGCATATGGGACCTCTCTGATATGACTTCCAGGGGGAGGTGAGGGATCTCAGCTATGCACCTCACCAAAACGTGGCATGCCACACAGCTGTTCATCAGCTAATGCAGCCAGTGGTTCATTGGTGCATCTGAGCAGGAGGATGAGAGTTGCTGCAGTACTCATTGCTCTGGATATTACTGTGGCATCTGCACCCCAGTTGGCTGGGAAAGCTTGTGCTGTCATTTGGAGAAATGCTGGCAGCAAATTCAGTGGCAGTGAACATCAGCTTGGGGAATTAGAGCCTTGTGGTACCCAGCAGAACAACAGCTACATCAGACATACACTGAACCGACTAATTCAGGAACTAACTTCAAGGAGTCCTGGTCTGGACCCAATGTGCACCTTTCCTGCTCAGAAAAAAGATCTCCTCAGCCACTTTGCAGTTCTCAGTGCAACACTTGAGCAGAGAAAGTATTGTAAGCAAGGTGTGGTCAATTATTGTGTAATTCCCTCTCAGCCCTTCTCTCGTGCTGGGTCCAGGAAAAGGGAGCAACTCTGTACCAGTGTTGCAGCCATTACTATATTTAGAGGATTTTCTCCCAGCTTCTAAACAATAACATGTAAGAGTTAAGACATGTGCTTTCTGGGCATGCTTGAGATGGAAAAGTAGCAAAACAGATCTCTATCTCAGCAATTGGCTCTACTACAAGAAATAATTCTACATCATCAACCATGTAAACCAAAAATTATTGTGATTACAGGCCACCACATTAACAAAAAAAAATCAACTTAATTCTGACTCCAAGCTCAATATCTGCAAGATTACTGTCACTCTGAGGTCTTCAGGAGACTCTCTTAAAGAGCATTCAAATAAGAATATGCTCTTCCAAGCACAAGTAGTTAATTTGTTTTCTTACTCCTGTATCGTCGATTTTGCCAGACATTGTTTTGCAAGGCTCTTTGAAACCAGCATTTCTGCCAAGCAAGGAGCTAGTGGACAAGAAATTGTTTCCTTGGGAAATGGATGAAAAGGCCTACTTAAGCCTTCATAAGATGCTTCCTTGCAAGAGGTTTCCTTTTTTCCCTTGTGCCTGCCAAGGCTATGGCTGCCAAGGCTGTTGCTAAAAAAAGGTTTTGATTCAAGGATGGATAACTTGCTTAGCACACTGACAGAGAGAGTGTGCAGGATCTTGGTAAGATGCTCCATATACAGGTGTTTTGAAGTGTGCAGCTATCCTCTTATCCTGTGACTTACCATGGTCCTCCTCCTGGAGGTCCACTGTCAAGGACCTGATACACAAAACCACAGCCATGTAGCATGTCAACAGAAGAGCAGAGCCAGGCCATCTCTTCCCTGTCATTAGGCTGTTTGACTTGGTACTTTGTGCATTTGTCCTTAGAGGACACCAGTGTTCCTGTAGCTGCCGGGCAGTTCGTGTTCCCTGGTACAGCCCCAGTGGTCCTGTTATCCCGAGGAGGTGGGAGGTAGAGGCTCAACAGTGATGGCCCCAGCCTGGGTCAGGACATTCTGGCACTTATGTATGACTGGTCTGTCAGTGCAGCACAGGGGACGCTGCCAATGCTGCCTCTTACTGCCCTTCAAATTCCTTCCTCGTGGCTGCATGGCTAACTGCCACAGAAAGATGCCACTTAGTTAAAGTTCAAACAAAGTTTGTAGCCAAAAAACCAACTCCTGCTACCTTCCAGCCCTGAATTAGAATGACTTCAAAACAAATAGAGTGACCTCAAAAATCAAAAATAGAAGCGCTATTCAATCACCACCTGCCTTCCTAGAAAATCCAATTTCCATCATTTACACCTACTGGCAAGCCCTCCAGGGGCTTTCTATCAGTGTCCTAGGGCTACACAACCCAGCAAGCTAGTCCTGAAATAGATGACTTGCTGTCTGCGGTATTTTGTCCTCCATATTGAAGTCTACAGTGTCTGTTATACTTATTTTTCCCTATTCAAAAACCATCCATCTCTGTGTAAACTTGGTAGAGTCACAACCCAAGCAGCACTTTCTTGTTCTTAATAGATTGTTTGTTTACAATCTTCTTGTGCTCCGCATGTTCCTTTCACAGTGCAGAACTCGTGTCCCAGGATCTTCTCCAAAATTTTATTACACTAAGGGTGGGATTTCACCACAGACATCTGCATCTCAGCTCAGCCCAAACTCTTGTGTACAGTCAACAGCACCAAGGGCAAAGTTCATTTATCCATGAAAATTATTCAAACAAGTGTCAATTTCTTTCCTTTGGCTATTAAAGGAACCCAGACCGGGCAGCTTGGGTGTACACGTCGACTTTGCAGATGTCTAGAACGAAGTTAAACACCATCCAAAGTGACTCTGAATTCTGTCTGAACAGGATTTACCTCCTGATTATTTTCCTACTGTTCACACAAATGGAGGGAAAGCTAAGCCATGCACCATCAGCATGCCAGGCGCATGTTTTTTCCAGTAGGAGGTCCAGACTTCCTTTTGCTTTGTAACCTTTGCAGCAGGGTCTCTTTCCTTAAAAGCATACCATAAACAAATGAGATTAGATCCACCTAAAATTCAGTATAGTCCTCAACACCTTGAGTGAGACAGTCTCTGTTATTTCCTTAAAGAGCATCTGCACTCCATAAAGATGCAACGTGCCCGCATGAGAAGACCATGTATTTTCCCAGTTCTGGCTCTTACGGGGGCTTTTTGGTCAGACACGCATCCTTTCTCTTCCTTAGTTTCAAACTCGGGAACTTGTTTGTGACAGGGCCCCCTTGAAAAGACAGGAGACTGTCATGCACACATAGAGGAGTAAGAGGTAGCAACTGCTAGTGGCAGATAAAGGCAGCTGTAAAATACCTACCATGTCTTAATACCAAAAGCAAGATAGGAGAGAAGGGAAGTATTGTTGATTTGCACTGGGAGAGTGGGAGAGCATCAGCCTGCTGGGAAGAGGGCAGGAGGCCAAGGCTAGGTAGACCAGGTTCTTTGGGGTGGGATGAAGGTCTCTGTGTCCCCTTGTCTCTTCAGGAAAGATCTAGAGAAGTATCATAGCATCAGCACAAAGATTCAGCACACGTGCTGGAAAAGTAGAAGGGACGGTATCTTCTGGTTTAGCCTAGCTGTTGCTTTTGGTTGATAACCAGTAAAAATAAAGCTTTACTGTTATTATTACCACATTCAGTGTGAAGGACAACCCTGCCACCAGGCAGAGAGTAACACAGCAGAGAATCTAATAGCTCCCTTCTATCCTTTCTTTTAGACTGTGCTAAAATGATAACACTTGCCTTATCTGCAAACTAACAATACCTCTGCAGCAGCGTAGGAAAGTTAAACAAGCCTTAAGTCAAGGGGATGTAGCCATTACCCCTATGCTCTGACTAAAGCTATAGACCACATACACTTCTAGGGAAAAAACTGCAAAAGGAACAGGTTTTGAGGTGTTACTGACCTAAAAATACATTCCTGTGGTCCATCGTGTTCCACCTACAAATATCTCCCCTAGGTCCTGATCACAGGCTAGCAAAATCACCGATTTGGACTTTTTTGCCGTTAAATAAGAATGTAGCCCATCAATAGCAGATAATGCTCTAAGAGTGGAGTTCATCCATGCAACAACAAAAATAGAAAAGAAAACCCTAACATCAAGCCAGTCATCAATAGACAGGCGCTGCACGGTGACTGAACTAACATGCCCCCAGGAGCTACACTGCTACAGAAGGGTTTGCTGCATATGGCAGAGAAGGGAAGAGGTAAACTGGGAAATTTCAGTTCTTTTCTCTGGGTTCACAGTCAGGCAGTTTGCAGACCATTGGTAAATTCTCTTAAAGCACTTTTAAGGGAAAGACAGAAATGTAGTTTGGAGCATGTAGTATGCTTGCTAGAGATGACTTAACTCTGAATAAATCTGCTGCACTGCATCATGCTAAGCAGAATAGAATCCCTCTGCTTCTACAAAGTTTTTGTGCTACTAGTTACTGAAATCCCAGACAATATACTTTGCATGGAGTGCACAGAACTTGTATGATTCTCCTCCCATGCTATATCGATTTAATTAAAATATTACAGACTTCTGGGCAGGGCTTTGTTTGTTCCAAGATGTATTTTTTTAATGTTCTTAGCTTTCCTTTCAGTAAGGTGTGTTCTTCCACACCCACCCTTTGGCCTTGAGAAGGCCAGTCCCACTCCACGCTCTGTTTGTTTTAGTAATTCTTACCCAAGGTCTTTATCTTAGAATCCTGTTTGTGCAGCTTTGGACAAGATTCGGTACTTGGTGGGGAGGGTGAGTGAGGTGGGACGGATTTCTTAGTGCCTTCAGTATTTAATATGTTATCTTACCTGTGACTATTAAGTAGATGATTTACAAGCTTGTTGACACTGAGATGGTGTGAATATCTGCCCCTTACAGTAGGTGTAAACACAATTTGAAACAGCACCTATGGGAGGGGTAAGGGCTATGGAGAACTACAGTTTCTGGACTGTGCACAAAGCACCCAGGAAACCTTGGGAGAAAACAGTGTAGTGGATAGCCCGCTGCAAGTCCTTCCACCTGCTTCTGGCAGGTTTGTTCACAATAGCAACAAACCAAAACCACATCCATCTTCTCTTGCAGTTGCAGCTGCAAATTCACACCTTGCAGCGCTACTCCACATAGCAAATTTGCTAATTAGAGCAATGAATCTGAGAGCCTGTGACTTAGTACAAGCCGCTTGCCAAGGCCAGGCTGCTGCAGCCTAAGCAGTATTAGCTGCTGCTGCGTGAGTTAGCAGCACAGCATAGGAATGCCTGGAATGTTTCAGCCAGCAGGTACTTCAGAGATCTCGCTCTAGGAAACCTCTGCACTTCTCATACAAACAGTCCTCCCGCCCATTGCCTCTCTGAGACAGTAACAGCAGCCTCCCTCTTCTCCCCTCCAAGCCTCACATGAATCAAAATCTCTCCAGCTCCAGTCTTAACCCCGGCTCCCCTTTCTGAGGCAAAATCATCACGGGAAATGGAAATTCCACAAATCAGCAACATACCGGTGCCTTTCCAAACATGCAAAGTCTGTATATGGGCTTGGAGGGCAGGCTGCTTTTAGATAATGGTCTCCTCCACAGCAGTGAGGCCAAACGTCTGCAGCCCATCAATTCAACAGCTTCCAACAGCAAGAAAAAGAAGTTGCTGATCTGCCTGTTTGAGACAGGCGGAGCTACCATAGTTTTAAAGAAGATAATCTCTGCTTTTGTAATAATATCTTCCCTGTGCTGTCCCCATCTTCCTCCACCTCTCCAACACTGAAACACCTTGGAGACATTATGAGTAAAATTTTCTGACAAGTGCTTTTCTGATTTTCCATGTCTTTTAAACTTCCCACCTCTACAAAGCAACGTTTGGTAAAAGAAGATTGTCCCTACTGCACTAACCACCAGCCCTATATTCACGACCAGTACCACCAAGAATAGCAAGGACTTGCACTCCAGTGTCTAGGGCTGTTCTGGGAAAGAAGGAGATACAGTATGAAGCCCTTTTTAATACCGTCCTAAAGACATATATGTTCCTCAGAAAACACTTCCTTGCAAGATGCCCAAAACATTGCAAGTATGAAATAGCACTGTCCATCAGATTAATTCTTATGACTTCTGGACAGATAAAACGACTAGCAATAAACATCTTTTGCTCATTTATAATTGGTTAAGAAACTTCACTTCTGGAAGGGACAATTGTAAATCACTGTAGCTGGACTAAAATTGACATGAAGTGTAGATGTGTCGATTTGGGGGGAAATAAAAGCAGGGCTAGTTGCCAGCTCAGCAGTGTAAACCTCTGGAAACACACCAGTAAGTAACATCTCCTTTCTTGTCTCCAGGTTCACTAGTCTCGTGTAAGACAAGATGGCATCAACCAAATAAAACGCTTGCAAGTTCTGAACGAGTTTTTATACCCACCGTCTGCCCCATTTGTGAGGTTTGTGTTAGGAACACACTACCAGGGACAAATGAACCAGCTATTCCAAAATACTTTATAGCCACTGCATGCAAATAGAGGTGTCCTAAGTAAGATGTGGGTAGAAATTATCTATACAAGCAGGATGAGCAGAACTTTCTGAAAGAACAATTAAAGCAAACTCCAATGTTTCTTGCACAGTGGCAGGCACAGCTAATTGACTTGCTGAATAGAAAATACTAATTCAACACATAAATATGAGAAGGAAGAAATAAATTTGCTTAACCCAAGTCTTCTCTATGTTGGGAATCTACTAAAAGCAAGTAATCTCAGTGTTCAAAGGAGAGATTCCTCCAATGTTCAACCTATTCATCTTCACTGCCAATCTATGGCACTGACAGAGGGCAGCTCAATCCATCCCAGGTGTGTAGAGCACAGAAAGGCTATTTGGATAGGATGCCTCCATTTCAGTATGATGAAACCCATCCTAAGACAAGCTGCTACTGCTTGGGGCTCAGAAGGAAAGGGGCTCTGACAAAGTAATTGGATCAAGGATCTTCAAGAGTGGCAGCGTTCGTTACACAGACACAGCTCCAGTCCTCAGCCTGCAACAGCCACAGCCCCAGCAACAGTGAGAGGTGGGGTGCTACTTCCTGCTGGAAGGACTGAGCATGCCAGGCAAGCTGCCTTGGCCAGTTTTCGCAAATGCTGTGTACCCAGAGGCAGACTATACAGAGCATGCCTTGCACAGAGAAGACTACAGTTGTGCAGTAGCTATTCCTCTGGGACCCAATCTCACACACAAATGGGGAAATCCATCTGCCAAGGACACATCCAGAGAAACTCTGAACTACAGCAGCATCTCTAAATGAAAAGAGTTTGCTGCTGTTAAACAAATGCACAAGGAGAGGGGAGCACCCCGAAGAAGTGATGTGCAGTTTTCGCACTTCATATTGAGGAAATGTCCACTTCTGTAAACAGAATGTCCACTTCATGACTCAAGAAGAAGAGCTGGGGGATGAGGAAATAAGTGAGATGAAAAAAAAAAGCAGGCTGAAAGGCAAATGATCTGCCCGATGAGAGCTGTATAGCTGTGATTACACACTGCTACTGTATGCCCTTTGACCTTACTGTGCTGCCCTGTAGTAATTCAGTTGCTTCCCTATTTTCTTCTCTCCCAGTGTCCTATTCTTTACTCAGCTCTGTTGCTGTTTTTCTTCCATGGTCTCAGCTGAGATTAGTGAGGCAACTCCCCTCACCCAAAACACTCACAACTTGTTTATTGCTATCAGCACACACTTTAGTGCTTACTGATCCCTCTGTGCCTTAGCGCAGGTCTTCCCCTTCTGTATTTTGTATCATCTTTGGAGACCGTTTTAATTCCAGCCTTTCCTTCTCTAGCCCTCTTTCTTGTGCTATTTCCCTGAGTATCCCAGGACTTTTACATCCTGTACTAGAGAGCCAACTCACTCTTCTGGTGCAATTCAGCTTAAGAAAGGGAGAATCCTAACCATCCCTTGCTGACTCCTCTCTACACCTCAGTCATGCACTTACTACTTTACCTGCAGCCAATGCTGTGGAGTATTAAGGGCTCTCTCAGGTCTTGGGTGTCTCTATAATATTTGAGTGAGTTTATTATTTAGAAGATAAGGCAAATGTTATTCTTTCACGCTCACAACTTGTGCAAAATGCTTGCAATTCACAGCCAAGTTCTCCTGGAGCCTATGGTGATCAGTAACACAAGTTCCAGCTTGTCAACCCTCCTGGACCAGGTGCTCCTTCCATCAGTGTCTCTCTTTTGGCAGACTCGGGTGTAGTGGGCATTGAACAGCAAAAGGCCTAAGCTAGCAATCATTCAAATTAACAGGAGCCTGCCTCTTACTTCCAAGGTCTGAAGTAATCTCAAAAAGCTCAGCAGAGGATCTAAGAAGTGAGGGGTAGTCCTCCATGATTGGGGCAAAAGAGCTTTCTAATAAGGTAAAAGCAATTGCTTCAAAAGCACCTTGTCTAGAGTGCCAGGTTTTTAAGTCTTCTTTTAAGCAGCCCCTCTTATGCCAAGTAAGTGAACATGAAAGCAGAAACATCTGCCAAAGTTCTTAAGCCAAAGGGACCGTCTGTTCTGAATGCTGAGGCCTTCACTGAGGTCACTCTGATCCAACCAAGGCTCATGATTTTGCTTGTGAGAAGCATCCGGCCAAAGGCAGCCCAAAAGTTGCAGATCTTGGATAGAGCTTGTCCCAGCTGTCACATAGACCAGAGCAAGCTGAGAGCTGCTGCCATTACCTATGTGGGACACATCCTGTAGGAAAGCACTGTCTGTCAGTAGCAGCTAGAATGAACCCCAGCTTTCTTCTGGCTGTATTAACCTACCCCCAAACTCTTTCAATGTAGCGACTGACTGGAAATAACAAGGAAGGTGGTGTTGGATATGGAGGGTGGGCAGCATCCAGTCCAGGTGCTTTGTGTTCCTTTTGTGCTCCCGCAGGCAAGAGAATCCGTCCTCAACTTTTCCCTGAAGCAAAGCTGAGTAATGGGGCCCTTCCTAGATTGCCAAAGAGAAAGTAGGGGCAATCCTCCATGTGCACTGGAGTCAACTTGAAGAAAAAGGTAAGAAAGCCACCTAAGATCTTGCGTGCCACTTTTAGGGCCCAAGACAGAATGAAATCAGCAAACGTAGGGCCGTTTCAAGGTTTTACTGAGTCAACAGTGCAGAGATATCTGCGCTACAGTCTTCTGTGAACCTGCTAAGTGAGTGGTAGAGCTGGCAGGACAGATTTCACTCAGTCCCTCAGTGGGTCTGATCTGCCACTGACTGGAACTTCAAAGCAGATGAGATATGTCACCTGCTCAGGCTAGTTGCCTTGCTTGCATTGATGATGGCATAAGCTTCAGGGGAGGGGTGAATTCGGCATGCCTTGACTTGTACAGAGAGAGGAATTTCCCCTCAATTATTACCACTCTACCAGCTGTAAAAACTCAGATTTCTATTTTTGCACAACACTTCTCCAAACAAAGGCATTATACAGACATGTGTAATTAAAATCCACACTCTGGGGAACTGCAAAATTGGCCATGCCTTCTGAAGAAGAAGCTTCTAGAAGGAAAGTCAGCAACTCTAGAGAAAGGGCACACTTTTTCACAAAATTGGTGGAGGAAACAGAAAAATCCCTTACTCTTCAATTTCTGCTTTCTGCCACATGGTATGCATGTTTATCTCCTTCACTACATGACAAAATGGTTGCACAGCTGCCTGGAAATCTTAGTGCAAGGTCCCTCCTCCTTGGTACAGTTTAGTCTCATTAATCTTTATAAGTCTCCGCTTTCCACTGCCTATTGCAGTTCCATCTCCTGGGCCAGCAATGCGTGTTATTCTCTCCTGTCAAGGTAACTCTTACCTCTGTTCTGGTCCCACTCTTTCTACCTCCCCTGTTCTCCTGTTGTCATCTTTCATGCAAGTGCCACTCAGCCCTCTCTGTTGTCTCACTTGCTAACTCATCCAGTCTTGATCCATTTCCAGAGCATCTGAAAGAGAGGAAATTGGTAGAAGTTGGAGAAACCAAAGCCTGAATGTAACAGCAGATGAGAAACAGAGCAGAAAGGGCTGGGAGGCTGTGTTCAGCTTGACCTTGGCTGGATACCAGGTGCCCACCAAACCACTCTATCACTCCTTGGCAGGAAAGGGGTGGGGAGAAAATAAGATGGAAAAGAACTTGTGGGTCAAGATAAAGGCAGTTTAATAAAGCAAAAGTGAAGGCTGCGCGGAAGCAAAGGAAAACAAAAGATTTATTCTCTACTCCTGTCCTGGTTTGAGCAACACAGGATTAATTTCTCTTACAGTAATTTTACTTTTCAGTAA
>RSEF01000005.1:18506968-18583924 GCA_003993805.1 Himantopus leucocephalus
AAAGGTCCCTTCCAACCTTAACGATTCTATGATTCTATATGGTCTAATCTGGTACCTCTGGAAGATGCAAATGCTTCCTATTCAGGGAGCTATTAGAGCTCTTTGGCCATGCTGAGGAACCATGGAAGGCATCTACGTATTGTGCTCTTCTAACCTTGTCTCCATGGCCTGCCCACCTGTCCTTGCTCATGGTGGCAGAACTGAAGGGGGAAGATATTTGCATCCGTCGCTGCCTGCTGAGCTCACTGGGGTTCATTGCAACAATGGTAGTCCATGGCTGGTACACACTTTGTGCCGATGATCTGATTTGTAACAGTAAAGGTAAGGTGAGACTTGTATTTGAAAAAGAACCTTTTCTGACTGAGTTTCAATGTGTGTAAGTAAACTATATTTTGTATTGTATTTTTCTTTTAATAAGATATAGGAATATTTTCGCTATAGGAGGCAAAGTGATCCTGGAAATGACTTGAAAACTGTCTCGTAGTTATTAGTTAATGACTCACTAGATATATTCTGCTGTCTGGTATAAATAAAACTGCTAGAGTAACTTACCAGAGAATATACTACATTGCTTTTTCAAAGTATTAATTGTCTCTGATTTTGCTAAACCCACAGAATATTAAGCATTTGATTACCTTGCATTAAAAACACAGTAAAATAAATCATAATTACAAATACATTTGTAAAGATGCTAGAAAAATGATTAGTACCATGTATCTGGCTTATCAACATCTGTTAAAAAAATCACCTCTGTGAAGAAAGAATGGTACAGTCATTTGAGTGCAAGGTGGGAATCTAAAACTTCGTATCTTCTAACTCATAGATATATGAGTTAGATATCCATAGATATGGGACAAGAGGAGTCATTTAGGAAGTGACTCAGGCATCTGCCAATCCAGAAGGGTTTTCTGTCGATCCCATGCAAGATAGGTCAGCCTTATGTGCTTGTTCCAGATAACTTAGGACTTTTATTATGAAACTACGTATTTATAGTTAGGTATCTCAATCATTCCTTAATCTCCCTTTTCCATGGTTTAATTATCCATAAAATGGAAAGATTACATTTTTTGTACCCAATAGCATTCTCTGTGGTAGTGGATAAATGAATGAGTTGGAAAGGCCTTGAAGTTGCAAGGCACTAGCAACACTGTGCTGCAAGTATTTCTCTGAGAAAATTTGGTGAGTCTAGTCCTTTACTCTTCTATGAGAAAACTAGTATTTTTGTAGGAGCAATGACACCAGAATTAGTGGGATACAATAGTGAAGACCTTTGAGAAATTCTGCAAACTCAGCTGAAGAAAAGTAAATAAACCACAACAGATGTGCTCCAGCTGCTTCTGTATGAAACACCAGTTAAAAGGAACTTCCCTAGGTCAGCTTTCTTTTCAGAACAGCTTCTCAGGTAGCAACCAGCTTCATTTACTGGTGGACTTGACCTCAGAGATAACACAGAAAAGTAGGGAACCAAAACATGTTCCTGAGTTGGGTTTCATGCTTGTTGCAGCAAGTCCTTTGCCTGAGGCAGGCAGACCTGCTAGGGAAGGGAAGAAGTAGAAGATATTTGCATCTATGGGGAAAAAAAGTATGTTCTGTTTTCAGCAGTATTTTTTGATGAAGGTGTTTTATTTTGAGCAAATGAATGTAATAGCCTGAACCATTCCCACAAAGACAAGTCACTGTGGATCTGTGCAAGGATCTGTCGATCTGTGCAAGGATCTGTCGATCTGTGCTGTTCCCCTCTTCCAGCCATTTTTCCCATCATTTCCTATCCTCCAGCTGTGTTTCATGCCCTTTCCTGTCCTCCAGTATCTGGGAATTCCATGGGTTATATCTTTTTGCCTGGCTTTTTAATTCCTTAGTGCAACAATGATTTCTCCATTCAAAGCAAATTCACAGTCAAAGAAATTTAGGATTTGTCTCTACGTTCATAGTTCTGTCCATCAGAAAACATCTGGAACTTGTCTTTTTGAACCAAATGCAAGAAACAATTCTTATATGAGTCTGAAAAAAATCATCTACACTCTCTCAAGCACTCATCCCTGCTTCAAGTCATGTTCATGTCTTAGCCTCAGTCCCACCTCCAGCTAAATGTAGGTTTAATTTAAAAATTGGCTAAAAAAGGCTTGAATCACAGCAGAAAGTGGAAGTAGAAAATGTAAACAATGATAGCAGAATTTCTGACTTTGCTTCCTTATGTGTATGTATTATATTGTAGTTATATCTTCTCTACTTTTTTGCTTTCTCTCCTTTAGTGCTGGAACATTACCTGTCACATTCCGGTGTCTTGAAGAAAATCTAGGCATTGATAAGCGTGTAACAAGGTTCGTTCTTCCTGTTGGAGCAACTATTAACATGGATGGAACTGCCCTTTATGAAGCTGTGGCTGCCATCTTCATAGCACAGATGAATGGAATTGAGCTGGATGGAGGCCAGATAGTTACTGTGAGGTCAGTACTGTAGGCTTTGTTTCTACAGACTGTAAAATGTGAAACTTTGTGTTGGATGTTTTCTCAGTAGCTGTAGGATTCACTGTGAAATCCATGGACTTCTAATAATGATATGGAAAGGAATGTCATATACATAGGTCCTGGCTCTCTGGTGACATGTATTCTATCATTTGCAGCCTTAGTGCATGCTGGTAGTGTTTTACGCAGTTTTGCAGTTCACAATACAATGTGAAATACAGCATTCTCTGTCCAATGCAATGCCTTTTTCAGTATAGAGGGATGATACAAGTGATGTATGGGGAATTAACTTTCTAGAATGTGTCTGTTTGTATACATTGGATGAAAAAAGTGTACCTAAAAATGTATCCACATATTTATGTTTGCCTGTACTTTTTCTGTGACTTTGGTGAACAAAATGGACTAAGAATAGCTCAGCCTGAGGGTGACTTTGCCTGCAGCATGGTCTGGATACTCCCAGACTTTTTATCTCTAGCCCAGCAAATATTAGCTCTAATCTTTTCATATCAAAGTCTCCTATCTAGGACTAAGCTGAGTATCTGGAAGGAGAAAAGAAAGTACCTGTTAAAAATGGATGAGAGTGATTGAAGTCTGTTTACTGTAATGGAGTTTTAAGACTTATTAGGTAGGGTGACTAATAAAAAACAATGGCAAAGTTATGACTGCTGCACCTAAGTTAATTTACAATGGAAAACTTGATGAAGACACCAGGCCTAATATTTTGAACAGTTAAAATGGAAAACACAAGTGAAGGCTGCCAAGTTTGCCTTCTTCCTGTAGTTTTCACCCACTCACCTTTCTTATATTAAATCCTTTTAACACTGAAGAAACTCCTGCAAAGGGATGTCTGTATGTTTCTTACCCAGCTATATTAGTTCCACATTTTCCATTTCTTTACTCCTGCCCCAACCGCTGAATAGTAAAGCCAAGGTTTCTAAAAGGTTCAGGACTCCTTCTAATGAAGGCAGATGCTAGACTTGCATGCTGCATATTTGTTGCTAAGACTGAAACCAGTCATTTCAGAGATGTCGTGTATTAAACTAAATTGAAACCATGGAAATTGAAGTCAGGAATCAGCTGTTGTCCAAGAGATTTGGACAACAGAGGAGTAACCCAAGTTACTCCTCCTCCTCCTCTGAGGGACTGACCCATTAGCTCTTCCTGATCTCACCATTTCAAGGCTGGTGGCAATTTTGGGCTATCTGTAAGAAAACCATTAGTTCTCCTCTTCATGCAGTATAGCATTTTTGAAGGCTACAGGCTTTTTAGGAAGGACAGGCTCCGTTAAAGGCTACAGGCTCTTTAGGAAGGACAGGCAGGGGAGACGAGGAGGGGGTGTCGTCCTCTATGTCAATGACCAGCTGGAGTTCATGGACCTCTGCCTGGGGATGGATGAGGAGGTGACTGAGAGTTTATGGGTCAGGATTAAAGGGAGGGCAAGGACAGGTGACAATACAGTGGGGGTCTGCTACAGGCCACCCAACCAGGAAGACCGAGTGGATGAGGCCCTCTATAGACAGATAGGAGCAGCCTCACATTCACAAGCCCTGGTCCTCAGGGGGGATTTCAACTACCTCGATATCAGTTGGAGGGACAACACAGCAGGGCATAAGCAATCCAGGAGGATCCTGGAATGTGTCAATGATAACTTCCTTCTCCAAGTGATAGAGGAGCCAACAAGGAGAGGTGCCACGCTGGACCTTGTTCTCACCAACAAGGAGGGGCTGGTGGGGAATGTGAAGCTCAAGGGCAACCTTGGCTGCAGTGACCATGAGAAGGTAGAGTTCAAGATGCTTAGGGCATCGAGGAGGGCGCACACTAAGCTCGCTACCCTGGACTTCAGGAGAGCAGACTGTGGCCTCTTCAGGGATCTGCTTGGTAGAGTACTGTGGGATAAAGCCCTGGAGGGAAGAGAGGCCCAAGAAAGCTGGCTAATATTCAAGGATCACATCGTCCAAACTCAGGAGCAATGCATCCCAACAAAGAGGAAGTCAGGCAAAAACACCAGGAGGCCTGCAGGGATCAACAAGGAGCTCCTGGAGAAATGCAAACTCAGAGGGTGGAAGCAAAGACAGGTAGCCTGGGAAGAATACAGAGAAATTGTCCCAGCAGCCCGGGATCAGGTTAGGAAAGCTAAAGCCGAGATAGAGTTAAATCTGGCCAGGGACATCAAGGGCAACTAGAAAAGCTTCTACAGGTACGTCAGTGATAAAAGGAAGACTAGAGGAAATGTGGCACCTCTCCAGAAGGAAATGTGAGACCTGGCTACCTGGGTCATGGAGAAAGCTGAGGTACTCCAAGACTTTTTTGCCTTGGTCTTCACCAGTAAGGGCTCTAGCCACACCACCCAAGTTGCAGAAGGCAAAGGCAGGGACCGGGAGAATGAGGTACCACCCGCTGTAGGAGAAGGCCAGGTTTGAGACCATCTGAGGAACCTGAAGGTGCACAAATCCATGGGACATGCTGAGATACATCCACGGGTCCTGAGGGAACTGGTGGATAAAGTTGCTAAGCCACTAGCCAACCCCCATTTTTAAAAAAGGAAAAAAGGAAGACCTGAGGAACTACAGGCCAGACAGTGTCACCATTGTGACTGGCATGATCATGGAGTAGATACCTCCTGGAAACCATGCTAAGGCACGTGCAAAATAAGGAGGTGACGGTGAACATGGCTTCACTAAAGGCATATTATGTCTGGCAAATTTGGTCGCCTTCTACGACAGGGTTACAGCATTGGTGGATACAGGAAGAGCAACTGGCATCATTTACCTGGACTTGTGCAAACCATTTGACACCATCCCACACAACATCCTTGTCTCTAAATTGGAGAGACATGGATTTAATGGGTGGTCCACTCAGCAGATAAGGAATTGGCTGGTCGCACTAAAAGAATTGTGGTCAACAGGTCAATGTCCAAGTGGCGAGCAGTGACGAGTGGCATTCCTTGGGGGTGGACCAGTGCTGTTTAACATCTTTGTCAGCAACATGGACAGTGGGATTAAGTGCACCCTCGGCAAGTTTGCTGATGACACCAAGCTGTGTGGAGCAGTCAACATTCTGTAAAGAAGGGATGCCATCCAGAGGGACCTGGACCGGCTTGAGAGGTGGCCTGTGCAAACCTCAGGAAGTTCAACAAGGCCAAGTGCAGGTCCTTCACGTGCATCAGGCCAATTCCAAGCACAGATAGAGGCTGGGCAGAGAAAGGATTGAGAGCAGGCCTGCGGAGAAGGAGATGGGAGTGTTGGTTGATGAGAAGCTCAACATGAGCTGCCAATGTGCACTTGCAACCCGGAAAGCCAACTGCATCTTGGGCTGCATCAAAAGAAGCATGGCCAGCAGGACAAGGGAGGTGATTCTGCCCCTCTACTCCACTGTCATGAGTCCCCATGAGCGTTTTGTTAGGGGCATTGAAAATTATATTCAAACTCTGTAGATGGCTGTAACTCATGTCTTTCAGCAGTAAAAGATGATCAGAAGGCTGGAGCACCTCTCCTCTGAAGACAGGCTGACAGAGTTGGGGTTGTTCAGCCTGGAAAAGAGAAGGCTCCAGGGAGACCTTATACTAGTCTTCCAGGCACCTACAGGAAAGATGGGGAGGGACTCTTAATCAGGGACTGTAGTGATAGCATGAAAGGTGATGGTTTTAAACTGAAAGAGGGTAGATTTAGATTAGATATTAGTGGAAGGTGTCCCTGCCCATGGCAGGGAGGTTGGAACTAGATGATCTTTAAGGTAGCTTCCCACCCAAACTGTTCTATCATTCTATGATTTTTGCTACAACAATATGACAAGAACTATCTCTTGAGGTGGCAATACAAATGAATGAAAGGTTTTGTCTGTCAAATCCAGTTTGTGATACTAAGGATATTCAAATGACCCAGACATAATCTCACCAAGACTTTGACCAGCCCTAGTTACTTCATATTGATCATGTAGATCCTCTGATTTCCTGTCTTCTTTTGGAGACGATGATCTTGGAAATGGTAGCTAAGCCAGACTCTGTTTAGACTTGAATAGTGCTGGCTTCATTCCCCTCCAGCTCTGTAAGTGCTGCTGTGGGAAGGTTGGCAGGAGTGTTTCCTCACAGAGCTTGGAAGCAATCACTTACCAGTTCAGGCCAGAAGTGCCTGAGGAGTTGGCACCGTGCGCAGAGCCTGATGGCAGAGCAGAGCATCCTGCCTGCATACTTGCTGGACCTATCTGGGTGTTTTGTAGGCCAGGTTGCACTCTAACCCAGACACCCGACAAACACACTGCAACCTGGATTGTCTGGGTCAGACCCAGCCATCTGCCAGCTCTAAATCAGGCTAACATCCTCACAGATTGGTTCTGTGGTTAACGGCCAAGGATTTCCCCCACAGATACCTTTTTCTCCTACTTCTGTTTTGGAAGCGCTTCCAGATTTTCTGGGTACACCCACAGAGGTACAACAGTGTTACTTATCTCTGTGTTTAAAAAGACAGAGATAAGTTTTTCTTTCCTTGTTCCTTTTTACCTTGTTCCTTTCTCTGCCTCTCCCCCTCTCTCTCCCTCTCCTTCTCTTCCCTGTTTTTCTCCCCTTGGCTTGTTCTCTGCCAAATTTATTTTCCATTCTTCATAGGATTGGCCAATGATATTGATATTTGTTGTGGTCTGTGTTGTGTTTTTACAAACATTTGGAGCACAGAGATTCACTCTACTGGTCTTCATCAAAAAACAAGAGGCAAAAACAAAGACGGGTTTGGATTTATGAAACAATCAGATGAATTTTGTTTTTTCATCTAGGCGATTTGTAACTAGGCTTGGTACTGTGGGAGTTTTGGCTACCAAGACTTTTACTCTTCTGTAGTTGATAATAACCACTTTCTTGCAGCCATTACCTCACAATTCAGTCCTCAAGTAGCATAAATAAACAGAAATGAATCACCCTAAAAATTCAACTTGTAGCCACCAAACTTCAGCAAGTCTGGATGATCAAAACTCAGGATTCAAAACCCTAAATGTCTTGGCAGAGTTCAGAAAACACCACCAGGCCAAAGATTTCAATGTCATAACCAACTTACAGAACTTAAAACTCTCAAACAACTCTCAGAACAAACCCCATAGAGCTGGCCTCCCCAAATAAATATTTTTGGAGAAACACAAGCATGAAAGCTATGGCCTGAGCTTACCATGATTTATCATATAGTCAGTTTTCTGCGAAGAACTCATTAAAAGTAAGACCTTTCTAATGATCACATGAGTATGCAATGAAAATGTATGTTACTCTTCCTGCTACCATCATTTGATTTTTGTTCTTGCAGTTTGACTGCCACCCTTGCAAGTGTTGGAGCTGCCAGTATTCCCAGCGCGGGACTTGTCACTATGCTTCTGATCCTTACTGCAGTGGGTCTCCCTACCCAGGACATCAGTTTGCTTGTTGCTGTTGACTGGCTTTTGTAAGTTGTGTTGACTCCACTGCTCAGTGCAGAAAAAGTAGTGAAGCACTTGTCCATAGTGCTTTTCAGCTGTTGATCTTAAAGAACTATAAGACTCTCCTCTGCAGATGAAGCAGAGGAGGAAATAGGCTATTTGATGAAGTAGGAGACACTGAAAGCAGCTTCTCAGCTGGCAAAAATTGTTGTAGAGCTACTGAAGTCAATTGCTATGAGCCAAGGATCTTCTTGTAAGGCCCTTGCACTCGCACTCATATATTTTCCTTCCTAATGATGCCTTTCCATCACAGACATAGCTCAAGAGCAGTTTCCTGATCTTTGCTTTCATATTTCTGTTTCTTAGAGTTCTGGTCTAAAATTAAGGATGAATGCTGAAAATGCAAGTTCCATCAGGATGTTGTCAGAAAGTTACAGGGTGATTTGGGCATTTGTAGTATCAAATGTACTATGCTCGTAGTGGGGAAAGTCTATTCTTTTTGTACATAAGAAAGTATAATACTTTTAAGAAAGAAACTGTTCTAGAGCAGGATATAAACCAAAGACAAAGAAGAAAGCAAACTGAAAGAGAGAAGGTCATTCCCTAGTTTGGTTTTACTGACAGATCCCTCAAACTGGAAAAACTGACTTCCATTTTCAAGGACTTGAGATCGAAGTCCTTCAGTGCCATTGCAGGTCCTCCAAAAAGAAATAGCTAACCCACAGATAGTTTTCTAAGGCTTTTATTCTTCAACATTTGAATACAGAAGCTGTAAATATAGACAGAACATATGCTAAGCCACATCCTTTCTCATATTGTCATTTGTCAATGTGGATATCTTTCCGTCACCTGCGCAGAGCTGACAGGGACTCAGTAGGCCTCTTGTACTGGCCTCTAGAGGCTTTTATATTGTCTTGTACAGCTGCAGCACAGTATATTCTGGTCCACAGCCATCTCTCCTCTAATATTCTTCTGTGTAGTAAAGACGTCTGTTTCTGTTGTGCCAGCCGTGGTGCCTGGAATGAGAGATGTAATTACCACTCTGTACTATTTGTGCATTTCCTCCTACACTAGCAGCCTCAGCTGCCTGCTTGTGGTAGCTTTCAGTCCCAGATACACTACTAAAACTATGCAAGAAGGAATAGCAGAGTTGAGAAACTAGAAAATTAATTTTCTGTCATTATCTTTTAGCTTATTGAGAAGAATTCAAGGACTTGGTCAATCCTCTGACGTATTTTGGATCTACTGCTATACTCTATCTGTTACTACCTATCTTGTCACTAAAAGTTGTGAAAAATAACACGCAGCTCCAATTTCTGCTTCAGGGAAAAATGAAAGAGGAATTTACAGCTTGCGAAGGCAAAGGGAAAAGATGACTTACACATTTTATATATAACTGAATATCATGATATCATGACTCAGAATGGTGAAATAAGGCAGGGTTCAGCAGTCAGAGTACAGCTGGCGTAGGCAAAAATATGATATTCTGTGGGTTTATTGTATTTATGAGGTCATGGTTGAAAACAGGAAAGCAGCATAGCAATCTGCAGCTGGGAGGAGAAGAGCAAGAGAGAGGTGTATACTCATTTTAAATATGTGTTTTTGCTGGCTCTCAAAGTAAGGCAAATAAGTAGGTTTCTGCAGCTGGTAGGAGGATGTGCAAAAGGAGCCTGTGGATTGTTTGTTTTTTTAGGAAAATGTCATTTAAAAATACTCCTGTGGACTGAGAAGCTCTGCCCATACTAGCAAATCTCAGAGCTATAAGTTTACTAGCAGTTCTGATCCACTAGTAGGTGTTGCATTTCAGGCTTGGCTTCAGCAGCATTGTTACTGCTGGCTCATCCAACCCTGCTTAGGAAATAAAAACAACTGTACTGTGGAGCCGTAGCGGTGATAAATATAAGTATAGGAAGGATAGTACTTCTGAAAGAAATATTTCAAGGTGTCTTTCCAAAATAAATGCCAGGCAAAAGAACCTTCCAGCACAAATGGTTGGGTTTGGATCCTTGTGGCCTAATAATCAACAGTGCAATTGCAGCGTGATTCAGAATTGAAAGGCAGAGGGAAAAGAGAAAAGAGAAAAGAGATAAAAAAGGAGTTGAAAAGCTCTGTGTCATGCCAGTAGTGCTGTGAAGTTAAGACAAAGTTTGTTGGTAAAAGTATTATGCTAATTAACATATGTCAACAGCTAATTTTCCATCTTCCAGTGGTTGTGTTGCAGTAGCCACAATGATCTAATAAGATATGAAAAACAATGCTGCTGACATTGCTGATGTTAAGAAAAGGCACACAAGCCAACTTTTGAGAAAGCTTTTGGGCACGCAAACCAGACCTAAAGAATATCTGAAACGAAGTTCATAAAAAGATATTTTCTTTACTTACAAACATTGTCTTCTTCCATTTCTTTAGATGATCCAATAATGTTACAGCAGTATTTCTAATATAATGTAGAAGAGAAAGTTAATAAAATATTTAAGACCCAATTCTAGCTACTTTTCTGGAACCAGTGTGTAATTGCAACCAGCCATGTAGAAATATTTGGAATAGCTCTTTTACTCTATGAGTTTTTCAATATTTCTGGTGAAAGACAGTATCAGAACACCAGTTGATTTTACAGTACTTCCATCGTCTGAAACTGGTCTTACCAGTTTTGCACAATTTGGTCATGCTGTAACACAAAGCTGACATTTGACTGTCCTTAAACTTGGCACTCTCTCCTTCAAATTGAAGACAAACGGTTTCTGTATCAAGCCTTTCTTCTAGAGATTAGGTTGTTCAACCTTTCCCCCTCCCACGCATACATTCACAGTGTGAGCTCTTTCATCAGGGAAGTTTCCCAAGATTTCACAACTGTCATAGTTTCTCAGTTTAAAACTGAGCACAGCACAGCAGTGACATTTAATAGGACAGTAATTATATGCCAACAGCTGGAATAAAAACAGCTTCTTTTGCTCTAGCCAGAAGCTGGCTACTTTCCAGGTGTGAGACTGACAAACTTAGCAAATATCACAGCACAGCCTTCAAATACAGTGGTATTTTGCAGTGAAGAGAGAGGAATTAGAGAAAATGGGCTTAGATGACTGATCCAATATTTAAACCTTCATTCAGTAACTCAGAAAAAGATTGCTTGAGTTCTGACTCTCTTCCTTGGCTTAGATCTAAATTCAGAATATTCAGACCCTGTTGGTGTCTGGACAGGGCCTTATATAAATCCAGTTAAGCTATAGAAAATAGGAACTCTTTCCTGTAATGACAAAGAGGTAAGGCAAGTTAAACATGTCACCTGGTCTTTGACTGAGCAGGTGTGCTAAGATTTTAATCTCCTTTCTAAGATCTAGTACGGTTGATATACCAGGTTTTCAAGCTTTCAGGAACAGAAGTAACTTTTTTGCATACTAGCATGCTATATAGGTACTACGACATTAATAACAAGGGGGCTTGATACAGTTCTCATTTCTCTTCCTTTCATCTACATTGTTAAGCTTCCAGTTCTTCTGATTTAGGCCAGTTTGAGGAAATTAGACATTAACCTTTGTCAGGATTTAAAGAATTACTTCCCAGTTATTCCAAAGCCCATTCTTAATAGATGTTGAGTTGGCCTTGAGAGAGAACTTTGACTTTCACTCCCATTATTCCTCTTAGAAGCTGTTATGCACAATGCAGAAGTAGCTGTGTTGGGGCAAGTAATTTACTAGACTTCAACTTTCCTATATTGATTTTGTTTACATCATTCCAGCATAGCTGGAATTAATTGGTTGGTTGTTTTTAACAAAAGAGTAAGTACAGTGTTCTTGTCTTCTTTGTTGTTCTTAGGGTGTTCTTTGGTCCAAAAGAGGTCAGTGGCCCTTTGCTGTTGATTCCTGACAGCTGAGTCTTTGTCCTTTCTGTTGTAAGGAACCTGTTTACTTCGGTTCACACAGTATAGCATGTTCTGCAGCAGCGTGCAGTTTGTATTGCTGAATTTCTTGGCTAGTAGAACATGTATATGGGCTGGAGCATCTCCTCCAGTGACCCTTTCAGAATTTGAATTGTGCCTCAATTAGATTTATGCATTCTCTCCACCTTGTTTTTTTTTGCATCCTATACTATCCTTCCATCATCTGGCATCAGTGAATCCCTTCAAAATTAAATACCACTCATACAAAAAAAAAATTAAGCAGATGTTCTTTTTGTGGAGCTATATTGTCAGGTTCAGTATATTTGATGGTCTTAATTAAAAATCACACTCGGAAAGTCATATTTTCCTATTCTGCCACTCTGACCAAGTTTAAAACACTCTTCACAGGCATGGGATGAGAACTGTATAAAGCATTTCATTTGTGTGAAGCAAAACTGGAAGGATGTTTTCCTCCTATTGATTATTGGTTTGTTTGGTTTTCAGGGGGATTATTGGAGGGTCTTTTTTCCTTCTGGGTATTCTTTTGGTGACAGAAAAATAAAAATGAACTGCTTCAACTAAGATATGACACCACAAACTCCAAATATGTAAGCATAATGTAGAGAGGGAGAGGAGAAACTTGAGAGGGAGTACAGTTCCATAGCTGGGAAAGGCAGATTTACAGATCTTTAGGACAAAGATATTAAAAAGGGCTCAAAAGTTTGTATGGACATGAATAGGCATATGTAATGAATGTTTATCAGTTTGGAGTTTATATATATATATATATATATTTAGGGTTTTTTTTTTCTCAGTGTTCTACAGGAAAAGGAGATGTCACACAAATCTAGAAATACTAGAAAGGGTGTTTTCAAATTAATCACTGCCATAGGAAATGAGGTCTTACATGCTGGCTTTTCAGTCCCTTGGCAAATGTCCTCACTGTTCAACCTGCCCATTTTGTATAAATGAGTCTTCAGGGATATACCTCTGAGAAATAATCAGTGTAATCGCTTCTCTGACCTAATTGACAAAGCTAGACTCAGTTGCTGCAGTAGCTTTAAATTGAAACCCTTGGTCAGAAGGTTTTTAGGAGTCTTATGTTTAGTTCAGATATGAAGAGGCAAATTAGATCGTAAATTATTTCAGTATGTATAATACGGGCTACCTGCAGTAGGTAAGGTAGCAGAAGCCCATAGACCTGCAGTGCTCTATAAGACCATCTCCCATTTTTGCAGAATATTGGGCAGGTTTGAGGCAGAATTCTGGAATCAGGGAAAATCTGCAACCATGAGTTCACTGCTGACAGACAGAGCCACACTTTAAAAACAAGACAGGAGAAAACTGGCATGTCTGTCCAATGGCATCCTTTCCAGGAAGTGCCAAAAACCATGTTTCTTTTTAATGAAGCAAGTGAGCCTCTGTTGGCACCCTCCTACAAGAGAAGTACTCATTACTGAAGTGCTGTCACAGGCTCATCCTTTGGTAGGCCATGACCTATATTTGGTTGGCTCTGTATAAGTAGTGTGAGTGGGCATGATGCCATGCTAAAAGATGACCACCTGTAAAGATGGTGCCAGGAGAGGAGATTCGATGGCCTGAGCCTCATGGAGATATTTCAGGCATTTTTTTCCCCATAGTTTGCTCACTGAGAATAAAGGGGGAGGCCACTTGTTAATCCGTTCCAAAAATGACAGCACTTCATCAGATCCAAAATCCTTCTCTCTGGCTGCATTAACTTCAGTGCTCTAATAAATTCAGATTAAACAAAGGGCAATGATATGAGCCTGGCACCCTGCACTGAAACCTCCAGCTCCAGAAGCAGGCACTGGGGAGATCTCAGTCAAGCCCAGCTCTGCATTTTGGCTGTCTCTAGCACAAGTTCTTTGCCAAAATCCATGATTATGAGCAGCTGGGACATGGGAGTTTTCCTCCCTGTCTGAACAAGTCCCCTGGGAAAGCAAGCTTTTTCAATTTCACCTGATAGCTCCCATCTTTCTGTTTAAAAAAGATGCCTTAAATTTTCTGAAATAATTGCAGTAACTGTAACATTAACAGGGCTGCCATGCCCTACTTCTTCTTCCTCATGACATTCAGCCTCTTCCTTTTGCTTCTTTTATAGGGACCGGATGAGAACATCAGTCAATGTAGTGGGGGATTCTTTTGGTGCTGGCATTGTCTACCACCTTTCCAAGGCAGAACTTGACACCATTGATTCCCATCATAAAGGGCATGAAGACATTGAAATGACCAAGACTCAGTCAGGCTATGACGACATGAAAAATCATAGGGAAAACAACTCAAACCAATGTGTTTTTGCAGCTCACAACTCGGTCATAGTAGATGAGTGCAAGGTACCTTTCACATTTATGGATATTGAGACATGTATATAGCACTGCATGCTTTATTTTATCTTATTTTTTAACCTGCATATATTTTTCAAATCGTTCTGCAAATAACAATGTGACAAAAAGGTCCATGAACCCCAGACATTTTGAATGAGTTCGAGCAGTTCAAAAGATGGTTTTTTGCACTCTTCTTAGAATTTGTCATTTGAGGGGAAAAAATCATGTACATTTTTTACATATCAAAAGGCAAGATGTGGTGTATTATGGAATATGCCAAGACGCAGACAATATGACATCATCTTCTATGGATATTTACTTAATTTTCTATGGCAACAAAGAACTTAATTGCCAACCCAAACGAAGGATAGCTGCAATTCAGATACAGGTGTTGTCATTTGCTGACTGCCTTCCATGATATGCTCTTCAGAGATGGACATGTTGAATGCACTTTAGCATCAGAATGCTCCTGCACTCATACAGCATGCTTATGCTTTGCTTCCATCATCGTTACCGAGTCATTAAGGCACAAACATCGTATTCTGTCTCTAATCCTTGCTGTAACTAACATGGATTATTAATAATAATACTAATGTCTTTATCAGAGCAAAGTGAGCTTGAGAAAACCCACCAGTTGGATGAGAAAACCGTCGGGGAGGTTAGTGGTTAAATGTTTACTAAGCACCCACGACTAGGAGGGGGCAGTTTAAAATCAAGGGTTTTTGAAAAGGAGGAGAAAGAGAGTGAAACAAGATGGAACTTTTCATTTCATAGTCTTTTTTTATTTATTAATACTCTGATTGGTTCCTGTACACTGTCTTTGGCACAGTGAATTTGCCAGTGAGCCTACCGTAGCCATTTATCCAAACAGATTCTCTTGCATCCTCCAGTTGCTACAACTGAGCCAGTATCTAACTGTGAATGCCTACACTAAGTCCATTAGCAGATCACTATATATATTGGAAATATGAGTCCTATTCTGTCACTTCCAGCCTGGCTGGATTTGTTCTTTAGAATATATCTTTTCCTAATGCTTACTTGTAGATAATGTCAGGCCAAACCTGAATTTTCAGGGGAAAAAGTAATACTGAATTCAGGAAAGAAAAATCTTTCATCTTATCCTCAATTTTTCCCCGAATCGTCCAAGTTTTTAATAAAATGATTTTTTTAAAATGAAAACAAACATTTTTTTTCTGATATGGCTCTCCCCTTTCTCTTCTAACCCACTCTTTTCCATGAGAAAAAGTAAAGAAAAAAAATTTTGAAATTATAAGAGAATACATGCTTATACAATGTGAAAAATTGTCATTAATTTATATTTCTCAAAAAAGGAAAGGACATAGAAGAGATAAAAATTTGAAAGAAAAAAGAAACTCTGAAAAAAAAGATCTCATTTGATAACAGATTTTTTTTCATTAAAAATAAGCACACGCACATACACACACACACTTTGGTTAACTTCTTTTGGAACTTTTGGAAAGCTGTTTTTCAGTGAAATAGACTGCTAATTTCACTGGGTTCAAGACAAATTCAGCTACCATATATCAGCCTGAATCAGGTTCATGTAGCTGAATACTGATAATTTTATCTCCTTCCAGTCTTCCAGATTTGCACAGAGATCCAAGTCAAGCTAGAAAGACCGTTGATGCGATACTTGCCACACTTTTTCTTCTTGTTCAGTTTCTCTTACCATTTCCCTCCGTTGAGGCATCAGCTTACCAAAAAACCATGGATTAATGTCATCCTAAGCACATTCTCTAATTAAAATTTAGGACCAGTGATTTATGATCTAGAAGTATTTGTCCTTTTTAATTGTTTTAGGATTGCTCTGCTTGTGAACTCATTTTGCACTTTTAAACTTGTGAAAGAGCCAGGCTTTACTGGATTGAGCACAAGAGTGACTTTGAGCAGTTACTTGTCTTGTCCGTGCGTCTGTCTGCAAGCTGCCAAAAGGATGTGATGTTACAGTCTACTTTATAAGCTATGAATATATGCTGACATTTGCAAAGCATTTGGATTGTGTTGAAGTGGTCTACAGCTCCCAAGTGTTAGAGTAGCAAAAACAACAGAGTGAAGGATTTGGGACTTCAGAACAGCCAGCTTTTAAATCTGAAGAGACATCTCTTCCTCCTGTCAAATGCGCTGGTGGGTTGAAAAGCTCATTGCAACTCTGGTCAGAATTTGGAAAAGCTAATCTACTAGCATGTCCTTTCTATTTACTTTCTGTGATATATTCCATGTATAACGTTACTAGTTCATAATTTTGCATGGTCAGTGTATACTTTTAATAAGTAGTTTACCTTTATATGGGGGTAGAGTGGTTGTTATTGCATGATTTTTTTTTTATTTTTTATTATCATATTTCACATGACTGTATGTGATTTTGATTTCTGACTAAGCTGTTCATTCCTGTATTTGCATGTTTCCCCCTTTCAATTATCTAAGAAAAACCTTTACTTTGTTTCAAAAATCAGTGCATTGTGTCATGCTTCCATGTCTCAATGCTTCCATGCATCCAGTTTATCCAGCATGGGGAATTTCAGCTCTGTCTTTAAGTTTTCATTTGAAGCTGAGGATGTTAACTTACAAGGTAAGTTAGGAAAGTGAACAATCCATTTAAAATTAAGTGAAAGGTTCTCTAACAATTATAAAAATCTAGATCACTTGTGTGAAGTTAAACTTCTATTTTACCTTAAAATTTTTTAAGTCATTTGGCTGCAACTATCTTCCTTGAAGCATGGGTTTATTTATAGTGATTTCTGGGATGCTGTGTACTGGCCGGTGTTTAATGCGAGTTGGTAGATCGCTATAGGTCTTCTACCATGCTTAAAACGTAAAAATTTTAGCACATATGTTTACAGGCAAAAGTGATGTTTTGCTGCACTTTGTGTGAAACAAACATAGCATTACTATGAATTTTTGGTCTGACTATGGTCAAAATCTTTCACTACATTTTTAGAAATAGTGGCATGATGAACAATACTTTCACAGCATATCTTTTCCTTCATTTCTTTAGAGGTAGTGGAGGTGTAGGTGAGTGTATAGATACACATCTATGATCATTCTGGCCTTGCATATTTTTCATGTCCTTGCATGAGCTATTCTGCTAAGGAATTCCACTGAAAAAATATGACTTTCTACATTAAAAAAAAAAAATCTGTTTTTGAAATAATCTAGAGAAATCTGTAGGAGATAGAAAGGAGTACAATCTGAAATATTTATTAAAAAACCCTACAGCAAAGGCTCAGAAAATATGGAACTTTTTTTCTACTGCTAATGTTTTCTAGTCAGTCTAATAATTGAACAGAGGTCTCACTATTTGGGAGTGTTGTGAATTCTGAATAAATACATTTTGCATGTATAATAAGACACGGTGTATGTAATTCCTGTAAATATCTTAAGATATCTGTAAGATATCTTATATCTTCCATATAAAACTCATGGCTTTTTTGGTCAAAGTGCCTTGGCCTTTAAGTTGGTTGTTGATGGTAATTACTTGCAGGTAACACTGGCAACCAATGGCAAATCTGCAGACTTCAGTGTTGTTGAAGAAGAGCCTTGGAAACGTGAAAACTAAGGGAAGAGATTCCTAGCTCCATCTTTAGTAAGCTCTGAAGCTGTCTTCTGGCAAAAGATATTACGATTACAGAAGATTTCTCTTTTTTCTGTTTAACCTCTACAGTTTCTGCTTACTTAATTTCTTAACTGAAACTTAGCAAAGATCTCATCACGTCATTGTAGTGTCTTTGCCAAGCAATGATCCATAACCATCTGTCTCCCTTGTGTTACTGTTTGGATGATGCAGCTGGAGGATACTCTGTGCAGTGCAACGTGCTCTCACCTGCCTCCCCTTTCATTCAAGACACGGACAATGTAAATGCTGAAAAACGGGAAGATCAAAGTGCCAGTATGGTTCACTACAGGGGCTCAGGGTCACAAATACAAGAGAAACAGAACACTACGTAAACCTTCAAGTGTTTTGGTGACTCTTCTGGCGTACCTGATCTATTTAGCACTGTATGGCTAAAGTATCTTTTGAAAATGTCCATAAAGATTTATCTTTGTTGTAATAATAACAAGCACCGTATCTTTGTGCCTAGTGATACTTTAAACTGAGCTTAGATCCAGGGGCAGGATTAATGTATAGAAGTCAATAAATTATCCCAGACATTTTGTTACATCAGTACAACTAATACTTAGCAACAAGACAAGATCTTAGATTTGTATGTGCATGTGATGTGTTTTTATCAGCTGTCCCAGGGCTGGTGCAGCCTTTATGTTATGATGAGGCTGTGCTGCTTTGTGACCACAATGCATGATATAATACAAGGTAGCATTATTGCAGGGGTGGTAGTTCCTTCGCTAAATCTATGCCTGATGTACAAAATACAGAATACCATGGGCTCAGTTATGCCATTGTTAATCAAAGTAGGTAGCATCTTACTATTCACTCTATCCACTGATGTCAGAGGGCTTCCTTATGTGGATGGGACGACTCAAGTAAGGCACGACTAAGATTGATCACAGATGTCATGACTGGGTACTTGATAATTAAACAAATTCTGAATCCATCGAGAGTTTTGTAATGTGATCATCAGTAGCATTGGGTATGAAGTGAACACCATCTTTCAAGTATATGTCATATTTCAGAGAATGGCTAAATCCTGAATTCATTGCTAAGACAAATTCCGTGTAAGGTTAATAGAATTTGGGCAGGGTTAGGACTGAATGAAGAATAAACCACAATTTCAGGATTTAGACCAGTACATTGAATATACATGTCTCTCTCTCTCTCTTTTGCAGAGTAACATATAACTCTCTAATATCAGAGAAAAGTTCCTTAGAGCACATGGCATCTTGAATTAATGAGATGGTGTTTTGTCAACATAATATAGATGACTCATCCTGTCAGAAGAAATTACAGTCACAATAATCAATCTGTGAAGTGTTTTTAAAGGTGCTTGTTAATACTCAGCAATTTTAAGACACTGATGAATGCTATTGTACTATTGGCAATGTTCTGTAGCAAAGCTGAGCCGCGTGGCCTTGGGAGGCTTTACCCACAGAACAAGCTTTGTGCAATTTTTGGGGGAGCTCTCAGAGGTTCTGAGAATGAATCAGAATATGAGCATACAGTGAACTTGAAAATCACAGAGTTGAAACAGTTACAGACATAGGCCATTCACTGTCTGTGCTCAGACCTGTCATGGATTTAAACAAGAATAATGTGTTTAACTGTAGAGTTTGGCTCTGTAGAAGCTATTAAAATATAAATGTGATCTGCTTTTGCTCATCTGCATTCATATAAATATCTCTGAAAATGCACACGGACCTGAGCCAGCCAAGGCTACTTGCATGATTAATGATGTGCAAGATCAAGTCCGTTGTCAGAGTATCCCTCATTTAAGCATTTGTTGTTGTGGAATATTTTTGTTGCCATTGTATTTTTCTCCTCACTTGCATGCCATGGCTACAATCCTAAGCAAAATGGCCTGTATAATTTAACAAATATTGAACCACTGTGAATTCTGTAGGCCTCTAACATGTATTAGAGGCGGAGACCTTTTCCAGAGGCCTCCTGAAGCATCTTAAGGATTTTTTTTTTGTGAGGGATGGAATTGTAGGATGTTAAGAGAAGTGGCAGGCAGGTTGTCTTCTCTTTTCCTCAGTCATTGGTATTAGCATATCCAGAGTTAACCTGGATATGCTGCTGCTTCTCCCAGTTTGCATTCGAAGACATTTTTACCACTGGGTTATGTGCCAGAAATGTGCCTCAGATGATGTGTAGGTGTAAAATGTTCCATATTCTGAGCGTGCTGGATCATATTAAGTGAAATTTGCTGTGACTTGGTTGGTAGTTATATCCAAGAATAACACACAGTTTATATCCAACATTCTTGAACTGTTTCATGGCACAGCTCGCCCATTAATAGATGACTTTCCATCCTCTTCAGTATAGCTGTTTCTTAGGAGCAGCCACACCAATTTCTTGCCTTGAAAGTACCTTTAGAAAACTGGTCCATGCACTTTTAGTTGTCATTTGAAACTGTTTAGCAGTTGGAAACAAATAGGAATGTCAGCAACATGTGACTAGGCAGCTCCACAAAATTACATATTGAGAAACACTTAGAATAGGCTTACACTTATCCACTTGGGATGTATTGTCCTTTGAACAGTGCTTCTTTGGATGGAGGCAAGGGGAGGAAGGAATGAGATGCTAGAGAAACCCCACCCACATAAGGGAGAATAAATTTGGGTCTTTTGATAGGGCTGGAATAGCAGACTATGATTCTAAAATAGTAATTCTGTAGATACAGTAACTCAGGGAAGTTTCAAAATAAAACTATGATGGGTTTTTTCTATTTAAATGTGGATGTGGGAGAAGGAGAAATGTTTTTGATAGACTCCTCTGCTTTTAGCCTGAATGAATATTTAATATAGCACAGCGCTATATTTAACCATCAAAAAGCTTTCAGTTTGGGAAAATTTAAGTCACTCTTGGCTTGCATTTCTCGATTTACTCATTCCACATGAGGCTGGGTTGCTACTTAACTAAATAAACAGAAAATAACCCAGGGACCGGCCACTTCAGCTAATATAAGGTTCACGTTTCAGCAGGCAGTTCTGGTCACTGGCCAGTCTCTTTAGTTTCACTAGGAGTGTCAATGCATTAATTTGTACCTGGCAAATCTTTTGTTCACAGTGCTGGGGTGGCGAAGTTAAAGGAGAAGCGCAGTGGAAAGTGATTTGTTTCCTGTGTAGTAGCTAAACAAATTAACATTTATTTCTACATTCATCTAATTTGCTGCTCTGTCAGTTCCCCCCACCCTTGTCTGTGTAACTGGGATATCCTTTGCCCCTTGGATTGCTGACAGCACACTGGCACATGGAAAAGTCTAGACCAAGCAAAGACTCAGTTAATTGCATGCTTAATTAACAACATGCTTATGCATTTGCTTTATGCATTTACTGCTGAAGCTAGGTTGGCATTTTCTTAATAACTGTTCATTGAAACTAAAGCACACTGTATGTTAAAGCTACAGAAAAGGTGGAGCACTTTGCTACTGAATTTGTTTCTTCATTGCTTCCCTTAGAAGACAAAGGCTGCACCAGCATCGTAAGAAGCATGCATGTGTCTTGTACATGAAGGTGCTTCAAATAGGTAGGGGATAAGCCATTTGAACCATATTATGGGACGTACTTTTTCCAGTTGAATCGGTGAGAAACTCAGTATGTCTTTGAAAAACTGTGTATGCTGTCATTTGCTGTGCCTGCAATGCTCTGACTACATGAAAGCCCTACTGAGATCTATGGGAGTCACGGGCTTCCAGGAAAGTTCAAGTCCCTTCCTGTCTCTGTTAAGTTATAAGGCATTTCACAATCCCATCCTAGAGAATAGTCTTTGTCTGCTATTTATAATGACGTTGATTCTCATATCCAAAAGATTTCTGCCAAGATGCTTCTTTTTTGCCTAATTGGTTCTATGCTACAAGTTCAGCAATGAATTTAAAACTCAGCACAAATATAAGGATCACTATCATTATGTTTTTTTTCCATTTCTTCCTTGAGATACAGCTGATCTGCATTCCTTTCATGGAATACCAAACCTTTTGCCACTTTAAAAAGTACAAGTAATATAGATTTCTGATTTGTTTTCCATCACTCCCAGGGTCCTTAGTTTTCCATCAGTAGGTACTCAGAAGAGCAGACTGTTCATCTGAGAAGCTGCAGCAACAGTGTTTGAACAAATTTATTCTGGCAACTGCCTGGATTTTCTTTGCTTCCTCGCCTTCACTTGTGTTGTTGCAGCCTTGTTGTAGCAATACAGCAGCAATGGCACAAATCCCCCAAACCATAGGCAGTATTAAACCTCACCTCTGACATTTACTTCTGTAATTATCTTTAAAAAGGCTCTGAGCTTTAGTACCAGGCTCAGAAGAAACCTTTTGTGGAGATGTAAAGGTATAACTGTTTCTCATTTCATTAAGTTCCATTCATCTAGTTTTATCACTGGATTTGAATTAATTTAAAGAAGGATAAATAAGGGCACTTTCTAAAAATGTACTGTAATATTAATCTGTGATGAGCCAGAAGACTATTCTTGATTTTATTACTGTGACTTCTAAGGCCACAATTAAGATATTTTTCATATTAGTTATTGTGGTGTATAGTATTAGGTGTATAGTCCATTGGGACAATTCATCTCAGCTATAATTCACCATGTAAGACTATGTAGAAGCTCCTGTTCCCAGCAGAAAGCACTCTTGGGAAGATGAGCTATTTTCTTTTTTCTTTCAAGTACTGAAAAAAAAAAAAAAGGAATTGCAATACTGAAGTGTCAAATAAGGCAGTCCAGCTGTAAAGAAATTGTTCAGCTTCGCCATGTTATTTTTGAAAGTGTTATGTTCTTGCTCATGATTTACCTGAAACAATGTATTTACTGCATATTCCTTCCAAAGTCATTGATCTTTCTTCCCACATAGACACCAAGGCTGTGTGTCTCCGTGGTCCTCAGACAAAGCAGACTGCAGTTCTGCACACCTCAGGCAGGACTCCTGTTAAAGTCTCCAGCAGCAGTGTCTGGGTACAGACTGTACAATGGGTGCCTCCCTCATTTTTTCCTCCTGATCATGTTTGATGCTAAATTCAGATCTGCTGCTATGAATGAGTCAAACCACTGCTGATGCTCAGGTGCTGGTAATTCGTTTACTTCTTGTATGAGCGGGCTCCCTGGCACAAGGCTCTGAGGAACCATCCCTCGCATATGCCCACCATCCCAGAAACATCTTCTCCTGCTCGGGGGAAACCTGGTGACTTCCCACTACTGGGTTGATACAACTCCTAACAGATAAGGTGGTTGTGCAGTTGCAACTATGAAACTTATGAAAAACACGGTTTCCAAACACTGAAAAAACCTAGAGCATATGACTGAGACACTGAGTAGGTCTTTACTAGTGCAGGATGGAAATAAACAACAGGCTAATGTAGGATATGGAAAGGCAAGAAGACTTGTGAGATTTCTTACTTCACCCAACTGTTGATCCCCTTTCACTTCTAACTACATTCTGACGCAGAGCCAGTGCTGATTGATGCCAGTGTCCAATCCCTCTTAGTCTGATTTTTCAAAATTCAGGAGTTCTGCAATTGTTTTTAAAGATGCTCTGTGGCGCACACCATTACATGAAGGGAAACTGTAATAGACAGCATCACACAACCTGGATTGCCTGGTACCTGTATATTGCTTTCTACATAAATAGTATAGTCTGCAGGGCTTTTTGTATCATTATTTTCTTTTTTTATACAGTTTTTCAAAGACTGTATGCAAACTGTGTTTACAAATTGATTTTACAGTCAGTGTTGTAGATTACAGACTTGTGAGTTCTTGTGTACTACAGGTTGTCCTTCCTTCTCAAAGACAATTGCATACACTTGCATCCAACATATCATACTCCTTTCTTAAATACATCCCATTTCCTATTATCTGGTGTGAACTCTAGCTTGTAGAATGCATGAGAAAAAGCTGCATATGTATTTATATTGTTAAATGTTATATGCTCGATACTGATTTAGTTATTAATACAGGTTTTAGGGGTTTGTACTTGTTCTCTGGAAACTACAGAGTAGACTGAACTAAATTACCTAGTATCTGTAATTTACAGACAGACTAATATTTTCTTATACTTTTTTCTATATGACCATATACAGTAGGGGGATAATCCTTTAAAGGTGATCTGTACCTTAGAACAAAACCAGCTTTCTTATAACACTTAGGATCGATGAAATATTTTTGTGTTATGTTTAGTGATGAATTATAAACAAAGCACAAAATGCAAGAAGCAAATAGGAATTTCAAGATGTCCTTAAATGCTGCAGTTCATTATGGAACAATGTTATAATAATCTGAACAATCTTCTAGATTGATTGTCTTGGGTGATCGTCCCTCATTTTTCCTGGTGTTACCTTCGCCAAATCCTGCAGTTCTTTCTTAGGACCTGATCATGTGTGATTGACTGACTCAGAATACAGCTTATAGAAAACTGGAGATCTGTGTAGGCAAAAAATGTGTTATCAGGTACCCAGTCCATCTTGCTACAATACAGTGTGTATGAGTTCAGCCTGTGGAAAGACTTCATGATTTGGCCACCTACCTTTGCCTTCTTGAAAAGGGACCAACAGAACCACCATGGGACCAATGGAATTGGGTAGCATCCATACAAACACCTCCTGCTTTCTTATATGTTTTAAAGAGAACAACCACTATATTTTTTGACCCAGACAAGTGAGAGTTGCGTCTCTGTTATGATCATCTGTTCCCATTAGGCAAATACCTGTTGGCATTAAGGCTGTGGCTGTAATAATTTCTGTTTAATTAACAAGGAACTGTTTTTAGAGGAATAAAAATAATATAAATATTCATAAAAATTATATAAAAAAAATCTTTTATGTCCTACTAGCCCTTTGACTGTGATTCAAAACAAAGAAAATATTGACAAGCAAGTAGTGCTGTCCCAGTGTGACTGATACTGGGTATATTCAACTATTCAGAATCTATGGGGCCATGTTATTCTGGTGAGGTTTTGAAGACTAAATTTCTAGTAGATACACATATAGGAAGTGTGTTCATATACCCTTGTATTTTAATCTCTTTCTTGTGTTTTAAATCAGATGTACCAGGTATTATCTTAATAGGAACTGCAGGTAGAATAGTGCTGAGTTACTCAAACCTTATTGATACCAGTTTTGACATTTTGTTGAAGCGTGGCGTCCAGTGCCTCTCTGCACTTAGTGTAGACAATGTAGCTATCAACATGTAATTTCAGTGAAATGGTGTATGCAGTATGTGTAGCAGTGCTTTAATTTAATTTAATTGATTTCTGTGTATTGAGCCATAGTAGAAAATTAGATTGTCTTTTAAAATTTTGTTCTACTTTCTGTTTTTCATTTGTCTCCGGGTTTGTTTCCTTTTGGCCATTCAACTGATTAGATTCCACAGCTTAGTAACTGCTTTATCTGTCTATTATGGAGTATCCTGTTCTGATAACATTCAGAATCACGTTTGCAGCCAACTTCTTGTAAATATGTTATTTTTAGTTTTCAGCTATAACCAGTGTGGTATGTGTTAGTACCTGCATGTGTGTAGTTTCCTGGCAGTGCGTGAAAGTGATCCCAGCATAGATTTGCTGCCTTGTGAATGCAGTTGTTATGACATTAAGAATTAATGTTCACCTAGAATGATTAGTTTCTGTTTTGTTTTCTTCTTTTTTGCTTGAAATTTTGGAACTCTTTATCACCAGAAGTTTAGTAAGTCACTGTTTAAATTGGCACAATGAATAAGGGGAAACTGATCTAACTGCACTCCTGCTAAATGCCCTGGCTGCTTTTGACTCTGTGCACTGTGCATCATTCAGCCCCTAGTGATGTCACAGCACAGCAGGATCCCTCTGGGTTACTTCCAGTTCCTACTTGACCACAGACGCCAGCAACGCAAGTGCAGTCACATGGCTGTGACTGGGCAAGGCTGCAGGCAGCAGGGCCTGCTGGTTCTCTCCAGAGTGCCCAAGAAGTCAAAGTAGGAACCTCTGCTTCATTGCCTTGGCAGGAAAAGTCTCTGAGAAAGATGAATACACTCATGGGCAAAGGTGCGCTGTTTCTTTCATTATTAGAAACAGATATCAATAGTTATTGGAAATTAAATGCAAAGCTAAATTCTTCTCAAGGGACTGTGGTTGTTTTACAGGCCGTTATTTGCAAACTATGTCTGATCATAAAACAGACATATGAGCTATATAGTCAGTGGCAAAAATCTTCTGAAATCAGAGCTATAGTTCAGCTGTCAGAAAATAAGAACTTTCTGGGGCAAAACCTGAAGGTGTTTCTGAAAGAGCTTGGGACAGCAAGAAGGAGGTGGTTCATTCCTCAATACCCTGGGCCTGGATCTCATAAATATAATCATCCCCTGTAAGCTGAAAGAGATTAAAATTGGGCCCCAAAGCACAGGAAGCATCCTGCTTGGTGAGTCCCATTATGATGCTTCAGTATGAATTGCACACTACAGTACGGTGCACTGCTTATTCATCATCCCTTGCCCCCTCTTAAAAGTGACCAGTCACAAGCTAGATTGTTTTCAGATGTTTCATGTAAAAAGGATAAAAAGGAAGAGGGATAAGGTTGGTCTTTTTCTTGTACTCAAAAAGTTCCCCAGATTTTGAAACTACACACTTTGTTTAAAAACTGGTGAATGCAGATGATAAAGGTTCTCCCAGCTCTGGGCTCTGTTCTTGTATATTGTAGTTGGAATGCCTTGTAAACTGAGTCTATTTTTGTAGTTCAGATCCTTTCCTCCTTAAAATGTTTGGTAGTCATTTGCTTTTAATGCTTTCTTACAGTGTGAACAGATTTCTGTAACTTTCATGTATAAAACAAGTTAGAAATTCTTTCTATACTAGAAATAGTCATGAATATAATATTTCAGTAAGTGTTGTACCTTTTATGTACATATTATCAATAAATGTTGATTCATAATTTTCATGGCTTATATCTGTGAGTTTTAATGTCAGCCTGGGCTCAATATGGGAATGCTTTGGGTAAGAGTTTAGATAAAGCAGTCTTTTGTGAGACACTGCCTGTTCTGAAAACTGCAGGCAGGGTAGAGGATGGACCTGACTTTGCCAAAGTGTTAGAAATCTCAACCCCCACTGTATTCTCCAAATATTCCAGAGTGCCGCCTGCAACTGAGATCATTTGCCACAAAGGCCAGGATGTACTAACGACAGTTCTTGGCAGTGAAGTCTAGAGAAGTGGGAAGAGATGTTAGAAGAGGAGGAGGATACAATGCAATGGTTGCAGTTTCTTTAGAAACCTACTTCCCTCCCGGACTGCTAAAAAATAAATCTCTTCCCCATAGCTTTTCTAAAAAAAGTAAGAAATAAAGCCTGTAGCTGAACCCTTGGAACACTTTGTAAAGAAATCGACTCTATTTAATACATGAATTAAGAGATGCTTATGGAGTGCCCAGAGGGCTGGCAGTTGCTAAGTATGTAGAGAAAGCTCCAACATTTATGCTCAGAATAGCACACATCACAGAAATAGCTACCGTTGTGTGATCAGGACACATAACCGAAACCCAGGTTATGTGGTTTAACAGTTTGCGCAACCCTGGGCGCAGACTTACTAAATTCTTACTAATCTAACCAAGGCCAGCATCCACTTGAGAGGTTTCCAAACAAAATCCAGGCATGGCAGGAAGTGGCTTTGGCAGTGCTTCAGCTGGCAATCTTCCTTCCGAGTCAGTAATGAACCAAGCCCTAATGCGGCACTAGGAAGATCTTTGGACAAAAGATAAATCTGAGGCCTCTGCTATCTGCTGCCATCTCTGTACCATGTTGCTGCTTTCCACCAAAGGCAGAAACATACGGATCTTGCCTCATCAACAACAGTTGTTAATAAATGCATGCTACTGATGTAAAATTCCCTCCTGAAGTTTTTTGCACTCAGGATTCCCCATCACTTACTTACATATTTTATGTGCACTGTGTACGTTCAAATTCCTTCCATAAAAGGTGGTTATTCTTTTGTTAAACATCATGCCAAAAAGTTTGAAATAGAAGGCTTGACACTGTGACCTACATTTGTTGCTTTTTTCAAAGCAATGTTTCTGCAAGAATAACCTAAAAAACCCAACCCATGCAACCCAACCCATGTGCCAATTCTGCAATTATATGAAGTTGTCTCTTGAAAATACATACCCCAAAGGCTGGTTCTCTAAGGCCTTGCAAACCTCTTGTGTGCCTTCTTTCTCCATGTCTTCAGCCTTAGAAAAAAATATTATTTCAGAAGTGTCTTTGTATCTGGAATGTGTCCCTCTCTATAGGAAAGCATCTGCTATAAGGTGCTATAAAAGACAGTGAGTCGTGAATTATCAACCCATATTAAGAGATATTTTTATATCCCCTCTCAGGCATGAAAGAAAAAATGAGAGAACGCTTCAGGGCTGCTAAAGCTTAAACAGTCTTCTCCTTTGTATTAGACAGTACTTGTAAACAGGACAAGGATATGAAAGAAACAGGTGGCCCCAACTTACAGTGTTTTAGGAGGAAAACAACATTAAAAATGACACTCATCTGGGCTACCGTGAGTTATTTGCAGCAAGCAGTTATACTGCAAGAACGTACAAATAACCCAGCAGGGTTTAGTACCACTGTATTGCTGAAGCTCCTCTGAGCTGTGCAGAGCCCTGGGCAGGCACACAGAGCTAAGGCGGATTCACAGCTTCTGCAGGTGGCTGTCTGCTTGTCTCGTGTGGACAGCATGCAATGAAAGCACTCTTCTGCTACAGCAGGTGCAGGAAGGAAACTAGATTGCATGCAAGATCAGGCCTTGCGGTCATGGCGCTGTTAGCAAGGCAGGCAGGTTCTGCAGTGATAACCAAAATGTGTCTGTGTAGACAGATAAATTACAAAGCTGACTGCTGCCCACTGAAACTCGCAGGGACGGGATCTGGAGGAATGAAGCCTCACACTGTTTATCGTGCTTCTGTTCAAAGACGAGTATTGAGAAAAGCAGCCTAATGTCTGTCTTTCAGTGTTGTGCTATTCATTCACCTAGACTACCAGTATTACCTAAATTGCCAGGACCAAATAAGCTTTGTTCACTTACTTTTTAGCAATGATTTTTGAAGGGACTACTCAATGTGAATGAAGATTGCTCTAAAAAAGCCTCCCTGAGGAAGACCTGCACCTTTGCTGTTTATTAGCAGCAGGCTGACACTCTGAGCTGTCTCTGAACCTGGTTTGTCCTACTTTTGACTGGCATGTAACTGACGGGTAGGCTTTATATCTGTCCACTGCGCAGAGGGGGGACTCACCCTTCTTGAACAAAGGGTTAGTTTGTTTTTTAAGTCACTAGTGGAACCAACAAGCATCCTTACCTAGAGTTCATTTCAGACTTTCTCTTGATGAATGAAAGAAACATTAACTAGAAAATGAACCACAAAAGAACTGCAGGGAATTACCTGATAACTACAAACTTGTCTCCACTGGTGAATCTGATGACCCACTGCTGCAAAAGTAAACCTGCTTAATTGAGTGGATGATAGTAAAACAGTTTTACAGCAAAACAAAACCCATGTACTTCTACACTAGGGTACAGATAGACAGGCAGCATTTAGAAGTATGTTGCCAGTGCTTGAACAAAGCCAAAACAGTGAATAATTTGTAGATCCAAAAGTAAAATGAACCCAACAGCTTTTTCTAGAGATTTGCTGTGAGGCTTGTATCATTGACAGTTGTAGTCCAGAGCACTCACAGGAAGACTTTTCTCTCCCTTGTTGTGCTGTCGTCAGCTGAGATTACTGTGTCTTGGATACTGGGCGCAGCTGTGATGGGCTCATCTTAGAAAAACTCATCTTACATGCTCAAACTGAAAGCTGCAAAACTGTCTCTCTGAGCTAGTTATAGTAAGGGTATTGCTAGCAATCTGCAGCAGCAGCCCTGAACCAGATGCTTGTTATTAAAAAGAGTAGGCTTAAAAAAGCAATGAATATAAACTCAAGACATCCAATCACGAGGCAAAATTCAGTTTATTACCAGTTTATTACCGTTTGTTCTGGATAAAATGAAAGCATGGAGTCTCAATACAAGGAAAATGTCATGACTGAAAATGATCTAAGCTTTTCTTTTTTTTCTTCAGGTTAAGCCAGGGGGGAAAAAACATCACATGAGCATTCAATGCACAGGTTTGTGTGGCAGAGGATGTATGAATATGGGTTTCAGCCATCTGCTTATTCATCCAAAACCCTTTTGCCTGTAGAGTGAGAAGTTTTAATAAAATGTTTGAGACCCCTTGAAGCTGTCACTCAGGCAAAACCTTTCTAATGCTTGCTGCAACCTCACAGACAAAATTGAAAAAAAGCAGTGTTTGAAGTGTATGTAAAGCTTTCACTGCCTCTGCTTTACTTGCACTTTAACAATAATCAGGTCCCTTGAGGTCAGGAGGGTTTCTTTGATAATGGATTCTCTTCTTCAATTTCAACTTTTCAAAAAAACTGTGCAGCAGCACAGTTGACCTATGATAAGATCTGTGTAAGTCTGGTACTTACATCTTCCTTTAAAAACAGGAAGATGAGCAAGAAAAGAAATGTTCTTGAAATCTTGTCGTTGCTGACCTTACTCCAAATGGGCGAGACACTGTTACTCATCTTTGCTAAATTTGCGCTTTGCTTCTCATTTCTTATGGTCACAGCTGCTTACTCTCAGCTTGGTGTTGGTGGATGCCACAAGCAGCATGGCACAGTAATAATGAGAAATAAAGCTACCAGGGGAAAAGTATTCAAAATCAGTTTGCAAATGAGGTGCTGAATGTAGAGGGTGACTTGAAGGGGGGGCGTTCATAGGAAAAGGCCTATTTTTTTTTCTTTCTCAGAACTGTGAAACATTCGAGTGCCTAAGTCCTGGGGATGTTGAAGGGACTTTCACAGTAGTAGCATAGAAAATTCACTCTTCCTTTACTTCCTCTCCCAGCAACTGCGTCCTCCCTCCAACCCTAATCCCCCAGAGTTCCCACCCCCAAAACACCTTTGCACACTACTTGCGCCTGTAAGGAATGAGAGTTTTATCACCCACTCCCACACAGCTGGAACTGCACCCGAAGGAACAGCCCAGTGCAGCACTTTTCCTGCCACCTTTTTGTCCTTTTTCCCCTCCGCAGAGGAGAACTAGTTAGTACCTGTGGTTAACCAAAGGGTTTGTATTTGATTAATCAAATCTCTTGCAAACAGAGAAGTCAGAACCTTGAATTATTTAATAAGGCTAAGAAATAATTATTGGCTAATGGCCTAATATAGCATAAAATAAACTACTGGCTTACAAAATATCCTGATGTCTGTGTATGCTGAGGCTGAACACAGTTGTCAGAGGATTTAATTCCTTTCCTTCACTTACAGAAAGCATAATTAGGACCAGCCCTAACCAGGATGATATACTGACCTCTGTCCCTGCCCAGCATTGTTTGTATATGATAAAGAGACACTTGATAATTGTCTCCTAATAGTATTCCAGGCAACATGCTTCAAACTACTTAGTAGAGAGGCTGTTGTTGTTGTTGACAAAGGACACACAAAAGACATGCCTATCACGTGAAAAACATTGTGCAGAAATTTTGGAACTGATGTTGTAGAAAGGGTTTAAAACTTCCATGCAGGTAGACAAGATGGCCACATATCCTTTCTCTGTTTTAATCAAACATTCCTTGTAAGATCTTCAAGAAAATACAGGTGAAACAACCAAGACAGGAATAACACAAGCTGATCACGGGGTCTGTTCTAGATCCAGCCTGGTCTCGTCAGCATTTTTAGGAGAGCTCTTCATTCTTCCCAGGCACCAAGGGTAGACCAAGACCCAACTTGTCTGTCAGCACCCTGAAGCAAGGGCTGGATCTTGCTGGGCGCTGTGCTCTCCCAAATGCCATTGGTTCAGGAGCAGTCATCAAGATCTTACTGGATTGATCTTAAATTGGACCAAATTGTCACTTCCAGAGGGGAGCTGCATTAATCGCTAACTCCCAGAGCATATGGGGAGCCTATGGGAGGCTGGCACAGCAGACAAGGTCACGCAGCATTCAGCTGAGCTTGGCTTAGAGTTTGCAAGCAGAAAAAAAGATCCCTGGCTCACAGTACTAAACCGAACTATCCTGCTGAATACTTCTCTCCCACTAAAAATGCTGTTCTCTACTTTTTATCCTCAATGTGGAATCAAGTTTATTTTTGGAAGCTTATTTTACAGCTCAATGTGTTTTTAGCAATACTATTTCTAGTTACAATTTAGAGATTATATTTTCTTTCATTCTGATTAATCTGTTAAATAAATATGCAAATATATCAAGTGCTCTATGTAAAAAATATGTACACACAACAGACAACCCCTCAAATAATAAAACCAAGTTTGATAAAAATATGTACTATATTGCACATCTGAAATGGCCATCTAGTTTTGAAACTATAATGAAACTTAATTACACATGAATCACATGACATCTAAAAAGAATCAGCATATATAAAATAATGTCATTGCCTCTGTAAAGAGAACTTGAGCATCTCCCTACTTAAAAATATAAAAAGAAGTCAGCCAGTGACATTAGATAAATTAGGAAGGAATTTGTGGATTTCTCCATTAAACATCTGAATAGGGAGATGAATAACCTGCCACAGCCTTTTTTTTTTTTTTTTTAAAAAAAATTTAGATTTNGAAATATCTCCTTATTCTTACTCTGGATCTCCATACTTAGTGAAATGAGTACATAACACCAGTTTCAACACAGCCTTCATCTACAATGACAATAGAAAAGTTCGCTTAAAAACATTACAGGAATTAAACAAAAATCAATGCATGGAGTCAACAGACTTCCCACTACACAGTTCAGTATTAAAATACATGAAAGGACTGAGAAGTTTGACAGTGGGTCACAAGTACTGACTGTAAATCACCTTGACCCCAGGCTTCAGCCTGTTTAAACTCCTTTGGACCACGAGCTGTGTGTCTGTTCATAGATGAAATACGCTGCCCTACATTAAGACAGAAAACATCCTATGCGTTCTTTAAAATCACACCTCATCTTGGGACCTTTTGCCCAGGCGTAAATTGCCCCTGAGGAGATCTGCCTGCAGATACCAGGGCACTGAGCAACTTGATGACACACATGCGAAACTGCTGGAGGTCTGTGACTGAGAAATATAATCAAGTGTCTTGTGCTTTACGTTTCAGTAAAGATCAGTGCTGGCTGATGTTAGTATTTATCTAGCTGAATGCTGAAACTCCAAATTACTTCAGATAGAGAACATAAAATAACATGCTTTAGCAGAACAGTTTCAAAGACAGGTGCTACTGCCAGTGAACAGGAACACCTAAATAACCCTGCTACAGGACATTCCCCATCCCACAACTGACACAGACTACTGGTTGCAATTACCTTACATTGTTTTTACTTGCATTTTTTGAGGCAACCCATTTAGAAGTTATTATTCTCCCTCCATTCCAATACACTTTCTTAAAAATGGCACAGACCACTGGTAGTAAATAATTTTCTTTCTGACGATTCATACCAATATAATGCACAGCATCATAGCTTAATACAAGTACTTTACATAACAGACACATAAGGACAAAACAAAAGCATATAACAATGCAGCTGCAGCTACTTTACTATATTACATGGCTGGGAGACTTTTCTTTAATTTTCTTTGAGCTTTTCTGTAGAATTTAAACTTCTGGTACCAACAAGCAAGCAATGTTTCTTTTGGTAATTTTTAAAAGCAGGGGAAAAAATGTGGATGAAATAGAATTCAGAGGAAGTGAGGGAGATCATAGAAAGGCAACTTTTAAAATATCAGAAAACTGGTGTAACATAATAGTTACAGGGAAAACAAGTTCTACTAGGCTCAGCATCTCCTAAGTAAAACGGAGCAAAAGAAGATAGAGACCTATTCTTCAGGAATAAAATAGACATCTTCCCTAATGATATCCAATTGCTTGATTTGTGCATGTGTGATAGAGCTGGGGTCATTCTGTTCTATTCATTATCCTAACAGACTCATTAAAAACTCGCACAAACCATGACCAATGAAGGGGGAAGAGCACCTCAAAAACTCAATGATAACTGCACAGATTGTTAGGATAATAAAGTATAGAACTTTGTTATGTATCATCTCATGTTTTCATCTCTTTATTCCCCCCTCCAAAGAAGACCTGACCCTAGACATTTAAAAATAGAGATAAATAAATTTTGTCCTTCTGGGTTTCCCTCATTGCAGACCAAGCCATAAATCATTATAAAATGTCACTTTTTGTTTATACTGGCAGACTCTGAATGCACGTACTGCTCTTCCTGGCTGGAAGGCAATTCTGAAGGATTCTGATGTTTTAGACACTGTATCGGAAGCCTTTTTGGTTTAAACTTGATTTTTGCTCTTGACATTTGTTTCTCACTTACTCTTGTACCATGGTAAGTTTAGAAGTCAAATGTCTGTAAGATGGTGTGACTGGACACTTCTGTAGCTCCGCACAGCAAAGACTTTCCATCTAGGGAACAACAACGTAAACTTCCTCCTAACGCCCAGGACACAGTAAGTATCCTCTGTGGAAGCACTGGGAACTGAAAACATTATGCAACTCTTGGGGGCTTATTTAGAAGCAAATGTCAATTTTGTAATTCAGGCATCATTTTAAGGTGATTAAAAATGAATAAAACTTATATTTAATTATGTTCAAAAGACATCAGTAGCACAGTGCATCTGTGAATTCCTGTCCAAGTTCCATGTCGTTTTGATTTCCCCAGCTCTGATCTACTTGGCAACTTGGTACCATTACACTCCACTCTTCATGTCAAGCTCCTGATGATTTTGTGTTTCATTAATGGTCAGGAATTCATCACAGGCTCCTGTTTGGTCATTTGACGGTTCTTTATGGACCAAGTGCACCATTTCTTGTGATTTGCTGGCATCTCCATTTAATCCACTTGTCTTCCTGTCCTCCACTGCCCCTTTGCCATTGTTAATCACTAGCTTTTTCTTCTGCCCACATCTAGAAAGAAATAAAAAGAAAATAAGTACTATAAATGGAGACTAACAGAAATAAGAAAAAAAAATCAAAGCCAATATTTAGGAAAAGGTGCTTGGAAATGAAACTTGTGTCTGCCAGTGCAAAGAAAAATGAAACTTGTGTCTGTCAGTACAGACTTATACAATGCTAAGTGTAAAGTTTCTCCATATTGCATATTTTATTTTTGAAAGCATCCACCATTATACGCTTAATTTGGCAGGAGCTCACTTACTTGTTTTGTATCTATCGTTACTACAGATAGGAATAACATTCATTACTGAAAGCTAGAAAATATTTTCTAACATTTGGATATATCTACGTTTATGAACTTTGTATATATCCCACTATAAGGATAGGGTCATTCTAAAGCCAGACTTGGGACCACACCTTTGAAAATGCTCAAGTTCTTGAGATAGCAGAAAATTTGGATCAAGCTCTCACCTCATTATACAAGATAACTTTTTCTTCTTTGTATTAGCATTTCAGGCCTAGAAGGCCAACAGCAAGGAAATATGGAGAACTACTGCTACTAGCAACAGTATAGCTCCTTATGATACCAAGGTAGGAAATAGCTACTGTGCTTTTAAAGTTACACTCACAGCAGTGTTGCCCAATAAACTCTATATGTAGCTCTGAATGAACACACACACGCGCACGTGCACACACACACTCTCTTTTAAAAAGTCACCAGTCCAAATCTGATGCATGCTGGTCAATGTGGGCTGGGTATTCTTCAGGGTACTAAAAAAGTACTAGTTACACAGCTGTCAGATTTGCCCCAGACTGTTAAGATGGTTCTCTGGCTACATGGTGCTGAACATCTCACTTGTCCTTGAACACTCTTGTGCAAACTGAATATACAAAGCACAACTCTCTTAAGAGGGACAATGTCTCTGTGAAGTTGTACTTTAAAGTGCTTTCTTCTTAAATGAAGCATATTTTGCCTGAATGACTAATTTGGCAGTTCAATTATACTATTATCCTTCCGAAGTATTACTTTTTTCATGCTCACTGACTAATAGATAAAAGTTATTTTACATGAAGTAGCTCAGTTCACTGTGCTAATGTTACACACACACTTGGGAATGATTCCTGCTCTGCAGCTGTGAAATGTCAAAAGAGGCCAGTGAGATGTAGAGCTCCACAGCCGCTTGAAAGAGCAGCTCAGAGTGTCTTTTCTGATGTGATGGTCAGGCTGGGCAGCATCATCTGTTGGACCCTGGAAGGAGATCCTAACACTTTTTTACGACAGGCACCGGACAAAGGCTGTCTTTTTTGCAACAAGAGGAATAACTAACTAAATAGGTCCACGCTGAATTTTGGCCATTTTTGGTTTTGGTCAAGATCATAGAATCATAGAATGGTTTGGGTTGGAAGAGACCTTAAAGATTATCTAGTTTCAAGCCCCCTGCCACAGGCAATGACACCTTCCACTAGACCAAGTTACTCAAAGCCCCATCCAGCCTGGCCTTGAACACTTCCAGGGATGGGGCATCCACAACTTCTCTGGGCAACCTGTTCCAGTGTCTCACCGCCCTCACAGTAAAGAATTCTAAAAAATCTAGTCTAAATCTACCTTTTTCCAGTTTAAAACAGTTACTTCTCATCCTGTCATTACACTCCCTGATAAAGAGTCCCTCTCCACCTTTCCTTTACTGGAAGACCCCTATAAGGTCTCCATGAAGCCTTCTCTTCTCCAGGATGAACAACCCCAACTCTCTCAGCCCATCTTCATAGGAGAGGTGCTCCAGCCCTCTGATCATCTTCGTGGCCCTCCTCTGGACTCACTCTAACAGGTCCATGTCCTTCTTGTATCGGGGGCCCCAGAGCTGAACGCAATATTCCACTGAACACAATATTCCCACTATGTCGCCAACAAAGATGTTAAACAGCACTGGTCCCAGTACTGACCCCTGAGGAACACCATGCGTCACTGCCCGCCACTTGGACATAGACCCATTGACTGCAACTCTTTTAGTGTGGTCATCCAGCCAATGCCTTATCCACCAAGTGGTCCATCCATCAAATCAATATCTCTCCAATTCAGAGACAAGGATGTTGTGCGGGACAATGTCAAGTGCTTTGCACAAGTCCAGGTAGACAATGTCAGTTGCTCTTCCCTTATCCACCAACGCTGTAACGCCATTGTAGAAGGCCACCAAATTTGTCAGGCACGATATGCCTTTAGTGAAGCCACATTGGCTATCATGGATCACGTCCTTATTTTGCATGTGCCTTGACATAATTTTCAGGAGGATCTGCTCCATGATCTTGCTGGGCACAGAGGTGAGCCTGACCAGCCTGTGGTTCCTTGGGTCTTCCTTTTTTCCCTTTTTAAAAATGGGGGTTATGTTTCCTCCTTTCCAGTCATTGGGAACTTATAAGAACACCAATTTAAAAAAAAAAAAGAAAAAGAAAAAAATATAGCCAAGCAATATGATATTTACTGAGAAGGCCCAATTGCTTGTTTGAAATGCTTGAAAACTCTGCCATATCGACATCCTAACTAGAAAGATTAAATTTATTGATTTCTGAATCAGGAAGTTAACTACCTTGAAACAAAGGCTTACTCTTCATTAGGCTTTTTCAGACAACCTAAATGAGACTGAAACTGGAAATGCCACAGTCAGCATTCATCTAAAAAATGGTGCATCTGACAGCATTACATAAATAAAAACACATCGTTCTTACTTGTTAAATAAATAAATGCTTGAAATGTTCTCAGCTCACTGCTCAGCTAACACTGAAATGCTCAATGCTCAACACTTAATGCTCAATCCTCCTTTCTCAGCTATCCAGTTTTCTTATAGCACTGCTGCAGTGTTAGTTTCAGACCAGTTAGTATTCACATGCAGTATGCTGACTGCACAATATCTACCTCTCTGTGGATTTTCAGCATATTAACACTTAATAGAATAGATGAAGAAAGGATTCTTGACTTATTCATATTATCATTTGGCTCCAGCTGAAGTGAAAGAAAATTTCCACTTGTTAGAAGCATACCAGAGTACATCCCTGCTTTAAAAAGTTTTCCTCACAGTGACTAACACATATTACTAAGGTCTAATCCATGCATTCGCACACATACATGCACCCACGTGCACTTTCTCTCTTTGCAACTCACTTCCAGCTGCACCGAAGATCTAAGTAAAAGACATGTTTTCCATTAGCAATATCTAGGGCATAATTTACAGCTCTGAGATTGTTTCATTTCTTGTCAGATGCAATCTATAATTGGCCATAGTGGCCCTGTTTGTCTGTTCATATGGTGACTCTGGGTTGAGAGGGAGGAAACAATGGCAGTGTCTACTTTTAAAGGCATAACAAAGTAACATATAAATCAATAAGCCATGCTGTTCAGGCTGTGTAGCTCCAGAATAAGTTTACAGAAAGAAAGTTGTAGAGCTTTCTGTCTCACCATATGCTTGATAGCTTTCTTATTTCAACAGATCTCTCATAATACTGTCAGAGAAGCACCGATATTGTGGATACAGTCATAGGGCAAACATACCAGGTGGCATCTAACTACTGACTTCAGCAAAACTGTATCAGTTTTGTCTGTCTGACAATTTGGCATTTGGTTTGCATTGTTTTGCCTCATAGAAGCCTTCCGCATAGGCAGGGACTGCCTAGGTTGCTCCCTCACCATGGTGGCAGTACTTTATGCACCCACGCCATGCTTTGGAGGACCTTGACACTATTTCACAGAAGCATTAATATGTGCTTTCCTGCAACCAGCAGACTAGGAATAAATTTCCTCACTGCTTCCAGAACAAAAATATCCACATATTACATGGTTACTCTGATAAAAAAAGTTCAGATTCAACATTCAAGGAGGAAATAGTTACTCTGTTAAAGGGTTCAACTTTAACACTCAAATAGCAAAAAGCTGTTTAAGACAATTGAGAAGTAACCTCAGAACAGCCCCCAGAGAAAAGAAAGCGTTAAGAACATTACAGCCTATCCTTTAGGCTAGAGATTTTTCAAATTTCCTGGCTAACTTTGCACACAGATCACTGCAGCTTTCTATTCCTCAGCTTCTTCATCTGTAAAGTGGAGTAAATAAAGCTATTGAGTGCTCTGATAGCAATGTTAGAATACATCCCTGTGACTGCCAGCTGTGATACTGCCTTTGTTTGAAAGGAACAAATTAATCCTGTGACAGTGATTGTCTAATATAGCCCTTCACACTGTACACAGACAATACTGTTAATGGTGGAAGATTATACTCAGCTCATGCTGTAGTGGCTACTGTCTATGTCCATCTCACATAGTTTTCACTCTCAGCGGACAGGATTTTCCTATTAATAAGTAATAGGTAGAGAATAATTAATTCTCTGTTATCTATACACAGTTAATTTCCATTTACAAATAAAGACCAAATGGTTTATATAGCTACTGACTTCACATGGTTTCATATGTGTGTGAAGGCTGATGTGTGACCTGTGTGGGACGTGGTGACCTTGGCCCTCACACCCCAAGTCACAGAGCTTTGCAGAGGAAGCTCTTCCCTGTGTTATGCTACTCTACCCTTTCACAAAGCTTTGAAGCCTTTTGATGAAGAAAATAGCAAAGCAGTATGTTTTGAAAAAGTAAAGGGGCTGCCTTACCTTCTCCGACTGTTAACAGCAATGCACGCTGCAAGAATCAACGCAAGTGCCACAAGAGCAGCAACTACGATCAGCCATTCTGTGAGGAGAGTTGAGGGAGGGGAGGACAGCATGTTAATGTATCTCATATAGTTTTTCCGTTTTGCAGAACTGCAAGAACACAAGCTCTTTTACATTCTTTAAACTGTCAGACTTTTTTCCTAGCTTGCATTAATGTTTGTTTTACAAAGTGCTTCTGTGCAAATCAAATACAGTTTCATCATTCAGCTATACACAGGACAGCTCAGATGAAGTACCCCATCACTGTTAGTGCCTATAAGCACTATGCTTTGGTGGGCATAGGTGAAGAGGAGTTGTATCCCTGATTTACTTCAAGAGCAAAAGAAAAGGCTTAGCAATGATACACCTGAAATCCTAGGCACAAAAGCAGGATGACTTTCAGGTAGAGTGAAATGTTAATTTTTTCATTTAAAATCTTACTTTAAGGGGTATTTTGGAGGCAAACTCTAAAAAAAAGAGGAACTACAAAACTAGAAGGGACCCTAAAAGGTGATGTCAGTTACATTTCACTCCAGTGAAACAGGGTCAATACGAAGATGGCTGAGGAATATTCCATTTCTCTTAACATTTTTAGTAAAGGAGATTTCACAACCTTCCCAGTAGCCTGTTCTTTATGCTGTACTACCATTACAGACAGAGGTGCTCTCCTAAGAGCTAACTCCTTTATTTTGTTTGTTTGAAACAAGTGTCCCTTGTTTAACAAGTTTCCTATGTTTCATCGGAAACAAATTATTTCTTCTAATTAGTTAATTATTATTACTCCATGGTGAAAAACTGATAAGAATTATTGTTTTAGCATACTCTTCTCATATCTCCCTTCAACTTTCTCTGAAAATGATGAGTTCTTCAAAAGGTGCTTCAAGGTTACCTTTCCAAAATTTTCTTTGTGCTCTTTTCCATTTGTTTTCTATGTGATTAATGCAATGCCTTGAACTGAACACAGAGCTTCAGCTCTGGACTTGGTAGGCCTAAATAGAGTGGGATAATTACTTTCTCTGTTTTAAAAATGACTTTACTGCTAATATGTCCCAGAATATATTTGCATTCTTTTGCAATCATATCATGGTGTTGGCTTCTTTCTATTCCATTTTAATTTGCAAGCCCTATTCTGCAATGCTCAGCTTACTATTTTCAGCAAATATTCTCATGGATATGATATTTTGCATACTTCTTTATTGAATTTTTCTTGATTTCATATCAACTTACAAAGGTTATTTGGATCTTAATCCAATTCTCCAAAAGCATGATTTCTCTCATCTTGATATTGCTGGAAAATTGAGTTACAGTATGCTTTGTTTTTCAGGCTACTAGTGAAAATGCTGAATATTATCTGATTCAGAACAAAGCCTGAACAACTGTACTTGACCTATGTTTTCATCACTTACTTCAGTTCATATTAATATAATTCTGTGCTTAAATTGTTAAAACATACAACTTCAAAAACCTACCTGGTACCTGGGCTGACCTTGGTTGTGAGACTATTTTTGTTGTGGTGGTCTCTCCAGGGAAAGTAGTGGATTCATAATGTCCCTTGTGTGGTCCTTGATTACCATATATACTGGAGGTAGATCCTAAAGAACAAAACTATCTTAGTTTATGCTTAGTGAATGCTTAGTGCTTAGTGAATATTTAACAGCGAGGTACAAAGGCTATGACTTTCACAATTAAAAAAACATATTCTAGAAACTTCATGAAGAGGTCATTAAAAAGTATTTATACTGAAAACTATTACATAGACTATAACCATTATATCCATCTGAACTATGGCTAGTTTTAGCATTTTGAATAACAAAACTCATGCTTTTTGCCTCTTGTTTCTCATATATTTCAGTTTTGATTATGCTATGCTTTCACAAACCAAAATGCAATTATAATGGCCTAGAAATTTTCTGGAGAAAATGTAAAGATGTGAATGCTGGAAACTTTTTGAAGAGGTTTTTGTCATACAAGTCAAACATGTCTGTTCCATGGGGAAAAGAGAGTAAGCAAAGAAGAGAGAAAAAAAAAAAAAACCTTTACTTTTTCATTTACGCCTAAACTGATCAATATGGAGAAATTTTGAAACTTTTAATTTTGTTCCTACACAGGACAAAACTAAATTTCAAAAACTCTAATGCTTTCATAAAATACAACAGTTCTCTGTATGGTTTTAAATTTTATAGAGAGTGACTTTAAAAGTTCAAAATATTTTTCCTCATAGAAAAAATGATCTCTGTAAACTTAAAGGTGGATCCCCTTGTTCTTTTTAATAAGTTGCGTAATTTGGTTCTAAGATGGTATTAGACCTTAAATCAAAATGCATACTTCCAGACTTAATTATTTGCTGTTCTGGCCATACCACTTGAACTTCTATGTAGTTACATTTCTGGCCCACACTTGCTGTATGGGTATGCCAAGTCAAAAATTATCAGCAGACTATAGATGCAGTGATTTCATTTGGGACTACTACTTCATTATCACTACAAAAAAGATATTACAGATCTCCACCTCTCTGAATTGTTCCAGACTCTAATAGAGAAAATTAAGAACTTACTCTAATCAGCTGTAAAGTTTTTTCTTTAACACACATTGCAACTCATTTCTAGCCAGCATTTCTGATCTCATTTCCTAATAGTATTTTGCAAATACAAAACTGAGAAGCACATTTTTTCCCCCTGTTAAGCTTAGCCAACAAGTGGTTCATGAATCTTCCAGATGTTTTCATTACTTTTATTAACAAGAAACTTACTGATCGGTGAGTTGTTTTGTGCTATCTCACCACAGAGGACAGAGGACTAATTCAGGACTAAGCGTCCTGATCTAGCCTCCAAGAAAGCTGACCAAGAGGAACATAGGCACTTCTACCCCACATCTCAGCAGATTTTTTTTAAGATGCTTTATATCATGCTTCAGAAACACCAGAGCTTTTTCATCACAAAGCCCCTTAGAAAGGCACACAGACATCTTAAAATTCATGCACTTAGAGAACTGCTACATGCGCCCTTCCCCTCCCATGAGCACCAAGAAGAAGCAACAGGATTCGATCATGTCCCCTGCTGTTCTGGCTCTGGGGAGGTGCTTGCAAGTGGCAGGGAGGGATCCTCAAAAGCTCTCTACTTTTCATTTTGATGACATAATAAGACTTTTTTTCTTTTTGACAGTTATTTTTTGGGTTCCTTCGGGGGCTATGATTCATTATTCAATGAACACTTGGACAACAGGTCAGTCATTAGTGTGATGTCAGACCACAACTTAAACACAGCTGTACAGAAAAAGCAAGTGAAAGAAAGCATTATAATACATCAAGACATTCATTTGTTCAGAGAAAGCCTTTAACTATACTCTGCCAATACATTCATGAATATTTTCCATTCCATTACAGCTATATGGGGCAACATTACAGATGAATAAATACACTTTTTATAATGATGGTAGTGTCTTAGTGATTTCCTTGTATTGTGTTTTTAAAAAGCACCAAGAGAAGATAAACAAAAAAAAGGAAGAGTGTTGGGAATATGGCCTTATAAGCCTTTGCCAGGACACTGATAGTGTAAAGATTTGATGCAGATATGCACCTTGAAAATGATCTTCAAACCAGTTCTTACAGGTTTTATGTACTCAAAACAGAAAGGTAGCAAAAAATTTTTGGTAGTGTGTAATGTCTGCACATAAAAATAAGGAGGCAGTTTGGATTAATTAAGTGAAAAGGGAAGCAAAAGTCAAGAAATTAGTTTGTTTTAGTAGGAAACCATTATTAAAAATAGATTTATCTTTACAATAAAATTCTATCAAATACATATCTTGCATTTATATTACTGTGCCTATGTCAAAATACTCAGGCAATTTTGATAGGGTTGATTTTACTAGGTTTATATAAAATTCTGAAAAAAAAAAAGTAGGCCAAATTCTACCTGACAATGTATGAATTACATACAGAAGTTGTGGATTCCTCATCCCTGGAGGTGTTCAGTGCCAGGCTTTGAGTAACCTGATCTAGTGGAAGCTGTCCCTGCCCATGGCAAGGGGGGTGGAACTAGATGATTTTTAAAGTCCTTTCCAACCCTAACCATTCTATGATTCTATGAATTAACATTAATTAATTAATTAATAACAGAATTACCTTTGAAGTGTTTGCTGTATAATCCTATAAAAATATCAGTACATAATCTTGCTTATGTGCAAAGAATGTCCACAGAGCATTGGCCAAAATCTAGCCTGGGATGGTTCCACTAACCAAGAAAGTGCATGAAAATAGTATTTGGATTAGTGTGCATGAGAAGTAGCATTTGGAAAAAACCTTACTGTTAGAATGATTATTTGTATGGAAACTGCATTTGGGTATAAGGAAAAGTCCCTTCATTTCCTGGACTATTAGCATGTGACCACACACACAAAAAAGGAAAGGTTATATATAGTGTAATAAGTAAACACTTTTACTGTTAACTGCACTAACTCTATCAGAAGAATAACCCTTTTTAAAAAAAAGTAGTTGTTCTCAAATGAAATGTCAGTTACAGCCCAGTAACATAGCTATAATAAATCACTGGCAAGATACCAACAGCAAATACACCTAGAAAAAAAGGTTTCACAGAGAATTACCTTTGTTTTGATACATATTCAACCAATGTAGAGGGAATACACATGGGGGGAAAAGTGACAGACAGTTAAGTGTTACATAGCTATCATTTGTGCCCAGCAAAAAAGAAAGACAACATGCTATCACTTATGTATGGGCATGAGGAGAAAGTTTACACCTGTTCACTGTAACAGAATATAAGAAAAGGTTATTTGCAAAACATTTTCAGCCTTTTAGCATATGTCCTCTGCTTTGCACAGGAAAAGATGCCCTTTGATGGTATCTTATAAGCAGGTTATAAACCATAATAAAAAACAAAAAGGAAATAATGTGACAATTATTTACAATTATTGTCATTGTCCAATAATAACTGACTGACAGATAAATGAAAATGTTCATAATTTGTAGCTCTTACTAGTAGGAAGAGGGGTCTGCAATTGGTTAAGACGATCTTCAATGCCTGGAAAAACTCCAGGTATCCAATTGACATGGGAGCCATCTGTGGTGTTTGCTTGTTCACTTCCACTTCTGGACGGAGTGCTAGGTGCCAGTGCCTCCTTGGTTGCTTTCTCTTGGTTAATATCATCCACGGACTCTGTGACTGCCATGACGATGGCATGATCAGCTTTAAAAGTGAGCGTTCACAACACCACCACCCACATTATTTCCCTCTTTCCTGTGGCACAGCAAGCCAGAGAGCATGTCCATTTTTCTCATTCAAAGCGCAGAAGGAGAGAAGTCATGAAGGCCTTCCCTTCTTCTTCCACACTGTCACTGGCTTCCGAGAGACCCTTGAGCACCACATACGTGCTCACTATGTTGGAGGGAGACGTTGGCTACATATAAAGATCCCAGTGACAGATGGAGAGGGAAGACCTTCAGAAGAAGAGACAATGGTAGCAACAACCTGACCCTGTAACTCAGGAGCGAGCAGCCACACTGCAGCCAGATCTGTGGCAGTCTTGCCTGGCAATCCACTGGTGAGGAGCAGTAAGGAATTGAAGGCAGAATTTATGGGACTTAATTCTTCTCTGATTGCCCTGCCCTCACCACCGGGACAGCACTTCTTGGTGATGGTGCTGCTGCTGAGTCACAGGAGTAAGCTGTCTGATTAGCCCACCAGAGCACCTCCACCACACCAATCATGGTGCCAAAGCCTATCAAGCCTGATCCCACTGACACGCAAGAAATGAAGATGGGGCTGGGGATTCAGAATCACCAAAGTGCATGTCTTGCAGAACAGTCAGAAGGCCACCCAGAAACATGCTTCAGCAAAGGACAGAAACCGCCAAGTGTATCAGCAAGGACATCCTCATGCCTTGTCCAGAAGGTAATTCTATCAACAGCACAGATCCCACCACAGATTTTTGCACTGCAAGTACACACCGAGAATGTAGACCCCCCCAGAATAAGAAAGACAGGGAAAGGAGTCAATTTCAGAAGAAATAATGTCTCATTTCACACCTGGCATGAGAAATGAGTATGATCCGTTATTCTTACTGGTACCCATCAGAGGAGAGTCATCACCAACTTTGTTCATACTAGCTGTGGTCCTGTGGAGGACCTCATCCCCAGGGGCATCTGTGGGATGTGTGTTGCCTTCAGTGCCCTGTCCTGGTTCATTATCTGAAGGCAGAGGTAGCTGAGTTGGGTCTTCGTGGTGGGCACCACCAGGAGAGACGACAGCTATTACCATGATGATTTAATCAGCTGACAATTCCATGTGTGTGCTGCCATGCCCCTTCCCTTCCCTTCCCACTACCTTCAAGTCTCCTGTTCACTTTAAACCACTGCTAGCCTTTCCTCACTACAAAAGGGGAAGAGAAGGGAAACCTTCTGTCCTGTACATCATCACTGCTCTTCAATATATTTATCAGCTATTTTCATTGGCTATTCTCATCCACTTTTTTACCTAATTCAAATGATTCCCAAGGACAGTGGACACAGGGAAAGAACATAGACACAACAGTCAGGAGAAATCCCTGACCTGTGTCTCATGCTGGCCACAGATCCTCAGCTTCAGGGACACTGTCAAGTGCTGCTACATTGTGTTTTATGTTACAGATATCAATACTGACAGAAAAGAACCCTTTCTAGAGACATTGATTCTCCTTTGTTGCTCAAGACACTGTGAACGGTGACAAGTTACAGAAAATGGTTATAATTAGTTGTTCTGTTGATGGTAGTCATAAGACTAGGTTTCCTCCCAGAATCAGCTTCAAATTTTTGGCATTACTGAAGCATTTTACCTGTTAGAATTACTTTGTGGTGTGGTGTTTACTGAACCCACCACCCACACTTCTCTTCCTTATATGCAGGGTAGACTTCATGGTTTTTATTCTAATTGGATCGTAAAGAAGAAAAGGAAACAGGGATTTCTATTTATTTTCATTGTCATCAGCTTTCCAGCTTCATAACTTAAGCTTTTTCAGAATAGTTGGCTAATGCTGTATAATAGCAGGAGCAATGAGACAGAAGAGATACCACCAGAAAAACACACAGCAACCATAAAAGAAGATTAAGTAGTTGTCACAAAATCAAAAATAGTTTCTGAGCATTGTCTGTTTAAGAAAGGATTAAAGTTACCTTTCCCCTTATTTCAGGAATAAGTCATGTGTTTCTCATATCATGTTTTTAGAACGTTATTTTGATGGTATAAATGATATGTGTTATACATGACTCATCACGGTGTTGTGTCATGACACTTTTGTAAATTCCTTTCTCTCATCATTCTACAAACCAGAGGGACAAATGTTTCAATAAAATCTGTGAAAAGAACACTCTCTCCCCAGATGAATATTCACAAATTAAAAGCATTAGCCTGTTGATGCACAAATATACTTAAGTATGAATTCAACTTCATGGTAAAGACAGTTTGGCAACACCAAAGAATGTAACTTATGTAATGAGCCAGGTGCAATTCGATAGTCATGCTTCACTAAGGAACAGAAAGCACTAAAAGTGTCGGTAAGTAAAAAATAAATGTTTTATAGAGAGTTAAAATTGAAAACTTCTATCTCACCACCATCCAGGCAGAGCACAGAGAAAATTAATCACTATGATTTATATAATTGTCTTAAAGAGATCAGTAAGTTACTCTTCTCTACAAATTCATGCAATATGTTTCCAAGACACGCCACCTGAGAGACAGAAGTGATGAAATATACATAACTGCCATTATTACTAGTACCTGTAGTGGAATACTGTTTTTCATGATTATTCTCACTGGAAGGAATAATTCTATCCGTTACAGGAGGTTGCGTGGCATAATCCTCTCCCTTGTCCCAACCTGGATACACCACTGGGTCTTGCGCTGAGTCGTTCTGTTTGGCCCCGTGACTGGAGGGCGTAGCTGTTATGATGACGGTGAAGCAATTATGAACTCAGTATATAAAGATCCATTTCTTATATTATTCTCCTCTTCAGTTCTTGTCTCTATGACAGGCCTTTTTCACATGTCTACTACATTTAATGGCAAAGAGAAGTAAAGCAGATTCGCTTCTCATTCTGATTTATGTTTAGAAAAGCTGCCTGCTGTCACCAATAGGACTGACTCCTTCAAACTGAGCATATGCTTTCCAGAAGCAAGGTATCTCATTGCTTTCCAAAAGTATTTCCCCGAATCAGACCGTGTACTTTGTATTAATTGAATATCAAACCAATACCTACTGATGCAGAATTAAGAACAGCAAAGGCAGAAATAACCACAAAAATATCACCCATCAGTAAGACTTTAATCGCAGATTTTGAGTGTATTGACTATATCCAATTTTTTCCCCCTCAAAATGTCGCTTTTTTATTAGTAGTGGCATCTCCAGGAAAACAGACAAGGAAGTCTGACACAGGGGAAGGCTAGCACATGGTGCAGATTTGTGAATGGTGCACACAATAAATGAGACAGCATTCAACTGGAGAATATTTGATATTGCAGTTATTTAGAAAAATATTATATTTTCCACATCAACCAATCTGCCACTTTTATTAGATAGTCACAGCAAAAGAGTACCCAAATTGTATAAGTAGCATAACCCTCCTTAACACCCCCCAAACCAATCAAAAACCCCAAGAAAATCACCACACTGTGTTAAAATTTTAATTGCAATTAGGCCAAATTATATTGCTACAGTAGTATAGTATAGTATAGTATAGTATTTATATATATCGGTAATACATTGTACTGCATCACCAGATTTTTAAAGGATGTTGATGAAACACGTGGTTTTGATATCTTAGAGGAATGTGGGCTTAGAGACTGCTGAAGCAGTGAGTTACACAAAACTTTTGCTAATAAGATTACATGTAGTTGAAGGAATTGATTCACTTTATACAGCATGTCAAATAATGTTTATGATATGCTTGTCTTTAGTGGCCTGTGATAATCTGCAAGAGCAGATGACGACTGTGTTAAATTCACTGTTAGTAGCGCTTAGTAGAGCACATCAGTCATTACCTAGTAAATTCAGTACACTCACAGGAACAGAAACTAATATATGTCAATTCTTAGTGACTAGCTTTATAGTATAATTTGGTCTTTTACATTTCAATTGCTTTGATCAATGGAAGAGAGAAGCCTCTCATTTACTCTACATCATGCTTTGTTTTCTTCCCTTCATCAGCAGTATCATCTTTTCATAGTTCAAAAGTGGGGTGAGTAGATATTGTAGATAAAAAATTTTAGATATAACTGCCATATTGACAGAAACTGAAAAAAATCTCAGGTCTAATAATGAATTGCAGCAGGGGAGTGAACACAGCTCCCAAATATGTGAAAAATACAACAGACATTATTATTTTCCCATTTAAACATTCACTGTTTCCTACAGATATAAACCTGGTAGATAGCTTGCTAAAACCTTGTGACTGCATGACACAGAACACAAAACTTAAGAGACAATTCTGGAATTAATCTAGTGTAAGTCTTGACACACAATCCAAATAGGAGAGAAAACAAACCTACAGGAACAGGTCTGAAGAACTGAATAAGTAAAAACAAAAGTAATATGCCCTCAGAATTGCTCATGCTTATTCACAGAACCTCTGTTATGGCCCCAGAATGCAAAATTGTTAATAAAAAAATCCTAAAACTAAACCTTTAGTAAACCTCATAATTTACTAAAACGTGACCTGGAATATTACCTGTATGAGAAGATTCGTTTTCAATATAATTTTCACCTGCAACAGTAAATTCATGTTGTTCAATACTCCCAGTGGTATTTGGAGGATTTTCTTCTTGACTGATCCATCCAGAATGAACACTGTGTAATAGTGGATGTTGGGTTGGTCCTTGACGATTTTCATTTTCACTTGTAACTAGTGCTGATAAGATGATGATTGAATCAATAATGATCAAAATACCCAACACCAGTCATAATATTCACATCTTCATGGTCTACACATGGCTTTTGTGCTTTGGCTCTTTTTCTCATTGTTGCATTTGATGTAAAATGAAAGATGAAAGAAAACAAAAGTCCTTTGGAAATCCTATCACACAAAAGCACCACCAGGATTGGAAGAAGATTTAAGTGCCTGAGAAAGTATCCCAATGACCAATGGCAGAGAAAAGCTATAGCAGGAGCAATGGAAGAACGCATAGAAAAAACAGCTTGCATCTGTAGTTCATATTTACTAATACTAACTTAACTGTTGATTCTGTGTATTCTGGCTTTTTAAAAGTGAAAAAGATGATGAATTTTTGAGTTAATATCTCAATTACACAACTACAAGGCTGGCTCCAAGGAAATTGTCATTTCTTCTTTGGATGGGATGAATGAAATAAGCAGGTTCATATCTTCAAAGTTGAAAAGCATACTTGTTTTGAACTCAGTAATAGTTAAAGCTCTTATTGATAAAAGAAATTCATTGCTCATTCTTTAATTCACTGTTGTTTGCATAGCAGAAGATGCAGTCAGAAATAACCTGGAGTACCACCACCATAAGAGATTTTCTAATGAACATTAAAAGGCTTAGAAAAGACACACCAGAAAAAAAAAAGAATACTTATAACACTATGATAACCATTAGAATTCAGTTTGAAATATATCTGCCTTAGGTGTCAAATGGTTCCACGAATGATACATTAAAGCTAAAGCAAAGGTCCTTAATCAGAGCATGCAAATAATAAGCTGGAACAGTTACATATGCTGTGAGTCACCAGCTAGAGAAACCTACTCTGTTTCCCAAAAAAAGCATAACTGGAGGAATATTTATCTTCACATTCAGACAATAACATGTTTATAAAGAGGGCACTCATGCAAATGTAATTCATTATTTTTGTAATAAAACCTAATACATATAGATTATTTTGTAAAAAAAATATTAAAATTAACTAACTTATGAATGCAACTGATCTAGCTTCTTCAGAACTGAAAGAAAATTATCACAAAAATTATTTCTGGGCACCTGTTCTGATGCCAATTGTATAAACCTTCGCTGTTCAAAAGAATTTCAGAACCAGAAAGACAGGTATATATCTAGCTATTGGAGGCAGATCGTATAAATCCAAAGAACTACCACGGGATGTAGAAAATGCTTGTTTTTACAGAGGGATAAGGTTTTCCACAAGTCCCAATGAAATGTATTTCTTTACAGTACAATCTAATTTTATGCAATTACAAGTCTGGCCACCAACCCAGCTGTATATAACTGTGCCTCCAGCTATTCAGGTTTGAACCTCTCCTTAACAGGGTAAAGCTGTGCTTTATAGCCAAAACATCCTAAAACCAAAGCCCATATCCAGCTATGCTTTTAAAAAAAATTTAACTGGAAACTATTTAGGTACACAGCAAAAATAGCTGGAGAATGTAATCTGTAAGCATTTGCCTACAGAGGGTTTTAGGCTTGAAGAACATGAGCACACTTTCAGTGTCTCAGTTGGCTACCGGCACTAACACTGGTAGCAAAATGTTCACATTCATCTGGAGGTAGTATATTATCCTTTGTAGCACAGTTCCATGTATTTGAATCGCTCGGTCCCTTTTTTGTCTTTTGTCTTCAGATTCTACAATAGAAATTTTGAAGTGGAAAAAAAGGATTTTTTTTCTCACCAAGGTGGGTCACCAAATGTTACAATCTGCACAGTTTTATTACACTACTGGCAGTGCAAGTTTCAAAATCCCAGAGACGTGAGGAAAAGTGGCAAGTAACGAAGATTAGATGCAAAAGATAGACTTGGAACCACAGACTAATGTTAGAGATGCCACCTCTGACAACTCTAGTACAAAGGTATTATACTGAAATTAGGCTAATGGTATGGGAATTACAACCAGCTGCACCATAAGAGTGTTATACTTCACTGAATTATGTCACAGATCTGAATATTAACTGAAATGCTTAGTTGCTTTACCCCTGCCAGCAGAGCTAGGATACTGCTCCTCTTCATCTGTATAGGCGGGGTTCCAATGATGTTGTGTGGAGATTTCCAGAAGTGTTTTGTGTTGCGAATCCACAGCTGTTAGGACAATGGAGGATTCAGTGCTGACCGTGCTTTACATCTACCACTTTTACTGTACTGTTAGTGTGTGCTATATGGAAATTCATGCATAGCTTAATTGTAGTCTCTCTATTCTTCTTATCAAATCTCTTTACATCAAACCAGTTGTTCTTTTCTTTGCATTGGAGAGATGCAAAGTTTCCCAAGAAGAATGGGGAAAACGAACAATAGAAGAATAATGTATAGCAGAAGTAGTGCAAAATGATTACAGCAGTTATAGACATTTAAACTCAAGCTTGAAGAATAATGCTGGATGTAAAGAATATGGTAGATGTCTGAATACATGTATTATATGTAATACATGTTAAAGTATCCACTGAGCTCAAAAGTTATGGTCAGCAAAAAAATGAAAACAGCTTAACAGCCACCAGGAAGCCAATATTAGTCAAGACAGTTATCATACAATCAAACAGATAAAATAAAACTTCCACAAAAGTCTATGATCAGAGACTGTATACATTTTCACCCATGGAGCACGCAGACACCACTAGGCCATAGAAGGTAGTTGGAATGCAATACACCACTTGGAATAAGGCACCAATGCAGAGTCTCAAAGATAAATAAATTAACACCAGAATACTTAAAACTTAGGCAAAAGAATAAAGAATTACTAAGCAAGATGATTTAATCATTTTGTATTTTCTTCTAAAAACAAAGACCACTGATGAAAAAACCCAAATACTATACTATCTTCAGAAAAAAATAATAAAATGCTTATGAATAGTGATTTATAAACAATACTGAGTAAGTAATTGCATAGACAAAAGACACATTAAGATGTGCTCCAATTAAATTAAATTAAATTACAAAAAAGGAACAGATTATTATCTTTGTACAAATAAGAGCGTTAGAGTATGGTCATTAATGGCAACATTTATACTGAAAAAAAACCAGCCAGGGCTGGAACCATTCCCTGGCCATAAGGCCAAGTAGCAGACTGTGTGCTCCAGTGACACACTGCATTTGGCTTTGGTCCTCACATGTGGTGGTTTTCTGGTTTTGAGACAAAATCATTTTAGGCATGGATGGCTTTTTTAGCTAAAAAAGAGCTATCAAATTATCACTGTGGGACTATGCATATCAGGAAAATACGGCTAGGTATTAGAATATCTGAGTTAGGGTATCAGATCATGCCATATAAGAGGCAGCAAAACAAATGAGATGATGTTAGAACAGCGCATGGGAAGAGTGTGGAAGAGAGCAAGTATGAGAATGTTTTGCTGACACTTCCCAATTAAAAGGGCACTTGGGGTTTGGCCTCCCCAAATTGTGCCTGTCTTCTTCCACAGCCAGAAAGACTACTACTGTATAGATGTAGATTACAAATAATAGGAACCAGAATTATCTTAACACTGCTTTCCCAAAAAATAAAAATTAGAAAAAGAGATTATTTTTTTTCTTGAAAAATCATGAGTGAATGCATGCATTCAAACAGGCATGAAACTGGGAAGTTAATTTTAAATAGTGATAGAAAAGATATTTATTCTGTCAATATGGACCTCATATGACTTTTCCAATCATAAAAGAGACATTTCCAAAGAAACAGTTGATGAGAAGAGCATCCAATTTTCACACAATATATGTGTGGCAAAGGAGAAGGAACATTGGGTAGGACAGGAAAAAAGAAGAAAGAAGCCATCCAAAGAGAAAGGAAGTTCCTTACTAGTATTTGGAGCATACTCATCCTTGGCCACACTCCTGTCCCAGCCTGGAAACACTGTTGGGTAAATCGTCTCCTCCGAAGAGTCTTCATCATCTGAACCATTGCCACTTGAGGTCGTATCTGCTGTGATGATGTTAAACCTGCCATGAAGCCCTAACCCACAAGGTCTTTTGCTGACAGCAATTACACTTTCCTGTCTCGCCTACATGCAGCCTTACAATCACAGAGGAGAGTGTACAGCACCATGCTTCCCACGGTCCATATCTCCTCCTGGTTCTTCCACCCACAAGGGATTCATCACTCTGCCATGGCCCTGTCGAAACTGCCCCAGCATGGCTCCTGGCTATGTTTCAGTGCCCTATGCACACTTGCAGCACTAACCATACTCTGTCCTCTTCTAGCAGAGTGAGCGTAGTGTACTGGCTTGCAAACGTTTTCTTCTTTTCTCCCCCACAAGTCCTTCTCATTGGAATAGTCTACTTCTAAATTGCCTCCAAACAGGAAAAAAGAAAAACCCAAGTATATCCTTTATAAAATGACTCACATACTCATCCCTTTCAGACAAGCAGAATATTTCTACAGCACATGAACAATGTGGACAATTGCTCTATCACTACCACAGTCAGTGAGACATAGCCCAGTACTTTGCTTTTCCCACTTCAAACACATGGTAGTGAAAAGAAGTGACATATACCACACATTCAACCCCCCTAGACTTAATGATTCTGAAGCTTGCTGCCCTGGTGCTCTGGTTATTCAGCCCCTAATCAAAGCACCCTCTTAGCATGACATTCTTTACCCTTGGTTGCTTGTGTGGGGTCTTGCATCTTCTCTCCAGGATTTGACCACCACCAGCGGTTTGAGACCAGATTCCACTGAGCTTGGGTGGTAGCTTTCTCCAGGTTGTCATGATGAGGCCCTGGAGCTGTCAGGACATGACTCATTCAACCAAGATCATGTTATTATTTCTTGAGAAGCATTTTTCTCCAGCAAAGTCAAGTCCACCAGCACCACCACCCTGAGCATGCTCATGCCACTGAGATGGATGTGAGTGCAAGGTGAATGTATGAACCCGTGGCATCATTACATTCCTCAAACAGCAAAATTATCCAATGCTTTTAGAGTAAATGAAGTTTGAATCATTCTACTAAAGTATAAGATTGTGTTACCAGCTCTGAAAGTCCAGTAAATTTATTGTGCATAGCATTTTTACATGTCAGATCAAAATATGTACTGCATGTGAAATATGCCCAAATATTTTGACAAAAATCATTCAAAGCTAATAGAAGCAGGCATACCATAGAAATTGAAATCCCTCAAGCAAGCAAGTTGATAGCTTAATCTTTGTCTCTGCTGAGAAAGTTATGCATCAAGTAGAGTTTGCAAGAATAGCTGTGCTTCAAGTCATACACATATTCACCCAAAGAAAGCAAAATCTACTTCAAAACATTTCTCTGGAAATATTTTTATTCTGGCAATTCCTTGCAAGCAATATTTTTATCAGCATTTAGACCATCTTACTTCTATATCTTGAAGATGAAGATATCATGTACTGTTTTTTATTCAGAAAAAAATCTTTAAATAATTAATTCAGAAAAATATCTTGAATACTTACATCAAACACAATAGTTTTGATCAATTTTTGTGCAATATATGAAAGCATTGGAGAATGCAAGACCTAGGAATCAAAGTTCTACTGATCAAACAGGATAAACTGATTTTCTTCAGTCTGCTGTAGTTAGGTTTTGCTGATCTGTAAACTGCAGAGTGTATGAAGTGTATAGAATTAAACTCAGAACTACACTTTTTCAAGGTGTAGCTATTTTGGCAGCAAAACCTAACAGAGTTTGCCTTTCTGAAACACTGTCCTTGACTGAATAAATATTCCTTCTTCTCATAGTCACTAATTGCTCCTTAAACTTAGTACTACTAGTATTTAACTTCTGAAAGGAGTGCTAATTTACTCATTTGTTTGTAATGCAGTAAAATTAAATGAAATGGGTCTGTTTGGCTTTAAAATTGTGTTGTTGAGTAATAGCTAAAGCTATCAACAAAGCCCAGGTGCAGTACTTTCATGATCTTTTTTTCAAGAGAATCAATCTATCAACCCTAAAACAATAAGCAGTAATCACTTCTGTGATACGCACATATAAATATTGAGGTATCTTGTTACATAGCTCTATAGTTATTTTGATCTTTTAAAATCTTAAATATCTCTAGCTTTCCCTCTGTAATATAGTCATGCCCATGAGATAGATCTGTTAACAACAGGAAGGCAATATGTATTTAGGATCAACGCATTTGATAATCAAGTAGTAAAAGGAAAACCAAAAGCTTTTCTGCCTAGAAACAATGCACATGTTTTTTCAATGGGTATAGAAACATCTGTACAAGGAAGCTCTAACTCACACACACATACAAAAGCAAATAAATATGAAGGAAAAATCACCACCAGAATCAACCAAACTCCCCACTGTTACCAGGTGGGATTCTGCTACAGCCCCCCTTCCCCGTGCCTTACAGGCAATACTTTGTAGCAAAACCTTTCACTTGAAACAAGCACCAGAAAATTCTCTACCTGCTGTAAAGGTTTAGGGGAAAACCAATGCGATATTTCTTTTTTCCATCTACATATTTATAAGGTGTTACTAACCTTCCCATTCTCTGGGACAAGATGCTTGGTTGAATGATTTCTGTCTTTTAGTACAGTTTTTGCTTACTGTGTAAGACTTACAATTGTTCTTACTCTTATCCTGTGATTTCTAACTACAGTAATGTGGGCACCGCCCCTTGAAGTCACATGGACCATTTGACCATCTATCAACAACCAACAAACGATTAAGCAAATTCCTCAGTATCACAGGCTTCCATGTTGGGAAAAAAAAGAGTGAGTAGGAAGAAGCTTTCATTTCTATTAGTTCAGTCTTTACTACAACACACCTCTGTAGATCTCCTCTGTGTAGTTAAAATGTTCTCCCTTTAGGTTTACTTTATTTTCTGGGGCAAAGACCTTTATCAATCTAAACTTAAGAACTAGAGTGAATATATGTACAGTTCCACTTTAAAATGTGTAAGATGATTTTAAAAGTTTTTATTTGCTGTAGCTGCTGTGCACTACATATTTGATAAAAACAACACAAGCAGTTTTTCCCACTCAGTACAGCTATTTAAGGACAAAGCAGAGAAAATGGCTACTGTTCTTCTGAGCCCTCAAAGCCTGTGGAACCATCACAGGCCCCAGTTTTTTCTCATGCATATTGCCAACAACAAGGACGAAATTAATTTTTGCAGTGCACAAGTGGCTTGTCAATTGGAACTACCACTTAAAGCACTGCTTTGGTGAGTGAGGCCATGGTTTTGATGTGGATTACCCACATTCACAATCATAAATATATTAGAATCACAGACACTTTCATCACAAATTGACAAAAATATCCTTTTCTACATCAGAAATAGATTGACTTCAAGTGATAACTAGTTGCACTGATTTGGGGTGCCTCACAGAGTAAATAGATGTGATAAAAAAGCAGTGAGAAATACAAACCAACAATCTTTCTGAACTCACATATAAGCATTGAAGTAAACGTACAGTAAATGTTTTTGCTCCCCTTGTCCCAGAGAGTGAAGTTTATTTCTGACTTAACCAGTCTGGAAAGTACTGTCTTTCAATGTCTTTCCAAAATTGGAGATGACATATACTTCACCACTTACCAGAATGCCCTGCTGTAAGAATAAAGCAGTTTTAATGCAATCTATATTTGATGTAGTTATTATAATACATAAATCTTACTAGTACTCGCAGGATACTGTCCACTGTCTTTTGCAGGGGAATCATCAGCTGCTGTCACCAAAGGGATGTCAGGTGATACAGAAGAAACTTCATCATCTGTATGGTGATGGATGAATTATTACTATTTCATTAGCTGAATGGCAACTCATTACTCACAACTACTGCAATTATTCTATACTGCAAGCTTCATTCCTTCATTTGTTGGTCCAAGAGAGAAGAAAGATACAGACTAGGTTATTCAAATAATTCAATGCCAAATAACCTTACTTTACTAACATTGTAAGGATATCACCAAAACAGATTCTATCAAGAGGAGTATATATTACAGTGATAATGAACATTCTGGCAATGATCTGTTCATGTGATTCAAGCTCTAATTGTACCTGTATACCATCTGAACAGATTCTAGAGCAATGAGTGAAGGTATTTGTATTCCCCTTTTTATTGACATATATTCTGAGATTTAGTCCAAAAATCTAAACTCTGCATGTAAGCAGAGCTGATAAGAGTTGTCACAGCAAGTAATTGAAATACATGGCATACACCTTGGGGAATTAGAGATGAGGCTTCTTATTCTTATTCCCTCATGATATCCTTTAACTAGCCATGTAATCCTTCACTAAGTTATTTTAAAGAGGATATAGTGGCAACCAGTCCTTACCAGAATCTTTCTTAGGAATTTCTTTTTCACCCCCTCCAGAAGAATGATCTGGCAGCTGTGAGACTGGAGCAGTACTTCCATAATATGAGGAGCTGGATCTCCTGATGGAGGTATCCATGGGAGTTGTGTCATGTGTTGATCCACTACCTACATTTTCATCATCTGCACCTGAGGTTGAGGGCTCTCCACTCTGATGTGTGCCATCTGCATTATAACGTGAACCATCTGCATTGTCAATGACTGTTGGAAAGAGGAAATTAAGAAGCTAATAATATCAAGGAGCTACACAGCTATATTTTAGTAATGCTAAACATTTTAAGTCCTGTAACAAAAAATTAAAGAGAAACGGTTGTGGACTAATATCAGTTCATCCATTTTTGCCATCCTAACTAATGTGTCTAAATCATACATCACTAAGCTATGCCTGATGTATACGTGCCAATGTATTTGTCAAACATATAGGGCTTACTCTGCATCAAGTATTTTGATATTTTGATCAGACAGTTTGATTTTGAACATATAATCTTGGCCTCTGTTAAGTCAATCAGAATTTTAGAATTGGGACAAATAATTTATTATGAGAGTTTTCTTCCACTTCCATATGCTTTTCTGACCAGCAGCTCAAATGAGATGTAGAAAGATTGCTGTCTTTAGTAAAGTCCTGTGTGTCAAAGAAACATTAGCAGCTCTGAGGTGCTAAAAATGTCAAATACCTATATAAAAAATATTTGGTAGCACCTTGAGACAAACCAGGCTCCATAGGATTTAGGGGAAGGCAAGTGGCCAGTTGCTTTAATTACTGTCAAACACCTCTTGACTTCTTTTTCTTATGTTTGGCTTGATTTCTAATATTAGCAATTGTTTATGGAAAAAAATATAACCAGATCCTAAAAATGAAACAAGTGACAGGTCTTTCCAAACAATACAGTACCTATTTCACCCTGATTATTGAGGAAAGATGTATCTAGTCTTTCAATTGGCTCACACACTTTGTCCCTTGTTTCTGTAAAAGAAAGACAACAGAGAATATTAATTTGAGGAAATTGAGAAAAAAAGTCACAGGTATACCCATATTAATTGTACATAATCACAAAATGTCAGCTTCAGATGTGAAATATAGAAAACAAATTTCCAAATCAATTGTTATTCACTAATCTACCTACATTCCCTTTTTGCTCCTTCCCAGATGAGGCACTTCAAGATTTTCCTGTCAGCTAACGATGAAATTCTCTGTTTCTATAACCATTCCCGAAAATGGTTGCAATCAATGTCAGTTAAAATAGCCTTATAACTCAGTTTCAGTGCAGACAGCCCCACTGTCATGGTGGCAGTGGTAGCTGTAATCCTTCTTACCTGGAGAGACCCCGACCCCTCCATGGAGGGCTCTGCACAGGCAGAGGGTGCCCTGGTTTGGTGAGCACCGCTTGCTCCAGTGGTGCTATGTTTGGGACAGTGTGTGAGGCACCTGCTCATAGTACTGAAAGGGAATGACACCTGGGAGGAGTTATAAAGCTCTGGTGGGGATGGACATCACTGTAGCAGGAGAAGGGTTATCTGTGGTTGACAGAGGATGGCAGCTCACCTGATACTATGCCAATGCAAAGATGATTTTTAATTATATGACCACCAAGAACAAAATAAAAAAGATGTCAGTGTTATTCAAATCATCAATGAATTTTGCCTACAGTTTTCTGTAAGGTCTCTTTCCACTGTGAATGTAATAATCTACTGAAATTGAAGACACTTGAAGTTAGTCCAAATTTTATCTTCAAATACTGTGTTCAGCATCTGTCACAAGATTACCTACATTTTCCTAATAATTTAGTAAAATTTTTCCAACTATTAAAAAACTCAAAACCTTAGAAGAAAGCAGTCTGCTTCTGACCCACGTCGCTACCTAACTGCCTAATATCTGAATGGAGATTTGCCACAGAGCAAATACTGGATGAACTGCAAACAGGAGAGCAGCAGCCACATCCATGGGCCTGGGATGGCCACCCTGGGGCTTGGAGCTGCTGCAGGTGGCAGCCACTCCTAGAATCCCTTAACACAAATAACCATTGTTCACTATAGAAGCTCATGTGTGCATGAACAGAATAGCTGAGTGCGATTGCCTACAACAGTTATGTCTTTTAGACTCACTGCTGCAGTGGTTCACTGCACTAAGCCATCATAATAAACTATTCTGATTCTACTAATATAGTTCCAAGGGCAGAAAACAGTTTAACTCAAAACACACTAATGACAAAATGGGTGAACCTCATTGCTCGTATTATAGATACAGTTCTAGAGGCTGACAAAATGTATTTCTTCTTAGCTAAAAAAACAGATGTTATTTAATACAGAAGCCCTCATTCCAGTACCTTAAATAGGAGATTACATATGTTATTGTTAGTTAATCTAGAACTAAAATATGTCATAAAAGCATATACATACCTGTCGCATTGTAACAGTATGCATCATACCGACCAGTTGTGTTTGCTGAAAGTTTGTAAATGCCAGTGTGATTTGCGGCACAAAGATGATAGGGATTGATTCGTGGGATAACAATATTCCCCACTACAAAACCATACCTGTGAAGAACAGAGGAAAATACACATTACGTATTGTAGCAGGTGACATAAATGTTCTAGATGTTGCAAACATGAAGCTACAAAGTCATTATTTTCATCTTATATTATTTTTAATAAGTCAATGCATTTATGCATACTTTTTGTATATGAAAGGTGTTCCTTTCTCACATGTAGTCTCCAGCTACTCAACACCATTTTTCTTGTAATTTGTAGAGCTAAACACATTTTAATTAAGTGAACATTTTGTTATAGCTAGGACTATTGGTTCCAGAGCAAGGCAGTGAAAGTGAGGAACTGGGAGGCAAGTGCACTTTTTATTCAGTTTGAGGTTGTATCACTAGACACTAAAGCCCGATGTCTTTTTTCTTCAGGGAGTCACATTTTCTTTATTTTGAGCATAACATAATGCTCAGTGACATTTCACATAAAAATGTTGGGAGCTTGGAGTTGGGAGTATAGTACCTGAGCAAATTTAGAAAATGACTGTAAGACATGCCACTTCCTGCAAAAGCTGACAGCTTAGTAAAATATTCAGATACAACACTCATTCATCCACAAATTCTTACTGTATCTTTCAGTTGAGCAATGTGGCTATCATGTACAGAGCTCATACATTTCAGTGAAGACTGTGGTTAACAGAGCTACGTAATACACAATGTGTTATTACTATTTTGCAATCCTGTAACACCTGATTAATTCCAATGTAGTTAGCTGTGGGGTGTGATAGAATGGTAATGAGAACTGGGGTCTGGTTTGGGTACAATTTATCAGTGAGCAGTAAATTTCATAGTTTAGCAATTTTTTACCTGTGAGCCCCATTCCAGTTACATGCCTAATGTGCAGATATTTGGCAATTCTGAAACTCTCTTGTAGGTGGAATTATAAACTGCTTTACTCACACTTCCAACTGAGCCTATGATGTTGACACTTAATCACCCATTAATCACCTACTTGTCTTATGGTCTGTTGATTCATCTTATTCACTCACCATTCCACATGTATTTTGATTATTATATGCAGTATATTTTTTCTCTTCTACTCAGACTTGATAAGAGCCTAGCCTTACTGACAAGGACTTCTAGCACAGGATCAACAAATGAAAGTAAGAGGGTGGGAGGGATGACCGGAAGGAGGGGAGGAAGGAGTCCTATCTTCCTGCCTTACATGTCCAAATCTGTCCTCTGCTAAACTCTGAATTAGGGAGAACTGGATCATTAATGAAAAACTGTAGCTCCCCACTGCAAAAAAAAAAAAAAAATTCTCTCTACTCCTTCTTTCAATTGTCTTTATATTTTAATTTCAGAAATGACTTTCCACATTGCAGAACACTGATAATTGCTAGCACTAGAAATCTCCACCCCTAGGCATTTAGTTAGGTTCCTTCATCTTGACATACTGTGTAGTGCTGGACAATTCAAAATGCTAAGTATGTTCATACACTACTGTTAGAGAAAGAACATGCCCACTATGTTATGCCGCAGTTTTCCCTCAGAAGAAAGAATTGTCTATAGTCTTTATGTGGTACTATTTTAAGTGACATTCCCACTTCTCATGGAAGGATCTTCCAAGAATTATCTGTCCATTGTTCCCTGACACTATAGTCCACCTCTTTCACCACCATGCAGGGCATAATGCTTGTGAAACTGTATGTGCCATATGCTGTCATCAATGGCAGTGCATGACCTTTATATGTATAAGAATGTTTTCAAGGCACTACACATATATCTTTCTATGATTACAAATTACTTTGCACAGATACTATTAACTTGAAAGGAGCTTTATTCAATTCTCATAGGCTTGCAAGCCAGAGGGAAAGAACATTCATGCATTAGGCATTAAAAAAGTAAAGCACCACTGACTAAACTGAAATGAAATTCAATTACAGCAGGGGTTACAGCATTGGTGGATAAGAGAAGAGCAACTGACTTCAGCTACCTGGACTTGTGCAAAGCATTTGACATCCTTGTCTCTAAATTGGAGAGACATGGAGTTGATGGATGAAACACTTGGTGGATAAGGAATTGGCTGGATGGCTGTACTCAAAGAGTTGTGGTCAATGGGTCAATGTCCAAGTGGAGACCTGTGACAAGTAGTGTTCCTCAGGCATTGGTACTGGGACTGTTGTTGTTTAACATCTTTGTCGGCGACATGGACAGTGGGATTGAGTGACCCTCAGTAAGTTTGCTGACACCATCAAGCTGTGTGGAGTGGTTGACATGCTGGAGGGAAGGGAGGGAGTCCAGAAGGGTCCAGAGGGACCTGGACAGGCTTGAGAGATGGGCCCTTGCAAACCTCATGAAGTTCAATAAGCCCAAGTGCAAGGTCCTACGTCTGGGTCGGGACAATCCCAAGCACAATTACAAGCTGGGTGGAGAATGGATTGAGAGCAGCCCTGAGGAGAAGGACTCGGGGGTGTTGGTTGATGAGAAGCTCAACATGAGCAAGCAATGAGCACTCGCAGCCCCAAAAGCCAAATGCATCTTGGGCTGCATCAAAAGAAGCGTGGCCAGCACGTCAAGGGAGGTGATTCTGCCCTCTACTCCGCTCTTGTGATACCCCACCTGAAGTACTGTGTCCAGATCTGAACATCTTCCTAATTAGTGTCAATCTTTAGTTATCTTTACATTTTAAGAGGTTAAGAATTTTTAAAGATAATTGGTAAAAAGTATATGCAGTCAAGGACTTTGTTATTACTGGACCCAGAGCAAACATACACATGCACAAAGATGTTTTGTTCATCACAGGATACAACTTACTTGAGGACTTATACGGCCATCTAATTAACAGCTATAAAAAGTCAACTGTAATTATTACACTATAGCACCGGTGAGGGACTTGTCACGATACATTAATTTTCTTAAGAATTTCTTTACCTGCAAGTTTCAAATCCAAGTTCATGAGCTTTCTTCAACTGCTCTAGTGTTGACAAGGTACTATTGAGAGCTCTGCAGAGTTCAACTGCTTCAGATTGTGTGAGACTGTAGCGACCATTTTTCTCAACATGAAAAACTCCTCCATATCTGCAACTTACATTGAATTCTGTTATTGAAAGAAAAGAAAAAAAGGAATTACAAATTGTTGGACTTAATGCTTCACTGAAGATATGGAAATGTTTTATTTTCAAGTATAGTGCTTTCAATGCAAACCAGCAACAAGTAGCAGCTACCGATTCATTTAAAAAGTGTTAGCACTTTCAATTTCCTTCTTCATACTTTCCTTCTTTGGTCTGAGACACAAGCCAAATCTTCAGCCTTTCCAAAAATAGCAATAAATATGTTTTTGTGAGGTATCTAGCACTTTTAACATACCATTAACAATAACATGAAGAAGATGTAAATACATCGTGAAAGTCTTGGAAGACATATTACTGCAAAACTAACTGAATATTCAAATGTATTTGAAAACACAATATTTCATTCACAAAAGAATTTTTTAAAGATGAAATAGTGTATAATCACAGCCTTTATGATCATAAGACTCCTTAACTATCTCATTGTGATCCCTTCACAGTGAATCCTTTTAAATGAATATATATGTCAATCTCCAGTTTCAGAACTTGTTCAAGCAACGTGTTCCTATTATTAGCTAGACAAAAGCAGAAAGCTTGCATTGGTTTGATGTTACATGATCTACCTGAGACAAAAACTAAGTAAACTGAACAGATATAATGAACTAGAACAACATTATGCTGTTAAATACTCGCTGAAACATAATTTTTAAAGTTTTATTCAGCTTGCTGGGGCAGATGGAGAAGCATCCAATACACACTGTAAGAGTTCACATGAATGAACTCCTTGCTCCCTGTTCATTCGACAGTATTTCCCTCCATTTTGAAAGGCTTCCTCTTGCTGAGCTCACACTCAGACAGAAACATCTTACTGCCAACCCACGTCAGAGTCTCAATGTGTACTGCAGTAAGCTTATTTAATGTTAAAAGATGCCTTAGATGGATTTTAATTTAATAATACTGTAAAGGTTTGCACATGGAAGTAACTTTCAATGGCAAGCAGTATGAGGATAAAAATAATGAGTAAAAAAAAGCCATATTAGGTGTCACAGTTATGTTGTGCAATTTGTTTTCCGGCCTTCAGCCTGGGAATCCTGCACAAAAGGTACATGCAAAGCCTACGGGAGAGGAGCACCTCATACAACTCACTACAGACACTGAATGAAAGGCATAAGGGCTAGAGGTTCTGAGATCATACTCTGTTCATCTTTATGTTGGAAAGATACTGCCTACACAATGCAACAGGTACAGTGAGAAAATGGTATAATCTGAGGAAAGTTTGTGACTCAGTAAAATGAGAGGAAAAAAGTCCCATTTGTTTATTTTTTTTTAACAGAAACAGCTAAGAATTAATAGTAATCATCATCATCACCACCAACACGATGTGTGTGGATAAAACGGGGGAAAAATCAGGATGCTTCAATGCAATGTGAATTAACTTTGCTCCTGCCCCATCTTTCCCTCGAGAAAAAAGTGGTTGCAACTCCAGACTTGAATGACAACTGCAAAGCATACTTAATTGGAGTAGCCTATTATTCCCAGTGAAGAGAGAAGCATGATTCATATTTATCTTAATTTTAACGGGAGTTCCACATGCAAGAAAGGGAAAAATATACCAGTCTTCTCTGAATATTAAAAGGGGGTGTCTCTACCATCTATTTGAAATAAAAGATGCCATATAATAACTGTTTTCCTAAAAGACCCAAAATAAAATTCATGCACATTTGCATTGACACATTCTGTGTGAATTACAAGCAACTTTCCTAATGTCATTTTTGCTGTGAAAGCAAATGATAGTAATCAAGGCAAGCATTCTTCCTTCAAATGCTTTCGGTCATTTGTAAACTGAGGTTATTCTATCTGCGGTGTATCTATTCCATGTAAACTGCAAGGAATGTTCCTTTCCCCAGGTAACAGGAAACAATCAAGGAAATATGAGATTAGATCCAGACTGTACGGTGTATGAGAAGACGATCGTTATTCACATGAGTAGGTGTCCAATAGTATTGATGACTGCTTAGCCAAAGGAGCTCAAAAGCTGTGCATCCAATCTTAAGTACTTTTACACAAAGGCAACAGAATTAATCATTATGATTACTCAGATTGCCTTTCCACAAAAAGAATGTAAAAAATCTCTTCTCCCATGTGCCCCCCCAGTTATTTAGGCTGACAAAAACATTTAATGTAGACAAAATTTATATACATTGCATAGCTGTTTAATAGTTTGATGATTACAGTTCTTAATATTTTTATTATCACATTATAAAAAAAACCCAAGATGGCATAATTTTTAATTTTGTAAAATTTATGCAAGACTAACATGTTTTCTCAAAATACATTTGTTTTGACACAGCAGTTTTCTTGCAGGGAAAAATAGTTCTTTTAAAATTCCTCTGATGACAGCTATGTCTTGAAAGGTTTTGAAGGCAAGAATGAGGAACCTCGTGGAAGAGGACACTAACAAATGTGTTTTTCTTTCCTGCAGGACTTAATATTCTGCAACAGGGCTGAGTTTCACAGTCTGAGGAGAAGCTAGTGGATTAACATAGAATGAGAGTCTCAGCAAGTTCCCATACATGATTCTGAAATAGTTGCAGTGCTTCCACAAGAACCAGACACAGACATGCAGAGCACTGGTCCTGGGGATAGCTGATGGACTAGAGACCTTCTGTGGCCACACCCCTCAATGAATAGCACCGCATGCTTAATAGCCATCACCACATGTACCTACAAGTCACAAATGTAGTCAACAAACACTCAGGTTGCAGATCCCCATAGATGTTTTTTTACGACAACACAATGAATAGTTACTTTGCACAGAAAAGTGTGGCCCACAACTACTGCTATGGGGCAGAGCTGCCCTCACAGCTGCTACATTAGTGACTTCTGCTTTGGCTCTGAATGTTCCATCTTGACTGATATTATTTTGGAGTTTGGCCAGTCAGTAGATGTAGTAAACATAAATGATCTAGACAGGAAAAAAGCCTCTTGATTCTCTCTTCCCTGTAGAACAAGGCAGACCTAAATTTGTCTATAATTAAACATACTCTGTGAAGCCCAAGACTTAATATTAAATTTGGGGATCAGACCACAAAGATCTATTCAATTACTTAAAAGTAACAGTGATTTTGGAACTAGATTTGTTTGGAACATCAATATCTTTTCCAATCACTTTAGGCTAATTTCTGAAGAAATATGAAAGCAGATACCACATCCACTTTCATTTGAATTTCACAGCTCATCCCAGATTCACTGAAATATTAAGTGAAGTTCACTTTTGTGAACTCATTCATGGTTTTAAAACACTACAGTATGTGCTCCATTACCACCCAGAGATCCAGTTGTAGTCAGAATCCCACTTATTAGACAGCTGATTCCTTAAACTCCAACTGTTGAAAATAAATAGGCTAATTTACACAAATAGGCTTACTGGAACTACTTGTGGGCTGCAGTTACTGCATGTACATTTTCCATGGAAATGCTCAGCCTGGCTCTGCAACGTACATACTGTACACCAGGACACTTCTGTAAAGTATCAGGCTTATTGCACATGCGCTAACCAACGGTACTGCTCCCAGGAAGCCTCGCCTATGCAGTGTGGAAGATCATGTGGGTGTCCAGGAAACCACGGACAAAAATGTGGCAATCCAATTCTCAAAACTGGTTTTTAGGCCATCCAATTAGTTGGCACTTTGCCCTAAAGTAACATTGAGACAGCATGCTTTGTTTTTATTTTCACAATATCTTCTACACCTGCTATTAGAAATGTTTGTAACATTGCTGTAATATATGCACTCTGTTCATGAAGCAGTGAGTGTGGAAAAAGTATATAAAACTCACATGACATTTCACAGTCTAAGCAAACTGCATAAACCCAGCATCTCCTCTATGAAGACAGTAATTACCCCATTTTAAAAATGGCAAAATACATATGCAGGGCATACTGTCCAGAACTGTCAGGGAACCCAGAATTTTTACTTTATGGTCTCATATTCTAATGTCAAGACCATGAGGACCCTTAATAGAATTAATGAAAGTATTTCTAGTCATATCAATATAAAACTTATAAAAAAAGAAAAGACAGTGTCTAAACCAAATTAACACCTTTAATTCTTTTTTCCATACTGAGGCTTATAGACTAATTTTGAGTTAAGGAAGAAACATGATTAACAAATCCAAATCTAAACACATATTCCACCTTTTCCCATCACATAGAAAGGTCAAATCTGTTAATTTTATGTTGATGTTACTTAGCTGGCTTTAACACAGTTATGCAAAAGATGGATTTTTTTCCCTGTTTCAAGATACAAGGCAATGCAAAGCTCTTTCTGTGTGCCAAACTATTACTGATCCCTTCAACACTTTTTTAGGTTTCAAAGGAGCTGATTCAGAGTGGATTCACAGTGGAATCACAAACAGCACCCAAACCTTCCCTTCTGCCCCCTCTTATAGCTGGCAGGCTTTGGGGGCTGACAGGCCATGTTCTTTTCCTGACATCCACATGATTTGCTACAGCTGAAAGACCAAATTGTTTAATAATAGCTCTTAACAAAAAGGCAAAAAATACTAGACATGCCTGAGTTATCATCATTAATCTCATCCAGACCATGAGACTTGGGTGACTCATCCCAAAGCCATGGAATGCCCCTAAGCCTGTGCTGAGTTTTATGAACATGGAGAACATTAACTTTTACACAGGCCATTTCTCCCTGCCTTTCCTGGGATTTCTGGTGCTCTATTTTAAGCAGCTGCATGCAAGCCCTTCTCTGCTATTGCCATTCACGTACTTTTCAGCCAAAATTACTAACTCCAGTTCCACGATTTGCTAGCTAGAGCCCACTGGTGTGGTAGAATTGGCTAAGACTGACTAAAGAGCATTGTCCTTTCATGAAAGTGTGAGTTACATCCTGATTATTAATACTAGAGGCTTGTTAGAATCTGTCACAGTAAGAAGCCAGGCGCGATCTCCATTTCCACCCTAGTTATGCAATCTTTACACATATTGAGTAACACTGACTCATGCAACCTCTTCCCATTGGAGTTGATTTTCCATAAAAATTTTTGATCCACAGCATGGCTGTTTTATGCACTGCTCCCCGCTTTTTATTGCTTTCAAGACAATACCTAGAGGTTTCATTCTCAAGGTGTATGTTGTCTTATATTAAAAAAAAAGTTATTTTAACAACTGCAGAGATACATCAAAGCAAATGAAGTGGAAGATTTGCAAAACCCCTGCCTCCTTTAAATGAAAACCTGCACAAGAATACTTAGACACAAGTTTGTTAACAGACTTCTTGGTAAAACCACAGTCTGCATTGCACGGCAACCAGGAAATGTTAGTGTGCTGTTCTCATGGGGATTTTCCTTTTCGGTTTGTGGTTCAAGATGACTGATAGGTCACCAGGATGTGATAAATTAAGGCTGAAAACAGGGACAGAACTAGGGGTTTGACAGTGCAGATAGCTTTCGTTCTTTTTTTTTTTAACATAGTTTTTATATTTATTGTAAGAATTTTGTTCTAAATTTATTAAACAGATTTCAAACTCTGGGCAGATATCCATGGGTAAACGTTTCCTTATAATGACAGATTATTTAGTCTTGTACTGACACTTCTGAACAAGAACAACCATTAGTTTAGCACCAATATCTACATTTTGAAGATTAGCACCTGCTTTAATGCAAGCTAATAATGAAGTAGAGAAAAGTGGCATATTGAAAACAGATTAATATTTGTTTAAAAGAGACTAATAGTAACTACAGTTCCTTTCCAGGCAAAACTAGAAATTGGGCCATATGAGTCATAAGACCTGAGAAGGTCTGGACAGTTCAGCTCTCAGTTCAGATCTACCTCCAGTTGTTGTTTGTTTTTTTTAAATATTTCTGAGGAAAACTAATTCATGGATAAATAAGAATGTGTATTTTACTCCTGACTAGAGGAAATGCCCTCTGAATACAAAATTTCATATGGGAAGTATTTATGAAACTTATCAGGATCCAAGACATTTTGTCAATAGATATACAAAGATAGCACAATTACCACAATTTTGACATCTGGGAGAACTTGAATGTACAAACTTATCATTCAGTGATTACCTAATACACTACAACACACCTGGGCCTGGAAGGCCTTATTATTTGCTGAGTATTCCACCATTTCTTTACATGCTATTAGTAAAACTAAAGCAATTCGTAGTCCAGACAACCGTAATAGGGTACAGAGGCATCCACCTTTATGTCAGAAGTTGGACTAAAGCCCAGGTCAGTAGTGATGAAAACAACTGGATAGCTGTTTGCTAGGTTATGTTTTGCTATGTTAATCCCAGTCCTAGTCACTAATATGCACGTGTTGACATTATTAAAACACACCTACACCTGAATCCCTCAGGGCTTGATGGGGAAAGGAAAATTGTGCTGGGAAAACTTGACTCTAAACTGGCATGACTACACACTGATCAAAATTTAGAAGTCAAAGTCTGCAGGATCCACATGAGTTAAGCAACCACGTGTCTATGAGGCTGCAGTCCTTTACCATCACAACAAAAAAGCACCAAGGATCAAGCAATATGTGTAGTCATTTAATGTGGCTTGGTGATGTTTTCCTGTTCTCCCAGTTATGATATTCCTGCTCTGCTAGCCACCATTCTCTACAGAAAGAAGAGAAACAAACCTGGAAATAAGCCATCTATACCATAAATGAGGCTTCTCCAAATAGTGACAGTGAAAGTAAGTCTTTACAGATTCTTGGGAGTTGTCAGATGAAATACTTTCCTTGGGGTATTTCCAAGCTGTGAAACTTAAAACGATTTACAGGAAATATATTTCCAGATTTAGTGGAAATAAACCATATTTTTGGTTTTTGAAGTATCCCTCGTGGATACTAAATAAAGCAAAACAAATATTTTGGTTTTCAGTTTGAAACTACCTTTCGTTTTGAAACTTAATTAATTAGTTTGCACAAAATAAAATAAAACAATTTAAGAAAGTTAAGTTTAAATGTTTACATGTTAGCAATACAAGTAGGTGGTTTAAGAAACCCAGTCCAAAATTTCCTTGTAGAATTTTTCAAAATTTCATATTTTTCTTTCAGTTTGGCATAGGAAAATGTTATAAGTCTTGAAAATTTTCATGGGAGACAAAAAAAATGTAGTTACATCCCTAACAGATTGCTGATACACAGCGGAGGAATAATTCTCTGCACACCTGTTTTTTTAAAGACAGTAAAGTCCAGGAAAACACTTGAAAATGAATTTACCTGCCTGTTGCAAGGAGTGCCTGCTATAGAGACAACATATTCTTAGTAGTTGGGTGTGGTGACAAGAAAGTGAAGATGTCTCTTCACAGATCCAAAGGTATAAAATCAGGCCTTTCTTTGAAGTTGTACCAAAGCTGTTCTTACTACCCAGTTATATTTGGGTATCTAGTAATTTGGGCTGAAAAGGCAAGTAAGACAGTAGCTTCCTCACTCTCCTGTATGCTGTTAACTACATAAAAAGTCATGACATAGGCATGCTAACCATGTCATCCAAGTGGGCTCAAGTGGATGTCTGAAATGAAAAGGAGAGATACGGCTGGGGATATAGACAGTAGCCAGAGAAGGATACACTGCAGTAGGAGGATCTCCTTTCTCCACCACATGTTAATGACTATTCCATACATGTCTGTGTTACTTCAGTAAGTGCACACTGGAAACACGATGTGGGACAAAGCTCAAGCTGTTGATTTCTTTCTAAATTGTTCTTCTGCCTACTGGCCACCAAAGTTATATTTTCTCTGTATCTATTTACCAATGGGCAAAAATTTTAATCTGATATCTTTCCTGGCTACTAATTTTAAAAAGTGGGGTTGGGGGTGGCACTATTAATGAATCAAGCATTCATAGAGTCACTCAAAATGCAGTAAGTACAAGAAATATGTTTCATTTCTCAGCAGTTGCTGCGGGAAGAAAAAAGTCTGCTAATGCATCTTCCAAACAGACTTTATCTGCTTGGCAACTGTTGCTCTGGTAAACATCCTGAGTAAGCCTATACAGTGTCATCACTTACGATAAACTTCCTTGCTGCTGACATTAATGTTATTCTTTTTGTTTCACCCAATAGAGAGTTGAAAGTTTTCAGACTCTGCTAGAACATGGTACAGCTGTGCAGCACCTCAGTGGAAAAATTACAGGCAGTGAAATCATAGTCCTGGAATTAGACGGTTATCAGATATGCCCCTCTCAAGATGATGAATACATAATCATCATTGTCGATACTAGGAAAGCTTCAGGCTGTACAATGAGTAGTCTAACCCCAAAGGCTGAGTAACAGGGACTGTGAAACAAATCAGTTGGGAACAGTTCCATGCAATCCAGGTGAAGAAACGTACATGAAACAAAGCTGGTGAATAATAGTTGGAGTCTGATTTTCATTGTTTGACTGAAAGCAAATTGATTAGTCATTTGGGATAAAAGCAGGTGAGACACAGTGTTGCTCAGCAGACAGATCCCAGCCTGGAGATCAAAGGGCCTTACGCCTGTTCCCTGCTCTGTCATTTACCCGCTGATATAACCTGGATAAGTCAATTCATCTCTCTTTACCTCAGTTGCAACTAACCTCCTTAATAAAGCAATTTTAGATTTACTGTTAAAGAATGCTGTAAGAGCAAAGAACTACTACATTTTTATTTTATTGTGTCCTTACAGCTATTACATTCAGCCTCCATCTAAGCTTTCACAAGTCACAGGAAGTCTGATTTAAGTTCAGTGGTTATTTAGATAAGAAATTAATACAAAATCAGACCTATGATTAGCAAGTCCAATTAAATGACAGGGTTTGAATTTTAATTATTTGTGGTATGCTACTCAACAGTAATATTAGGTGTGATTAGAAACTATTTTTCACATGACACTGAATTTTTTTTTTGGTAAACAATTTCTAAACTAAAAACCTATGCTCTTCATATTTCCTCTGCTCCTCTGAGTTATACAGGAAAATCTCTAATAAGTATTCTCAACATTTTAAACTCATTTGTACAATAAGTTCATTATGGAAAAGCAAGCAATGATCAGAACTGAAAAAAGAAAAAAAAATGGAATAAGAAGTAGAAAATCTATCGATTTTAACAAGGGCGCTTTGCAAGAAAACAACAGAAGGGAACCCCAATAATCTTTTTAAAAGCTCTGAAAGCCAGCCAGATATAACAAAGATAACATTAGTTTGGCAGACATACCAAAAAGAAGGCGGCTGCTTAGACTATGCCTCACAGTAAGACATGTCAAAGGACAAATGACCCATGCAGACTTCCTAGCAACAAATAATGGCAGGAGAGGACTACCCAAACAGGAGACATATCAGTACTTATTCCAAACTCAGCTTCCCCACAATCCAGATGAACTCATTCCCCTTTTCTTTCACAACTCCTCTCCATTTTTTTTTCAAATGTTTTTGTAGAAGTTGCTTATATGAATTTACAAGGAGGTACCTTACAGAACAGTACAAAATAGCACAATATTAAGTACTTAAATCAGGGATCATAGTTGTTACTTCCATATTGATTAAAATATTGTCCAATAATCTGTTGAATTTGGCCTGCTAGAAATAAAACTGGACAACTGGAACCTCCAATATAATACATGACTTAATGATTCATACTAAATTCAGATTTCTCAGATTAAGAATATAGCTGTAACCCTTGTATGTAACTTTGCAGTTTTAAATGTGGATAAAACACACTTTGAATATTTGTGATTTTCACAAAAAAGCAGAATAAGGTCTAGTATCATCTGCAGTCTGAAGGTCTCCAGAATATGGAAGGGTTCTAAGTCCTAACAAATTACTGGATGAATGTTAATCAAATCAAACCCAAAAACTGAAGAAAGTTACTTATTAGCATCAATAGTTAGCAAAAGGCAGCTGACTTGCTTTGTGATGTTACACTGAAACCCTGCTTTCTTTCCACAGTGGGATTTTGAGTAACTTCTGCTAGCAGTGCTGTCAGGTCATTGTTATCTACAAGGCCTTACACGTGGTGTAGTTTGAAGAAATCAGAAATGCTGGACGTGAAAGAGAAAGTAAAAAAAACAATCTTGGAAGAAAGAGTTCTCTGAAGAACATGGAAGAAGTCTGAAGAGCTTCATTCACAGGCAACAACGAAAGATGAAAGTTGCATATTCAGCTGTTTGTACAAGCTACTGCAGTTTCAGAGATGGAGTGTGGGTTGATCTCAATGTGTTCCTTTCCATGAAAACCCAAGAAGTACCCAGCCATAAGTACATTTTCAACAGAGGGATGGCAACTGTGGTGCTCCTAGAAGCACTGGGAAGCATACTGCACACTATTGAAAAAAATAAAACTCATGAAATGCACATTTCATTTTCACCTTGAAATTTTACTCTGGAAATATTAGGACAGACAAAGAGTGAAAATAAAAACCCACTAAACTTAGGATTTTCACTGGCAGAAAGACTTGGCTTGGGATCTGAAGTAAGTATGGTTCAAACAAAAAGCTACCTTTGGAAATGATCACTTTGTAAAATCATGTAATAATTAACACAATCTACTTAATCAAGTATCATCTAGAATCTATAGAAATCAATGGGAAAGGTCTTATGCTACCTTAAATCAGTGCAAGCTTCTGCTGATGGAAGAGAACACTCTCACATCCGCTACTCCTCCTGTTTTTTTCCCTTATAGCAGAAGGGCAGGCATCCCATAGCCTGGAACCAGAATGCCTAGACCAGCAGTCAACCTCTACTGGAATTTTTGGTGTCAAAATGTTTCCATTTTCTGAACTCTCTGTCACTCTATCCATCCATACACTACAGTTTCAAGGATCTTGAGATTTATACTGAAAATACTGACTAGCAAGAAACTTTCCTAAGATGCATGCAGGTTATTTGTATCTCAAGCTAGATGTTCAGTTAAATTTCTTTAATAATTCTTAAAGTCTTAGTTTTGAATCTTCTATAATTATTTTAGTAAAAAGGTATGTTTAATAACTGGAGTTTGCAATTAACATTAGTATCTACACAATGCTGCTGCTATCACAAATGAGAATAATTATATGCCTTGGGTTTAATATATTTTAAAAAACAGTTTAATTAAGCTCAACAATTCATTAGTCGCAGTGAAGATTCACTTGCTTGAGGGAAGAATGGGAAAGAGGCATTGGCAGCTTGGCCTTGATATTCTGTGAATTCAAATACTACAATAAGTCCTACATATATTTAGGCATTGGAGATACATAAGGGCAATGCACTACTGTTTACATGTAATCATCCTCAAATAGTGAAGAATCATTTTCTCCCAAAAGTGCTGGAGTCATTGTGGAGCCAGTGATTTTGCTGTGATGCTCATTGATTCTAGTAATCTTCTATTTTAACGAGATATGCCTGGATTTTATGAAAAGCTCCAGAATTAAATCAATGTTTGAATGGCAAATGATACAGTCAAAGACCTCAATTCAGGTACTGTGAGTTTCATGACATTGGAAAGCATCATGAAGTCAGATTCACTCTAAGCAAGAGTCAATTGAAACAGCAAAGCAGGAATAAGCCATCTTACTAAACAGAAAATCAAAGACAGGTAGTATTTTATTGTTAATAAAGCACCACGAGATTTTTTTCCCCTACGGAAATTACTTACATTCTTGAAGCAAAATTCATTGAGTTATCTGTCAAGTACACTAGACAAAGCAAAAAACTGATCTTGTATGACTGTTACGAGTATTAACAGCGAGCTATATATAGTACAAAAGACAGATTGAGACTAGTAAATTTGTATCAGAGCTGAAAAGGAAAGCAAGCAGTGCTCTGAAATCAGAAGTAAGAAGATCTCATTACATACTTGCAAAAAATAAAAGCAGGAAGTTCTTTAAACAAAGCAGAGATCTTTCTTAGGAACAGCAGAAGTAGCTGACACAGTGTGGAACCACTTTTGCAGATGATCTGTTACCAGTCATAGTGTATAGATCCCATTTGTCTTTTTTGAACAATCTGAAAGCGTGCCTTAGACACACCTTAATATATTGATTCCTGAAACACTGTTAATTCAGCTGACTCTTAAAACTATTTGCTCTGGAAGGATGGGAGGTACTAGGATATCTCCTGATATGGCAATCAATTCAGTATACCCAACCAGAAAGTTAAAAAGCAAAAGACAGACTTGAACATGTTGCTATGACTACCATTGTGGATATATTTGTATCATGTTAGGTGTGGAAAAAAAGTGTTAATATGTTGCCTTGCAATTGCTGTGAGTCAACAGTAATATGATTGTGACTGGCGTTGATAAAGTGGCATGACCTGAGCACTATGAGTATGAGTAATAAAGTCAGATAAAGTATTTGGCTGATACTGTTAATAATGTCAGTGTGGATCTGCAAACAATGGGTTGTAACAGTGTTTCAAAAATTAGGAAAATACTTAGCTTTTACTCATAAAGAGTATTTTCTCACATGGATTGTCCATCTGAAGTAAGGATTGCATAGCCAAGCTCAATGATGGATTACCAGGTAGTAACTGAAGAGAGTTTCCTGTTTTTAAGATAACAGCTTTCCAGAGAATGCTCTGGTCCTCTGTACTGTTGTTCACTTCTGCATCAGGAGAAGAATGTTTGCACAAGGGCTTTTTTCTAATGAATAATAATAATTCTTATTTCTGCTGAAATAGCCCTATATGTGAAATTATAGCTGCTTTCTGAAACTCAAGCAAAAGGAGCACTAGTCTTGTTGATGGAATACAAGGCTGGGACTTAGGAGAAAATGTTCTATTTACAGCTACATTGCTGGGTGAATTATTTTGCTTTCTCTCTGTTTCCCTACCTGTGAAGTGGGGATAAAATAATTGATTTCCAAAGGGCTACAAAACCCCCTAGTTATTATTGTCTGCTATCAGCATATTTGTCAGCTTGCTTCTTTCTCACAAGCTGAGATCATCTTTACTCTGTTAAATAACACCATATCTAGACTTAAAATTTTAAGTTCTATGGGAATTTTAACACATTCAGTGTGATTCCAACTGTGCTGAATGTGTTGATGAAACACACCAGACAAGACAGTAATCCCCTCTAGACCAAATGTTGTAATATTTATGTGAACTCTAGATAATGCAAGAAAAAGAAACACTAGACAGAACAAAATTTCATCAGAGACATCACCTGTTTCTGTAGTGATACACTGAGAAATCATAAGACATCAAATCTCTTTCAAGAAGTATTCAAGTTCTTCTACAGTACTTGGAAGAATACAGCAGAGGACAAGTGGAAGGAATACATCTCAGACATACGTTGATGTCAACATATTCAAAACTTTAAGGTGCTATAAGATATATTGAGGAGAGACCACTGCATTTTGCTACTAATGCCACCTTGAGCTTTGAAGATGTGGATGTGTATCATCAAGTAGATGTTATCCACAAATACTGCTGTAGGCTAGTAATGGATAAAACCTGGGCCCAAGACTTTCAATGTTGTGGCTACACTATATTCTTTAAATTGAATTGTAACAACATAGAAGCAATTGAAGGAAATAATATTGCCTATATTTTATTTTGAAGGGTAACCTAGTAAGGCAGAGAGAGTTTTTTGAACTTTTCCTGCTTTGCTCAGCAAAGGAAATAATTAAAGAATTTGTTGATTTGAAAATGCAAAATTTTGGATAGAAATTCCACTGATCTTTAAGGGCACTGTTGCAACACTTTACCAGTCTTGCATTGTTCTGTATGTAATATATTGTGTACCCTACACTAATTTACCATAGAGCTGGCCCCCACTGGCATGTATATAAATGAGTTGTTAGGAAATATAAAAGAATAATAGAATCATAGAATGGTTTAGGTTGGAAGACATCATCTAGTTCCAACAACCCTGCCATGGGCAGGGACACCTTCCACTAGACCGGGTTGCTC
>RSEF01000005.1:18593931-18616316 GCA_003993805.1 Himantopus leucocephalus
CTGTTCAATCCACCCCACTGTCCATTCATCTAACCCACACTTCATTGTACCAGGTGCTGTGCCAAGGAAGAAAGTAATATATGTTTTTGACCTTCAGGGGTCCATAATACTTATAATAAACCTCCCCTTCACCACATCGCTTGCCTCCCATGTGCTACCTAGAAAACACTAAATCTTCAAACTGTATTTTACTGTTTATTTCAGGAACAGAGAAATACTACAGAAGTTGTTCCCAGTTAGAAATAACTAGTGAAAACTGTTATTGTCTCTATCAGATATGATTGAATGGTATTAGGTTATTAAGAAGCTGACAAAGGAAAAATAAAGCTTTGTGCTGCATTTTCATTTGTACAGTACAATCTATGTTATCTTCTGTAACCACAAGCTGTTTTAGCCTCACACTTAAATTCTCCTATATTAGCCAGATTTTAATGGCTACACTTGTGCACTTCTGCAATGACGAATTTTTTATCCAAAAATATAATAAGCCATATAACCTAAAGAATGACTATCCCAAAGAGGAACACACTGTAATGTGTTCTTTGCCACAGTCGCATTAAAATCAAACAATTTTCCCCTCTGTCCAAAAACCCACCTAGAAACAACAGAGGGTTAAGTGCTGAATTGTTAGCATGTAATAATTATTTACCAAATCTGTTAGACTAGTGGGAAAATTTCCAAAATTCGGATATGCTTTGGATTCCAATTAATAGTATTCCAAGTAGTATTCAATAGTATCCCAAAATGTTCTTTTAAAAACTATTGCTACTACCAAAAAGTGAAGTTTGCATGCAAAACTCCTTCAAATAAATGATATTAAAAATTGGGTATAGATCAAGACTAGAAGTTGTCTGAAAGCTCTCCTTTAACAGCTATGCAGGAACATAGTCTGGAAACTCAAAACCTCTCTCACTTCTGGCTCAAATCTATTGCTTAATCTTTTGAATTATTCCAAGATGATCTCAGACTTGTAAGCAGTAGGAGGTAGCACTAGCTTTTACGTTTTACTCTCTTCTGCTGCATTTTGGGGGTATCTACACTGCTAGTTTCTTTCAAGGATTCTGTTGCCTTTGTCTTCCACACTGCACTTATGCTCAATCACTTCTGGGGTATCTTTCAAACTAGGACAATTAGGTTTCTGCCCAATAGACAACTCTGTTCCAATAGGCAGTTTGAATTAAGATCAAGACATGCATTGCTGCCCCTCACTGCCTCCCTTCTCAACTGTTAATACATCAAACCTTTTGCTTAGCTCTTCATGCCATATCTATATGCAAATACAGACCATCAGAGACATGGCAGAAGAACAAAGGTAAGGTGGGCAACAAAGTGGCTCTATATAGTTATCTTTGATTTCTTGTAAAGAAATATTAATGGTTACTTGAAATGGTTACTTTAACATTTAAAAATGTTAAAATGCCTCAGGCTGAACAGTAGGTCAGAGGGCGAGGTCTTCAAAACCCAACTGGACAACCTGCTTTAGCTGACGCTGCTTGAGCAAGAGGGTTGGACTAGATGATTTCAAGAGATCTCTTCCAACCTCAACCAGGTTTCTAAAAGAACTGAAAATGCAAAGGCTTGTAGGATACCAAGTCAGAGATGAGCCCAAATGTGGATTGTGTCTGATTGCCCTATGTTGAATGACCTGGAGAACAGGCACTGTCCACGGAGCAGACCAAAGGTACATAATCAGTAGTCAGATAGCATTTAATCAAGGCAAGTTTAAACCTGGATTTAGAAACAGGCTCATGTGATATAAATAGGCCAGAAAGGATATGGGTAAATTCAATCAAAATTATATAATAAAAAATTCTATCAACTCTTCTCCTGGACCTGAGAAAGTGACTGAAGGTCAATTTTAAACAATAACTTTTAACCTGTACTACAGAGAACTAAAGCAATCACTTTTAAAATAAACCAAATATTTTCTTGTCTGAATGCAGCAGCTGTAAGTATGAACAAATCCTCCAGCTACACAGATTCATGCAAAGAATTTAGGCACTATTTATAAATATAAAACCACTGAAATTCCCATTGTAGCAACTTGTATGTTTACAAGAAGAACATTTAATTTATTTTTGCGTCCCTCTCACTCAATACACTCCAACTGCTTGCTCTCAATGAAACCAATTTGCGTAAGTATTAAAAGCAACTGAGTTGAGTAGGTTTCCAGAAAAAGAACTGAAATTTTTAATGAAGAGTAATATAAAATGAACAGATTGGAAATTTTTCTTACTGCATTAAATCTTCTTCACTTAGAAAAATCTGAGAGAATCAGATGCAGGCACTTCATTTTCCATTCCTCAATTTGTTAGATTCTCCTCTATAGAATCACCATCTGGTCCTATCACTAGACCACTTACTAGAATGGTAATCAGAGACAAAAAAATGGAAACTGTTCCTTGTTGCTGCCAGAATTGGTACTTTTATTTCTTCCACTCAAGTTTATTCATCACCAGTCCCCTAGAAATACCCTTGCACAGGACTTTGTATCTACCAAAACAAGGCACCATGTGAAAAAGTATTTTTTGGGCTTTACATGTTGACCTGGATATGTTCCTTCCAGACAAGACTTATATAATTTTAGCTGATATTATGCATGCTTCCTGTGGGAAGGTTTTCTATGGGCAGAAAGTTGATGGCTTAGATTTACCATTCAAAACCTTTAAAATGGTCATATTTCATGAATGGTCTCCAGCATTTTCCAGAAAATTTTCAGTAGCTACATGAAAAAGACTGAATTTTTGACACAAATTTTGCTTTTCAAACATATAAATTTAATTACTCCTGCCATATGAAATTTATTACACTAAAACCTGAGGAATCTCAGGGTTTTCACTTTCACAGAGAAAAAGCAGGTTTTGTGGCAATTCATAATCTTTATGAAATGATCAAACAGTGAAACTGCAAAACTTCCTGCAAGATATATTGTTGTTACTTTTGCAGAAGTGCAATGCCTTGTGACAGTGAAGCTACTTCCTCTATTTTTTTTTCTTTTTTTTTAAATAACCTGGAGTTTGAACACTGAGCTGAAGACATCAGCAGTGAATTGGAACATCTCTCCCTGTACTAGGATACATAAAGTGAAATATCAGAGCAAGTGAACCTGAACACAGTGTTCTGTACTCCCTCCCGTTTATCTATCCTGCTAATTTCAAGCCTCCTCACAACCATCTTAGATTGTTTCCTGTTGATTATATTTTCCTACATTGAAGGGATTAGTTAGTACCATGCAATTCCACCACTTTCTCATTTTATGTCACACACAATTGTCTCCCCTGTTCAGCATCCCCACCAGCAAAACTCAACTGTGGCTAATAATGCATGTCCCCTTTCTCACAATGTAATGCACTCATAATCTGGAATAGAATCTCCTGCAAGTTTTTTTCTTAAGTGAACTGCAGGGCAATAATGAACAGAAGTCACTTTCTTAGAGCAACAGTGTATATATTCTAATATTTTCTATACAATGCATCTTTGTATACACTATTTACACATCAAAATTCCAGGCAGACTTAGCCATTCCGGATAGGCCATTAATTCAGATGCCAAGACTGGAAAACTGGCTGCAAGTGATAATGTACGTACCTACACTAGGCAAAATAATTACATCAAAGAGGTGATAGAGAGTTTACTCTGTGGCGGGAAGTGTTCGGAGTAGAATTTCTGCCTATTTCAGCCACTCAGAACAGCTATGTTGGTGTACCAAAGTCAGCCATTTTATCATCTGTGCAGTTTATGCTTGGCTGCCTGTCATGGTTTGGCTTCAGCCGGCAACAAAGAGCCATGCGGCCGCTCACTCAACTCCCCCACCTAGGGGGGAGAATCAGAAGAAAAAGGCAAAACTCGTGGATTGACATAAAGGCAGTTTAACAGAACAGCAAAGGGAAGAGGAAAACAACAACAGTAACACTGACAGAGGAATGTACAAACATGATTACCGCCACTCACCGACAGGACCAGGAAGCCCCAGCCCACTCCAAGCCTTGAATTCTGGCCCCGTCCCCTGGCCAGCTCTCCGCTATAGACTGGGCATGGCTCACACAGTATGGAATGCCCATGTCCCTATTCCATACCCATGTCCCTATTCCATACCCATGTTCCATGCTTTCTTGGGCATACCCATGTTTTCTTGGGAAAATTAACCCTATCCCCACCAGAACCAGGACAGTGCCACATGGTGACTTCTTGTGCCAGAGAGTGACTTCTTGTAGCAGTAAAGAAATATTTCCAGTTGGGAGGTGGGGGAAGAAGGAAGGAGCAACAGAATAGTACTATAAAATTAAATATCTAGTTAATGTCTGAGGACGGACATTTTTTGCTTGTAATTTAAATAAGCTCAGCAGGATAACATTTTCACGTCACCTCCACTTTCTCAAACTTTCACCTGTGTAGTTCCTCAGATACAGCAGGCCAGCACTTCTCTGAGGAGCCAGTATTTTGGTGGTTTATAATATCTAAAATGATGACAGGCCATTTTAACCTTTTAATCTTACCTCCTGAATAAAGTAAAATGAAAGGGGTTTTTACGTGCAGGCTCATCCATAGAAGTAATAGAGGTGAAAAAAAAGTAGTTTTTTCTCTTTGGCTACTACTGAAAATGCTACTTAACCCACTCAAATTGTGATTAAGTTCACTGCTGTGTTCAGAAAGAAGAGTCTTGGGAAAGGCTCACTGAGAAGTGTGTTTATATGGAAGAGCTAAATAGTTCTTGCACTGAAGATTAAGGGAACAGGAATGAGGAACCGGAAACGAACTGTTCATGAAGACTGAATACACATCTAGACTGTAAGTTTGGAAAGATTTTCCAAGCTCACTCAAAGCAACTCCCTGTCCAAACAGTCACCTAGTCACAAAAGTGACTTTTCGTGTGAGTCTGATCTCTATCTTATAAGTCCCATGAATACTATGGACTATTTCTATTGGAGGGCTCCTCCACAGCCTTCTTGCTCTCATTATCAGACTCCATACAGTCACAGCACCTCTGTCTGTTTGATCTTGTATTCTTTGGTGTAAGATGTCATCTCTTGGTAGTGGTTATCCTCCTCGTTCCTGTGCAGAGAGCAATATCACCTTTTCCACTTGCCTTTCTAAGCCAAAGAATGCAAATTTCTCCTGAGGGTCTCCATACCCTTAATCATCTTACTTGCCCTTCTTTGCACGTCTTCCAGCTTCAATCAGTTGTTCGCATACCTACCATCTCTACTAGAAATGCTTTGACTGATAGGTCTCAGGACATTTGTCTTTTCCCATGGATGTATATCATCTTGGCAACTGATAGTTGTCCATTCTCTCACGCAAATTCATCTCCTTTCTAAGCCACCTACCCCTCTGGTAGTCCCAATGGAGAATAGTGTTGTGATTAGTCTCTCCATTAAGTGCTTTCCTCTGCTGTACTGCTGAATTCAATCTCATTTCCATTACTCCAGTCCTCAGTGCATTCAAACCTTCCTGTGTGATGATCCAGTTCTACCATGTGGTGAAAATGGATCATCATCTTTGTTGTCATCAGTCCAACCCTCCACTCCCAAGGTGGTTCTTTACCTTTCTTCTCCTTAACCAACTCCTTCTCCACTTTACTAATCTTGAACTCATTCCCTTCTTAATCAATAATTTCTAATGTGGCCCTATATATGAAGCATTTAATGCAAATCTTCCCCACTGCCAAATAATTACCTGATTTTCTAGAGAAAGAGATAAAAGATTTAGTGGCACAAAATCATTGCTTGAATACATCCTTGTTTCAATCTTTGTAATCCTGTCCTTCAAATTTGCTCTGAAGGCTTCCTTCTCTTTCAGGTTGAACTAGTGCACCTACAGATATGCAGCTATATCCCTTCCTCTGTAAGTGTTGATAAAATGTTTTCTTTCCTTCAATGTTAATCTGAGCACTGTACAATAAACACATGCAACTTTTTTGCATGCTAGCTAACTTGGAAACCTGGGAAAGAGGCTTACACTGATTTAGGTTTTGCATCATAATAGATAAATAGCTTTACTCCAAATCACATCCTCACTGGACTGAACATTTTTCCTTTTAAACATTTCAGTTTATATGGCTAATGGACCTCTTGAAATCTATTTTCATGTTCTTAACAAGGTCTGTCTGAACTACATTTCTCTTGATTCTTACTGCAGCCATATACTTCATGTCCAAGACATGGTGTATTTTTGGTAAGTAGACCATTTTCCATTTGTTCTCAGCTCTCTACTTATGGTAGTATAACTCTGGAGGTACATATTATCTATTTAGGCACAGAGTGCCTTTTATAAGTTTTCCTTTGCATGAGAGAGGAATTTCTAATCATTCCACAACATTCTAATTAAGCAAGTGTCAGTACTGTCTACATGCAAGCTTCTCAGCTTTCTTGCTTAAGTAACTTGACTAACTAATCCCCATACAATAAAATAATTTGGTTTTCTCTCTGGAAACCTCATTCACAGATCTGCTTTTGGTTGTCCTTCCCTTAATTTATAGTGGATCAAGCCGCCATCATTGAGGTCACAAGTATTTTCTGTGGCCAACTCTTCTATATCACCTTTGTAGCATGTTTTATTATGCACCCAAACCAAGCTAAATACCATCACCCCTTTCTAATTCAGGGAACAGTCCATGAAGAAATATGTTAACTATCAAATATGGGAATGTCTAAGGCTCATCATTGTAAGTGGCATTTCTTTTCTAACTCTTACCAAGAAAGCTAAAAATCTCACAGTCATGCAATTCCCGAAAGTAGTTCCTAACACCATCAGAAACCTGAGAATATCTATACAGGTCTCAGTATTGTCCTACAATAACATATTTTACTATTCTTAGCTAGACTTCTCTTTAGTCCAAACCTATTCTGCTTAAGCCGTGCCACCTCTTTTTTTTCATTTGTTTGGTTTATTTTTATTTTTTTTTGCTTATGTCTGATCGTATCCTGAGTGTGTTGCATTATCCATCTGCCCTAACATCAGCTAAATGTATAAATGGTGTTTTTGTATATGGCATACCTCTCAGGACCTACAGTCCAGTCTTGATTCTTATTCCACAATGTTCCTCTTGTCCCCATCCCATCTAGTTTCATTTCCCCTACTATCTCAACTTCCTCTGTTGTCTTACCAGACTGTGGTATTAGTATATAAATATTGGGTTTCTCACCCAGTCTCTGAGATGACATGTGATTCCTTCAGTACCTGTACTGTTCCCTGTTTTCATCTACATCATTCCCTTTGCTGTCTTTCTGTCCACTGATAACATTCCTTTGTGTTTTGTTGTATACTTATTTATCTGATTTATGCTCTTGGTGAGCAAATACTAAGCCTTGAAACCATAGAAGTCTCTCCCCACCTTCTTCCCTTGTTCCTTAGTTTAAAATACATACATCTCATTATCATTGCAGTGATTTCTTCAGGTAATTGGGTAGAAGATAATCTGAAGTAGGTGACCCATTAGGTCTTTACCTTTTTCACACGGCCTATCATAGCACAGTTCATAATCAGTAATATAACTGTCAGAAATGCAACATATCAGCTCCACATAACTGTTGAGGTTACTGGGAGAAAAACATTGTGGTGGAGGGAAGACTATAAGGCTCAGATGTAACAGTAGGTTATATTTTTTAAGTATACTTTAAAGCATTTTGCAGTCTCATAGTTACACTTCCTCCAAATTTTTCAGCTCATTAATTCTTGTAGTACCTCCTTTGCCTCACAGTAAATTTCTCTCCTTCTTTGGCATTCACATATTTCAACTTTTGCAGACTGTTATCATGATTCCCTGAGTTATCATTTCACATTTTTCTCCCAAGTCAGTCTTTCCAGACCATAATAATTTTGCTACCATGCCTTGCTTTAGAATTTTTGCAGTTTATCAACAGCTTTTTATGTGATCCTTTGACTTACACAGAATATTCATCCTGCCTTACCAAACATGCATTATCTAAAAAAAACACTGAAATTTTTTCCACTGTCATGTGTATGATTTACAACCTCATTACTGAATGGAGTCATAGAATTACAGTACTCTTCATGCTGACAAATAACATAACCACTACTTGATTATTTCTCCTGGCTTTGGTCAGCCTTTGTCTCTTATTCTGTAGTACACTTTTGGGGACGAGGAAATATCTTTTTCCACAGTCTCTGTGCAGCGTATCATAAACTGATGCCTTGCTACACGAGATGGATCACAAGCATTAACCACAAAAGAACATACAGTGACCACAGCACAATATCTTGTATGAATGTAGAACATCAAATACTGTTTTTTATTCTTGGGTTTGTTTGGGTTTCTTTCTTTTCAACCCCTTGGCATGGAAAAAGGTAGCAGAGGTGATTTGGTATCTGTAGAAACTGAGAAAGTACAATGAATCTTGAACAGTTTGTTACTGTGCAATTATCCAAGGTTTCTAAATTTGCCCTTCAAATCTCAGTTTTAATACGACTGCATAAATGTGCATTCAGAATCAAGGAATTTTGACCTGAAACTTGTTCTTAACATGAAGTTCTGAATAATTATCATCATGAAGGTTCAAGCACAAATACTAGGTATTTGAATGAAAAGCAAGTTACCACTGTTGTGAGAAAATTGCCTTCAGCAGCATTTGACAAAGACCATTGGTCTTACAAAAAGAGGGCCTATGGGCTTGCATTAACTTCCAATTGCAGTGTTGATTTACAGAGGAAACATTCCAAGATTCTTAGTCTCAAAAAGCAGACTACAGATTGCAATTAATTTTCCTTTGCAGAGACATTGTAAGAAGGAGAGTATTAGAAAGGGTCTCTTTGTGCTTTTCTCATACAGCATTTGATGTTATGAATTTCCTTGCAGTTTTATTACTGTGCACCCAGACCTGGAAACACACATCCTAACATACTCACCATGAAGTGTGTGATCACCAGCTGTGAAAATACAAAGTTAATAAGCATTGTTAATTTTTTACTTCCAACGAGTCCAACTTTTCCTTCACGGACATGAAAACAGATTTGGCATGTACCTCTCTGTGAATGTGATGGAAGACAACATAAATCCTTCAAGAGCTCTGCATGGGATCTTTGCACGGTGGAGAGTTGAGTGGGGGTTCCCTCTTTTTTTTTTTTTTTCATTTTCTTGTTAACAAAGAGGCAGCCTTTTGGCTTGCAAGTAATGGCATAGAAACTCAGCAACTTAATCTATGGTTCAATGTGAGTACTAAAAATGAGTTGTAGAGAGGAAGCAAAGAGTTGTGGAAGAGACAGAAAATAAAAAAGAAGAAATGTATGAGAAGAGCAGATGGGAAAGAAAAATGGAGGGGAGAAAGAGTGTAAAATCTTTCCAGTGAGTTTCGATACTGAAGTACATGTATGCAGAATTAACTGTTCAACAGATACCATAGCACTAGCACTATTATCACTACTGTATATTTGACATTTTTTGTTCTAAGAGTGTCAGCTACCCATTGAAATTACTTCAGGCAATTCAAAGGAAACATTGACTGCTCACAGAAATCCTAAGAAATCTGGAGAAGTTCCAAGATTTATTTTTTGTCTTTGCCAGACATTTTGAAACAAAATCTACTGAAGGAGAGTGAAATCTGGCTCATTTCCTCTGCCTATATGTTCCAGAGCCCCACAAGAATCTTTCCTATTTCTTCCTCCATTTGAGGATCTAGCTCAGTTTTTCATGAAGTATTTTTAGGTCATGTTTTTATGAAGAATAAAAAGCACTAAGAAAATTCCAAAGCATTATTAAAAGAGAATGGAAAATTTTATATACAAGGTTTAGCTAATAGCTCAAATATCCTCCCTACATCTCTGTCATTTTGAAAGGATGCCAGACAAGGCTCAATTCCATTTCAATATCGTAGATTGAGAAAAATATTTTACTGTATGCAGGGAAAGAAGAAGAAAGGAGGGAGAGACTGGCTATGTAGGGAAATGCCTTCTAGTGAGGAAAGAATATCCTTAAATAAATCAGTTTTAAGGCTCTGAGATTGGAAATAAAACACACAGTCCTATAATTTTAGATTGTTGCTTGGGTTCCAGGTCAGTCTTATGTAGACAGAAAAATAATTCCATTTGCTGATCGCTTAGTAGCTACTATTGGTTGTTCCACCTATTAAAGCCATGTAAAAATATCTGTTTAAAAAATCATATTTTAAAGGTCTGCTAAATTTTGAAACAAAATTTTTCTGGCTGTCTGTTCTGTTAAAGTAAATTTAGTTTTTGGAAAATTTCAACTATAATAGTTCAGTGTTTTCAAAACATAAAATTAAGAATATATTGTTTTATTCAAATATCCGTACTTCTGACACTTATTTTCTTACAATTATTCTAAAACCCACATACTTTACAGTTTTATATGGGACTGGTTGCCGCATCAGGAGCACGCCATATTCCAATATGAGTGCTGCTAAAATTCTAAGAGTAACTGCATCTCTTATATACACACCGGCTCTTTGCAGCTATGATTATTAAATATTCCAGCTCCACAGGGCATGGCCAAGCATGGGGCTAAGTACAACTGTCCCTGAAAATGCCAGATTCCATGTAGCCACACAAATCCCAGAGAAATAAAGAAGCTGTCAGAGTCAAGGAGAGGACAAGACTTGACCCATATACAAACGGACTGCAAAAGGAAGCCTGTTGAAAGACCTGGCAGGGAGAGAAGCAGAACTGGTCTGACTCAGTAAGGAAACAGGCCAGAAAGCTGGAGGGAAATTGCAGCGTAGAAAAGAAGCAATAGAAAAGCTCAGCTTTTTGTGGAAAGAAACAAAAATGGTAGCCCTGTCCATACTCATACTGTTTCTCTCAAGACATACCCCTTTCTCCTGCCAGGAAATGACCTGCCACTGGATGTACAGTAAATGCATTCCAGAAATATGGTCACTCTAGGCTACAGCCTCACTGTCATCTACCGCTCCCTCATTTTTCCTCTAGTGATGGTCTAACATCACTGTTAACTGATGCAAAGACTGTGATAACAACTCAAGAAAGTTCTTTACAAGGCAGCACTTCTGGAGCCTTTATTTCATTTCACTTTTTGAAAACCAAGCAGGTTTCATAGGACATCTCTTTTTTTTTGGTTGCAAGGTTAAAGTTCCAAAATGAGGAAATATCAGCACTCATCATTGTATAATCATAATTCAGTCCTGTTGTATGCATAAGGAAGCCACCTTCACAATTTCACAATCATATATTTTCCTCCTTCACAATACCTTGTTCAGCATGCATGCTGAAACACTCTGGCAAGGCAGGAAAGCACTGAAGTAAAAGTGGTTATTGTTGGTAACACCCATAATCCTCATAGAGACTGTGGGGTGTATAACAGTTAGAATCAGGGAGAAAAAGGTGTGGTCAGGGTTGAGGTTAAAGGCTAAACTGAATTCCTCTCTCTGCCACATATTTTCTACCTGAAACTGGAAAAGTTACTTGAACTAATATTTTATTTTTTTTTAAATAAACGAAGATTGCATATTAACTTCTGGGTATCTGAACTGAAGCTTCAGCTCCAGTAAAAGAAATCTTATTGGCCCACAGCTGTAAGTGAAGTTAGAGAGCACCACACTTTGAAGGTATGAAGTTCAGTTTACTCCTACATATGCTAAAACATTATTTCCTGTATGTCTCAGTTTTGTCAGAACTGCGCATGGTGTTAACAAATAGAACTGTTCTGTCTCAAATCAGGCTAATTTTTTCTTTTAGTCATAAAACCTCCTGGAATTGATAAGATTTGCTTGTCTCAGGGGCCTTTGTAAAGACAAACTATGGTGTTTGAAGCATTCAGGCACTATAGAAAAGCACAAGTCATCTCAAAGCACATGGTTTCTTGGTCATCAGACACAGTCCCTAAACGCCAAACATAGAATAATGAGGCATAAACAAAACACTGAAAAAATGTTTGTTAAGTGAGCATTGTCTATGTCATGTACTAAGTGAGTCTGGGGTCCTGGGAGGGTGAGGAGAGGAGGAAGCATGTGATCACGCATTGAAGAAAGCATTGTAATCAGATGTATAAAGAAGCCAAAATTACAGAAGCACAGACAAACCTGCTTCTGCTATTTTCTATTTTTTGAATGTTTGACTTTGGGACTGTCACACCATTCTCTTCAAACTGTATGTCTATGTAATTATCAGTTTATTTCCTTTTCTAGTTAATTTCAAATGGTTTGATCTATGTATTTTTTATGATATATAGTGAGGCACCTAGGGATATCTATCACCAGGTTAAATTTGGGGAAGCCAGCAAATAAGCAACAAGGAGAGAGAGCACTGAGTGTTAAGCTAGTGAGATAAGCATATTTGCAGATGGCCTAGGCTAAGGAGAGAGGAAAAAAAAACCCCTCAACCCAACCCCTCAACCCAACCCCCTGGAATTTCCTGATTATTTACCAAGTTCACATTTGAGCAAAACAGCTTATACCAGCCAAACTCCCTGCATCATCTAGAACCTCAGTGCTGGCAAAGAGAATTGAACGGAGACCACTTTCTTCCTTTGGAACGTCTCTTACCAACAAACCTCTTATCTCCCCCCTCTTGAGTATAGTACAACCTCTTGTCAAAGGACAAAACTGCTCTGCTTGCACTCAACCATTTCTAAGCAAGCTTAGAAAATTCTGCTGTGATTTTCTTCTCTAAAGACTCAGGCATCAGTGCTGGGCAGAGTAGCAGAGACCCTTTCAAATTAAATTGCAACTTTAATATCTCAGCCACAGCTTTTTTAGACAATTTCTGGGCTCTTTAAAATGTAAATCCAGTAAATATATTCCTCCTGTACTGCTCAGTATGAGGAAATCCTTGCCAAAGAAAAAAAACCCTGTGCTTTAAAACTCCCAGATCTCACTGTGGGAGATTTTTCCACTTCTGTCCCACACAGGACATTTTCCAGTTCCGGCCTGCTATATCAACTGGGGAATGCCCTGATACAACTAGCAGGAAGCTTAATGTCAGGGAGTCACAAGGAGAATGAAACAGAAGATCGCATGGGGTAAGAGAGAGAGAAACTAAGGAAGGCTCCATAGACTGTTAATAACACAACAATTTAATTTAAGTGCAGAGCCAGCCAATAGTTAAAACACCACATCAGATTGTAACCAGCATTCTCTTAAGTTGAGAATGGGCAATTACACCAAACTGGGAAAATCCTAGCTTCTGCAGGTGTTTTAAATGTTTTTCCCCTTAATTAGCATCTACAAAAGGCAGAGCAATCATGTTACTTACTGGGCAATCATGTTACTGGTAACAACCCACCCAAAATATGAACTAGTAAAGATTCCTATGATTCAGATGTACTGGGCTTTCAAATAAAATCCTGAAGGGGACATAAAATTTGGAAGTTTTAAAGGAATTAAGGAATTAGGCTAGAGAACCATCCAGTGTAATATCTTGTTCTTGAATGAGCAAGATGTGACACTCTAACAGGGAAGAGAGGAAAACCTGTACATGTACTCTTTGAAATACCAGGAATCAAGCTATTTATCTGTTCTACTTAAAGAACTCAAGACAACTCATCCAATGCCATTTCTAAACTACTTTTCAAGTGACTGTGATTTTTTTTTCCTTAATTAAAAAGGCCTTCATATTCCAAGCTGCGAATCCAGCATTATTCAACAGAAACTTAATTAACATAGTAGCCTCTAATAGTGATGTTCACTTTTCTGTTAGGTTTACTTTCCATTCTAGCAACATTTTATTGTCTATTTCTTGTTTCAAGCACCACCAGTTTTGACCCTTTAAGAGACAGGAACTTTATTTTAGTAGCCTTCATATCTGATAGCTAATGATTCACACCATTTTGCTTTTATCTTTTGACTGGCATGAAACAAATCTTATGAGGCTGTTCGGCTTTTGTATCAGATATACTGTACAACTTACATCTCAACCTTTAAACTACCAAGAAAAATGCAAAACACATCAATTTCATTTTCTCCATCCACCAATTTTACACAGCAATATCTAGTAAATGTTTACTATATGGGTAGCAATTGCTATTTATTTAGCAGTCCATCATCATCAATTGACTCTAACTGCAGGCCACATTTAAGGATACATTTGTCTGTCACTGCAATACAGCAATTGATTGAAAGCATATTGTTTTGACAATTGTTTATTTCAGATGAATATATGTGAGAATTTAAGGAGGAAGAACACCGTGACTTGGAATCTGACCAGAATTCTGGGTCCTGTTCTTCAATGCAAAGGAACATTCATAGGCATAGTTACAGCCAGGTAGTCATCAGCACTCCGTATGCAGTTGATTTAATCTTGACTAAAGCCAAATGCAGAGCCAGATGGGCAAAAAAGATGGAGAGCCCTTCTCAGAGTCATAGGCAGAATGCAGAGAATGAAACTAGATCCCCTGTTAGTCATCTATACCCCAAAACCTCAGTGCCCATTAATCAACAGCTCCTTATTCATGGGTGGTGATTACTACATTTCCATGGTATAAACCTCCCCTTCTCAGTCACACCCTGAGCTCTTTCTCTCACCCGGGAAATAAGCCACAAGCAGGTTACTTTGCTACTTTTCTGGTTCCAACAGCACCTTATTTTGCAATGCATTCCTACAGTTATTGCTTGTTTCTGGCTGTTCCCATAATAATTTTCCAGCTAAAAAATTTTTCCGAAACAAGTTTGTGATGCGTTGAGGGGAAAAAAGAGAAAGTATGTAGGAAACAAGTGATTGTTTCCTCAAGTCCTAAAGTCCTAACTGGTCTTTTTCTGCTACAGAATATTTTAAAATAAAGTTTACTTTGCAGAAATACAAAACCAGCCCCCAGATACACGCATAGACATTTTAGTACCTGTAGTCCCTATGCTATTTCTTTCCAGGCTCTTTCTGTGTCCTCTTGTAGGCTTGTACATCAGTTTTTGGCTTGCATCAGCAGGGTTAAAGCATGTGGTACCCTCCTTGGAACAAAACTCAGGGTGATGTAACTCTTGCTTTGCTGTTTCAATTGCTCTATATCCAAACACCAGCCAAAGTAATCAATCAGTGCCTAGAAAAGTAGAATCTTAGTTTGCATGCAAACTTCTCTGGAGAGAATAGGCATAATACATGTTAAAACAAAGTGGATACATTCAGAAAACAAATTGCAGATGTGTCTTTCATACGCAGTTGGATTACAGAGGAGACGAGATTTGAGAGAGTTGGATCCAGTGAATTCATATTTCAAAAGCTGCTGGTTGCCAAAACAGTGTGCATGTGTTAATTAGGACCTCTGTATTGGTATTTTTAATCTTGACATACCTGCAGTGTAATGCCAGCTATATATCATATAACTGTGTGCTGTTGCAATTTCTGTTCTAGTTTGCACAGGTATTTGGTTCGTCTCATTTTGCCTAAAAGCGAACAGACAATGGCGTTAATAAAAATATGAAAGCGTCCCAGTACAGAGTAAGAACATTAAAGTCTCTATGTCAATGTCTCCTGAATCATTTCATTACAAAATTTATGAGTATTTTATGATTAATCCAAAGCCCAGAATGCTCCCGTTGGCTGCAGCAAGAGCTGCCTTTGCATGCAGGAAAGTAAAACTAAAGGCAACCCAGCGAGCTGAGGCTTGTTATTTCTTACGAGTCGGTTATGGTGATCCTGTAAAAGTAGATTTAATAACTGAGACATTATTAATTTGGCTGCCTCTGCCTGCTGTGACACTGAGCATACCTCCTACTTTGTAACTCTCCACTCACGTCACAGGAATGTTTACAGGGCTGGCAACAGAACAGACTACATTTAAAGACAGCAGTGGTCTGCTAGCCTTCAAGCTTGCGTAACTTGGTGTTCCGGAGATGGGGGAGACATTTTTAAGCAATTTAAATGAAGGAATTCAGTGTTTCTAATTAACAAGCACCAAGCCTGGGAAATCCCTGCTGGTTGGTTTCCATCCAGTAACTCTCACTAGCTTCAAGACAGTCAAGAGCCATTTCACAAGTACTTAGGCTGAGATTTACCTGTAATTGAGAGCTAGAACAAACACTGCCTGTATTCCTCTTGAGCACACCATGACAATAGTAAACAGACAGCATTTTTTTTTTTGGCAGAATAGTTATGTCAGTGAAACAACAAAGCCACAACAGTATTTAAAATCTATTGCCTATGTTCTCCTTATAGCCTTTTTAAGAAAAGCATTAATTTTTTATAAACCTAGCTCTGCCCTGCTCTAATTTTCATATTTTCAAGTGAAAGGGGTATATCATTGTCCGTTTACACACAAATTATATGGATAGAATGCAGCCAAGATATTTTTCAACATACCCAGTGTTTTGGGTTTTTTTTCTTCTGGTTTATATCAAATGACTACTGCAGACTTAATGGTTCATACAGAAGAAATTCTGTCTCTTCTATTAAGTAGCACATACATCAACAGGCTTTCTCACAGAGACACACCTTTCTATTATAAACTTTTCCAATAAAATTATACATAAATAGAAGGAGATATAAACCTTATTTCTTCTGATCATTGTGGGTAAAAATCTCTAGTTAAGAAGTTTCCAGAAATTCAGTGAAAAGACCTTGGACCATATAGTCTAAACAAAAATAATTTTGAAATAGACAACATGACAATAGAAAACCTCATATTTTTTTATGTGAACATTTAAATTTCTCTAAAACCTTACTACTTATGATTTATTAATTGTGATACAAAGTTGCTTTTTCATAAAGTGTAATTTGTATAACACAAAGAATATTTGGGCTTTGTTTATTGAGTTATTCTGTGCCAATTTAAGAATTATTTTTGCAAGCCCAAACAACTGGGAAAGTCGTCTGAGAAAGAGGAGTTATTTTAGTGTCCGTTCTTGAATTTACTATCAGAAAACATATTTACTGGTTTGCTAAATTGCTCTTTTTCTTAGATATTATGTCTATGAATAATACTGGCATGACATACAAGCCTGTATTTTCTGTTCATTCAGCCTCACATTCTCCAAGCTTACTCAGAAGACACCCAGGCACATTTGGAAAAGAAAAGACAGTTAACTGACTCAATGAAAATTATCAGATTTCCAAAAATGATCCCCCTGATGTAATAGAAATGACTTTAAAAGAACAAATGAGTCATGTTGCTATAGCAGGACAACATTTGCATGCATTGTAGCTATGCTGTATAACCATGGAAAAATTTGTGTCAAGGGGATAATCATGCTTGTGTAACTCATGCATACCAGCTTTGCTATTATCTCAGTCTAGCTGTACACAATTCAAGACTTCCCTTGTTTTCATTTGCTGTGAACTATCACACACAGTATATGATGAATTCCTTCACTGGCACATATTGCATCTCTGGCCATGATTATTCCACCCAGAAAGACAGATAGTGAACCCACAGTGTACTGCAATTCCCTTGGCACTTTCAAATGTTAACTTCTCTAGTGCTACGCTTAAAAGGGAACACCTGCAGAAAGTGGCATCAATTGTTTAGAAGACAGAACTTTCACCTTCTCTTACCAAGTGTTATGCCTGAAAGGAAGAAAATAAGATATTTTCACCTTTCATTTGCGTGGTGACATTGTTTGGTGACATCACTTGCCTCTGCAAAACATGCTGCAGGCAGGAGGGTTATGTTTCACTGATAAATGTTTGGCCCTTCCTTTCTCTGAGACTTGAAAGGCAGAGCACTGATTAATTGTGCGACTGCAAAGCCAAGAAATGGATGCCTACAATAAACCAGATCAAAACATAGACTCATACATACCTCAAGGACAAACCAGGAAGGATTCAGGGGGTCTCAGCTCAAGGCTGTGATCGTCAACAATCTTATCTCAGCATTTTGATTCCATGTAGACCTATGGTTTGTGTCCGTAAAATGATTTTGATTTCTGCTACTGAATATGCTTTAAAAGCCCAAATGCAAAAGTCACTGAGATCACAAGAGCTAAAAACTGTGATCAGATTTCTTATCATTGATGGGAAATATTGATTATTGTTCACCTAACACTGAACAGTAAGATAATCTTTATTTATGGGAAGTAATAATTAAGAAGGCATAGACTTACTCCTGAGAACTGCGAGTCCAGGACACCCTTACACATTAGCCTTTCTCGCTGACTGTCTTTGCTTTTGAATGTTGTGTTCTTAGCTACATAGTGGCTCACTCTCATGATATAGGTAAAGATAACCAGGTGCCAGTTTATCCTCTGGTCTATCTATGGCTTTTTTCCTGGAAGGGTGAACCCTTGTCAGAGGAAAGCACTGAACCAGGGTCTTATACTTTCTGAGCAAGTCTAAGTGTCAGACTTCCTTTCAAAGGAATGCACGCTAAAAACCCCACTGCCCCTGAGTCAGCATCCTGACTGAAAGGACAAATTGGCCTCTGAACTTTAGAAGGAGGTTTCTTATTGGGAATTTCGGGTTTTCATATACCTCAAGTCATGACTAAAGTAGAATTTCAAGCCCAGGAAACAGCCAGATTTAAGAATTGCTTCTCTACTGGCCTTGAACAACTAGGCTGGATTCTAGCCCAGTTCTCCATCCATTGCAAAGTGCTTAACATCCATAGGTTCCTTTTCTTCATCTGGGACTTCTGTCATTAGCTTCCAACCTTTTCAGTAATTTTGACAGCCTAAAAGACTCCCAGGTCATGAATTAGGAATATATGAGACTGGGACAGCTGTATGCAAAAAAAATGTGGGAAAATATCTGACAAAAATATGCACCAAAGTCTCTCAGTTTCTCTCTTCCTTCTGAAAGAAACAGTGAATTGCCCTGCTTGAAATCATATATTCTCTCAAAATCTGTAAGGCAGAGTGTTGCAAGTGAAGAGATTCCTCATTTTCCTCTTCATAATGCTCACATGCTGGCTGCCAAGAAAAAAATACTTCTGGATTCAAAGTTCACTGGGAAAGACCATTACACTCATTATAAGAACCTGATAAAAACCTGTATTCTTCCATCATGTGTAGCTAACATTTATCCTGCAAGATTTCATTGGAATGAGAAACCTCCTTGCATGCACCTCTGATCACAGAGTCTGGGAAGCCTCACATCCTACTCTCCTCATGAGGACGGGGTTCTTCCTCTTTATGCCTTTGAGAAGTAAAAAAACAGAGTTCCTGAGCTTTGTCAGCTCCTGTACAATATGCTTTTTCCCTCTTGGGTTTATATCCACATTTACCAGCAGCTTCAGGTGAGATATCAGATAACATCACTAAAGCATGATCTCCTGAATATGACATGATACATCTATTATGGCAGCAGAAAGCACAATATACATGCATCAGCAAATGTTGCATTACTATCTGTGGCTAAATATTAGGTGAACTGAGGCAGCATATCTTATCCTGGAAACATAAGACTTCTGTTTAAATGCAGCTAGTCCAGCATGATATTAAGTCAGTGGAAGTATTAACTCATCTCTATTTCTGTGCCCATGTTAATACTGAGCTGCAGTCAGCATTTCAAGTAGTTATTTTCAAAGGAGACGTGACATGCATAAAGAGGAACTATTAATGTTCTACTTTCTTTGCTTATAGCAAAACTTATTGGTTTCACGCAGCTTCCCTTCCTACCTAACTTTCATACCATGCCATGGTGAGGCCTTTGCTCTCAAAAAAAAAAAATAAAAATTCTTTCACTAAGTCTTTAGAAATGTGTCCAGATGATCTAAACAAACACCAAAAAAGGTTTTTTACCTTCTTAAAAAAATATTTTACCAAAGAGTTTGATGTTGTCAAATGATGACCTATTCTGTGTATAAAACAACCTATAGGCTGTATCACCATGCATGACACCACAATTTGCTTAACCGTTAAAAACCAAAACCAAATTTAGATGACAATCCAAATAATTTCTGAATGAAAACGACACACTGGTGTTCAAAAGCATTTTTATGATTTAAACTAGTGGTTGTGATAATTCTGTCTTTTCTTATACACTGCCAGAGATTTACATAGGTAAATTATGCAATGGGATATCACATCTGAATAGGTTTACTCTGAAAAAGGTGTACTTTAAAGATACTAGGGCATAGGCTGAAGTGTGAGTAAGGTACATATTGAAAAGTACAAGTGTGTACAAGGTACATATTGAAAAGGAGAAAGAAACTCCTATAGCAGATGCAAACATCAAACTATTTGAAAATTAAATTGCTGAACATGGAGTTTGATTCTCAGAGCCAGCTGCGTTTAGGGAAATATGATGTTATTCACCTTTGGAAGAAAATTATACAAGAAACTCCCTGAAGTGGAAAGAAAGCCACACACCTCTCTAGAACTAATCAGGGGAGTTAGCTATGCGAACAAATCTCATTAGTTATCAGACCGTTTTGAATAATAAAATCTCATGGGCCAGGGTGTAATCACTGGAAAATTCCCACCCTCTCCCCACCTCTGTGTATAACTTTGAATAGATTCCTCATATGTCTTATTCCTGTTTTACTTTAGCTCATCTGTCATACAACACTACTGAAAACAGGATACAGAGGTGAACTGTTACCTCCCTAGTTAAATCATTAGACTGTAAAGAAGAGACTGGACCTCCTGTCCCAGGCTCTCTGTGCCTCAATATTTTTGTACCCTGACAAGGCTCTGCAAAGATAATTTAACTTTATGCTCAGAGGCTGGCACCCACAGAAGAAACTAGACAGAATACTGGTCTAGTGTCATGTAGGTGAAGGTCACCAACAGTTTTTGATCAGTCTGCAAACCAGCAGGCAAATCATTGCATCAGGCTTTCAACTGAGACGATGGGTGAGTTGCAATACAGTGGAAGGCTGCTAACCCCTTCCTGTGGATGACATTTAGGAAAACAGTGCTTTGAATAAGAACAGCTTTGTAGTTCTGGAAACAAACCCAGTTGTCAGGAACCAAAGACAGGTGTCAGAAAATAAGGTAGTGGAGAGAACATAAAACAGTAACCACAGACTTGTATGATCAACTAGACAGGGAAATACCTGAAGAAGTTGTAGGGTTACTGTGGCTAACTTCAAGGCAGTTGCATCCACAGCAAGCTGAAAAAACTTGTTCATCTTACACCTGCTAATGGGCTGAAGTGAAAGAGAATGTAGGCCCAAACTTTGGGACTTTGCCATTATCACATTTACATTTGAAAATCCATAATTGAAAAGAAACTTTGAAACATTTGGCTTTATAAAAATATGTCTTAACAACAGAAAATAAATGATGGAAAAACCCTTCTCTGACTTGTAGCGTTGGATAATAATACATTAAAAAAAAAGACATCCTACTATTAACTAAATCCACCCTGACAAATAAATACCGCAAAAAAATAAATAAGGACTGTAAAGCAGCGGCACTACTAGAAATATTTTTTCCAAAGCACACTTGTGATATTAGATCACTACCAGCAGAAAATGTCAGCCATGGCATCAGTCCTTACAAAGGGAGAAAAGAACAGTATGAGCAATTCTCACCTGTTCTCACCAAAAAAATCTTCTCTCAGCATTAATAACTTTGCAAAAGTGTTTTGGTTGAAACAGAGAACGAAAAAAAAAACCAACAAAAAACCAACAGGCTAGAAATTGTACAGCTTGATAGCTGAGAAACTCAGAAGCAAAGGTATGCTCCCTTTATTTTTATGTGATTTGATTACTAATTTAATTTACTTTCTCAGAAAACTTACACGGCAAAAGTAAGCATCCTTGACACGATGGCCTTGTTTATATTGTTTAAATCAATATTACACTAGATTTCTGGTAAATCATACAGCTATAAGTGATTTATATTGCAATAAATCAATTATTGCAATAAATTATGCCTCTCTATAACAGCATCTATAGCATGTCCCCAGGATTAAAAGACTTTGCGAGCTGTAGGAAAGACAATTCAGACACTGATGGCTCTTCATGAAACAGCTCACACTTTCAAACAGTACAGAGGAGTCCAATAAAGGAACATCCTGCCTGGGGAAACAGTACTTTTTCTAATGGTAGCTGCCATTGAGTCATCAAGCAAAAGTGGTTAGGGAGAATCTCTTTCCCAATGCCTTGAACTTCAATGATTCAAAGACACCAAGTACATAACATGTTGCTTCCTTTCAAAAATTAACCACAAAGCTCAAATAATATGAAAAGAAATAAAGTAGCTGGAAACTGTATCTAGGGGTGACAAAACAGACAGACTTGTGTTGGACCAGCTGATGCATAAAAAATGCAAAATAGCTAAAAAGATTTCCCTTTTTATAATACTATTTTTGTATGTCATAATGAGCTAAAAGTCCTTTTTTACTCAGAGCATTCTAGAAAACATGTCTTGGGCAAAACCTCCATGAACCTGCTAGCTAATAAGAATGGTGCTTAAATTAATTGTTCAACAGTCTTTTACTATATATTGCTGAATATGTACTTAGAACAAAAATTTAGTCTGAAAGCTCCCAGATGAAGTCAATGGAGCTGCACAGGCTGAGATTAGTGGAGAAGCAACCCTAAAGGTGGCCTATAAGAAAGATGGGGATAGACTTTTTAGCAG
>RSEF01000005.1:18616416-18635180 GCA_003993805.1 Himantopus leucocephalus
TCCAAGTGACTTGCCCAACAGGATTATTTTCTGCATCTTCTCTCCATACTGACTTCTTCGCCATCATCCATTGACTGGCCTTCAACATCCAGAGCCTCATACCTGTTGTACAGAGGCATCGCGGAAGGCAAGGTGGGCAAGGAGGGGTTTCTCCTGCCGCCCCGAGTGTGGACTTGCCTCCATTCACTCCTCTCCTTTAAGCTACTGCTTTCAGCCTCATGGGGGGAGGATACAAGATCCCCTTGATCTTGTTTGTTTTTCTGCTGGCTGTTCCTCTTTCTGTCTCAGGGAGGGCTGAGCATGGTTACATCAGCCTATCTCTTCTTTGGACTCCCTGATGCTCCTCAACCTTCCTACTTCCTTTCGTAGCTCTGCCACGAGGCTGAGCAGATCATCCAGCTGGTCACACCTCACACAGCTGTTCTCACTATTGCCATCTGTTACCAGTGAAATGTCAGACAGTTATTCACACTCTGGGGCCTTTGTGTTGAACAAGACATCCAAGCCTCCACTGCTGCATTTCCATACATTTTTTTTTCTCCTGAAAGATGTAGAGATTTTTTTGACCACTCCTCCAGCATGAGTGCTACATACTCCAGACAGCTGCAACTCAGGCACATACATTACAGAAAAGTTTCTGCTGAAGTCTGTAGTATTACTCTTATCACAAACTATCTATTCTAGAAGATATGATTAACACAAGCATTCAGAATTACCTTTTAAAAAATTGACAAAAAGTGAGCTAAGCTAGTTAATAAAAAAAATGTTGCTTGATGACACTGTGTCATAAGATACAGTACATTAAAAGTTGGAGAAACATGGAGAGTGTAAAAAGTCAGCTGAGAAATTAATTGTGCAATTGTGTCAAATACATTCATGCTAGTGTTTTACACATGCCATTTATTTCTCCTCACTGAGTTCATTATCTCTTTTTGCACAGTACACTTTATAGAAAAAAATATTTACTAAATATATGCTGCTATTTAAAATTGCTCTACTCAGTTTTTAATGTTTCAGCTAAAAGTAAACTGAGTTAACACCACAACTTTGCTGTAACTTTTTTTTGCCCCTCTAGAGACATTCCTCTGAAGAGTGAACTGAAGACAAACTAGACATCACTGTCTGCTTAATACCTCTGCCAAGCAACTCCTTTTAAAATATTTAAAAACTATTATCAATAGGTTTTCTTAACTACTGAATGTATTAAAAAAAGAAAACACACACAAAAACCCAACAGTCTTCCACAACTGGGAAATACTAGGTGCAAAAATAAAAGTCAGATCAGTCTCAGTATGAAAAATATGAATTTCCCATCAGGCTCAGATGAAATAAGGCTCTACCAAGATAATTGTTTCCCCCTGATACACGACACTCAGCCTAGGTTTGGCCCTCAGAATCATCACATGGAGTTTCATCCTAAATGGAGCAAGATTTTAAGAGGTAATGCATTAATAACATGCAGTGGAATAACTGAGCATAAAACAGTTCTGAACCCACGCTGCATATATGAAATGCTGCTAGAGAGTTTTACCTAAAAGATCCTCCCTGGTACTCTTCCGGTAACAGTTTTCCATCTCTTGCTTTCTTTGCTAGAGCCTAAGGAAAATGAAAGAAGAAAAGGAAGAGGAGAGAGGAAAGAAAGTGTTGTAATAGACTAATTCCTTTTAATTCCGTAAGACATTTTAAGTACCATATAGCCATTAAAAAAGTCATCTGCTTTTGGATTTAGGAAAATACCTCAGCAACATTGTTGTTGTAGCTGCAATGACTTGGCATAGAGACTAGGACACAAAACTTCGTTTTCCCAACAGTATTGGCTGTTTAATAAAATCTGTTCTCTCACCTTACAAACCTTGCTCCAGTTTTCACAATAGAACCACCATTCTCCCCGATGTTTTTAGATGATAAAAATATCTAGCAAAATACTGATGAGAAATTCACAGTAGTATTCTTAACATACTTGTTTAAAGAAATTGCCATGTATCACTTCAGAACGTTCTAGCAGATTGAGAACGTACTTCTTCCAGCTAAGCATTCAACTATTTTAAAAACCCCCCTTCCCATAACTGCCGTTCCATTTGTGAGACTTTTCTACTTCTAAATATAACAGAAGAAACTGTCCACAAAAGTTTTGTTCAAAATACAGCCCAAGAAGTTCATACTATGTTCCAAGATAAGATCACAGAGCAAAAGAACTTTATCCCCACCCAGGATGTTTCTAGCTCAGGTGTCTCCTTAGACAGAAGCAGCGGGAATCAGGATGAATTATTCTTACAGTCGTTCTCACATAAGGAAGAAAGGACTGTGCTGACCTCTAGAGAAATGGCACTCATTGGTGGGTCAAGAGACAGTTATTCAGCCACCAACCTGTTCCTAACACCCTGTGAGTACCCAGTGGAAAAGGTGGTGACTGGAAATGCGTAGGATGACTTCTCCATTAGTAGCAACCTTTTCAGAATGAGGAGCTCTTCAACTGACAGCAGAGACTGAAGCGGGAATATATGCAGGACAGATATCTATCCTATTCATACAGAATACATTTAATGTTTTTAGCTTGTATCATATTTATTCCACAGGTGGAAAAGTCCATGGAAAATGTTACATGGTGACAATTGTCTTAAAACGTCATAATGCTGGTCTGTGCAAAATACTGCTCATTAGTCTGAGGAGTTTAATGTTACCTTTCGGGTGACATTCTCAACTGAACTGCATATTGAAAAAATACAGTCAGAAATAAGTGCCATAATATAACTGCACAGAGAGTAACACAAGCAACTACAAGCAAATTTCTGGGAAAAGAAGTAAAACAACCTCCCAAACAAACAAAATCTCAAACCCAAAGACCAGAAATATAAAGAAATTAACATTATTTAGCTTTCTCATGAGGATAAAAGAAATACAATGATATTAAACTGCAGAAGCCTGTACAGGTTTGTTTTTCAAACAGTTTAGCCAGCATGCAACTAAATAACATGTTGGCTAAGTTATCATTAATTAAAAATGAACCGAGTTGCAAAATTAATAGTATTTTGAAGTCTAAGGAATGCTGAAACCGCATTAGATTCAATTTGAAACTGGTTTTATTATTACTGATGTGTATCTGGGTCATGCTATCATATAGCTACTATATTCCTCAGCCTACTGTACATTTAAGACCTACCTTTGCAGAGGCAGCAATTTCCTTTATTCCCTTGGCAGCAACATCTTTTATGATTGGTGTAATGAGACCTCGGTCTGTTGCCACAGCAATAGAAATGTCAATGGACTGCAGCTGTCTGCAGACTTCTCCATCCCAGGTTACGTTCACATCTGGCATTTGCTAGAAGAGAGAGAGTAAAAAAGACAGCTGTTAAAAGAACAATGGTGCAATCAATTATTACGAAAAAGGAAAATCCTTTAAGACATGTAGCTACATACAGGCATTCACCAAATCAATTACGCACTGTCATTACATTACTGTCTGTAAATGAAGGTGAAAGAACAGTCACATCTGTCGTCAGGACTGCCACGAGCAAGACAAAAAAAAAAAATCACTGTGAGGGTCTAAGAATAGATGTACATGATTAGCTTGCATTTATTTTATTTTATTTAAACTTACTTTGTCAAAAAGCATCAATGTATGCTCCAGGAACTGAAAATGGCAGGGCAGCCAGAAGGTTTTTTGGTGCTGTTAGAAAAAAATTAACAAATGCCTACCTCCTTCAGGAGTCACTGATACCACCTTGCAGATACCCAGCATGCAAAGCTACAAAGCAGTGTCATTTCGCACCCCAAATAAATCACAGGTTATTGACTTAAGTAGCGTGGAAATGGACATCCTACTAGATCCATTTCCACTCGTGTCTCAAGGATAACTCTCAACAAGGGAAGCTACAAATAGACTATGCTGCAGGTACACTCACTGTTACTCAGATGAGGTTCTCCTAAAATGTAACAGATACTTTTTTTTGTGTGGATTCAATTAAAACTGATATAATGTTTGCTGATAAATTCAACAAGGTTTCTTGAGTTTACCATATAAAGCTGAAACAGCTTGGGGGAAAAAATCCCCCCAACATATAGGTGAAGTCTCAGGTAACTGGTCATAGATACCGTGAAAGTATTATTTCCAATAAATCCAAGATTAGTATTTAGTGACCTTAAAGAAATTAGGAACTAGGAATTTGACTTCACAGCGGAGAAGTTATCCCAGAAAACAGTATGGGAGAGACATTATCTCTGTCTAAACTAACTCCACTCCTAGAAGCAGTGGTATAACAGTACTCTTGGTTCTTATGCTTCAACACCAGAATCTATATTAAAAAAAAAAAAGTAGTACTCCTCTTTGCAAGTTAAATAAACTTCAGGAAAGTGCCACAGTACACACAGCTGTCAGATGCCTTCAGGTGGGTGTTGTGCAAGTACGACTCTCTATATAAGGTATCCAAAAGAGATGGTAGGGACAAGGAGGTTTTCCTATCAACTTCAATGTGATTAGAATAGTATTAATTTTGATGTAGACCAGACAGTATTATTTCTCCCATCACTTCAGCAATGAAAGACTGTTTATTTTTAAAGAATGGCTGCTATAGTGGCTATTATTAGTAAGCCCAACCACTTGTGGATATGAGCCTGGAAGCTTTCATTCCTTCCTCCAGCCTTACTCCTCCCTCCTTATTCCAGAAAGACAGAATTGTTCTAAAGGGCTTTCAACTGGTGAGCCCAATGGCACATTCAAAAACCTCTGGCTGTCAAATGGCAAGACCAAGCCAAAAAATAGAATTCATACTTGGACTTGTGTTCCTAAGAACTGTGCAGGAGAAATTTAGCATGTTAAAGAACTGATATAAACAGTATCTTGAGGTGTTTGCCAACCAATCACAATCTGTCAAACCAGACACTGTCAGTTCATTCAAGCTAGAAGAGGATTTGCCTTGCGTTGTTCAGAAAGAAAATATTAACAAATATGATCTGAACGGTGCCCAGAAGAGTCAGTAAAACTGCCTTGAATTTGAACTTCAAATGCATTCACATCACTGAATTTCCAGGTGGGGAGGAGCAGGTGGAGGTGGGTTTTCTTTTTAAAACTAGTAGTCCACATTTTCCTGAAACGCTGACAGAAAGCAATTGAGGCATGAACTTGATCATTAACTTATTTCCTGGTATACTGAGTTAAATCTGTTTATTTGGGTGGGTTTTTTTATTTTTTAATTTATTATTTTAATAGTTAAATGAATGCTAGAATAGATATGTAACAAAGCAATAAGATAGGTCCCCTTTAAATACTGAAAGGTTGCAATGAGGTCTCCCCTGAGCCTTCTCTTCTCCAGGCTGAAAAAAAACCACCTCCCTCAGCCTGTCCACACAGGAGAGGTGCTCCATCTCTCTGATGACTTTTGTCATCTGGACCTGCTGCAACAGGTCCACGTCTTTCCTGGGCTGAGGGCTCCAGAGCTGGAAACACTACTCCAGGTGGGGTCTCACCAGAGCGGAGTAGAGGGACAGAATCACCTCCCTCAACCTGCTGGCCACACTTCTTTTGATGCAGCCCAGGATATGGTTGGCTTTCTGGGCTGTGAGTGCACATTTTAAGCTCACGTCCAGCTTTTCATCCACTAGTACCCCCCAGGTCCTTCTTGGTAGGGCTACTCTCAATCCCTTCATCCCCCAGCCTGTATTGATACCAGGGCTTGCCCTGACACAGGTGCAGGACCTTGCACTTTCCTTGTTGAACCTCATGAGGTTCACACGGGATTGTCCACGTCCCTTTGGATGGCATCATGTCCCTCAGGTATGTCAACTGCACCACTCAGCTTGGTGTAACCTGCAAACTTGCTGAGGGTGCACTCGGTCCCACTGTCCATGTCACTGATGAAGACAGTAAGCAGTACTAGTCCCAATACGCACCCCTGTGAAACACCACTTGTCACCCATCTCCATCTGCACATTGAGCCATTGATCGCTACTCTCTGGATGCGGCCATCCAACTAATTCCTCCTTCTCCAAACAGTCCACCCATCAAATCCCTATCTCACCAACTTAGAAAGATGTGGGGACCGTGTCAAAGGCCTTGGAGAAATACAGATAGATGACATCTGTAGCTGTTCCCTTGTCCACTGATGTAGTTACTCCATCACAGAAGGCCACTAGTTTGGTCGTGCAGGACTTGCCGTTGTCGAAGCCACGCTGGCCATCTGAAATCACCTCCCTGTTCTGCCTGTGCTTGGTGATGGAAGGCGAGGAAGCTACTTGTCTTTTAAGTTTCAGGCAGCAATTAAAAACCTCACAAATAACAACAACAAACTTCTATTATATATGCCAAAGTAATAAAAAGTACATTGAATGCCTGTATTCAAGTAATTCTTTCACATATAGATGAATTGTAAACTAGGATTACATCCCATTATTTTTCTTGACTGGTCTTTTTGTGTAGACTAGAAAAACACAAAACCTAATCTTTCATTCCTCTTTCTCTCTGTCTCCTGTCCCTTTCACCTGCTCTCTGGTGCAGAGATTTGTTAATCCATGCACGCAGCTAGCAGTTCACAGTAATTTTTGGATGTCACTAGTTCCTTGTGTACAGTCTCATTAGGCCACAAAACCAAGCTTCTTGCTATGTCCACATCTAACAAACACAGAGCAAGCATATTTAGCTCCTCCTGTTTCTGGTATAAAATAACTTGAGAAGTTTCTTCCAGTCTATCCAGTGTCCAGGATTTCTCTCAGGCACCTGCTTATGAAACTGCCTAGAATCCTGTCTATTTTCTGTCAAAATCCATAGCTCTTGCAATTATACATTAATATTTAAATAACGTTTGGCTAGAAACTTCTCAAGTCCATTCCACTGCAGTGTTCTCTCTCTTAATTCCATACATCCACGGGAACAGTTCCCCAACTTAAAATGTAACTTCCTCCTTCAGCTTTTGAATAGATAAAATAATCCTGGCAAATGATAAAAATGGCTCTCACTCCCTTTCTGATGTTTTTATATTGTTATGAGGTAATGCAACTAGTCTGGATCCCTGTTCTGCTTTATCTTGTGTGTTTGTAGCTTTTAGACTCTGTTGCTGAAACGATGAAATGATACCAGAAATGTTTAGCTTTTCTAGACATTTCCCGTATAGCTAGAAGGTGTGATCACTGTGCAATCAAGAAGGTATAGGTAACAAATCCACGGCAATACCAAACTTCTTCAAAATTTGCATTCATTCATTATCACACGTAAGTACATTGCCTTGATGATGAGAGCAAACTTCATAAGATAGTTTCAGGATCAAGCTGCATGACAGAGATCTTATCCAGTTGTTAGTGATACTGAAAGACACTATTTCCTCCTGAACCTTAAAATACTGGCCTTCAGGCTGGTCAGAACTCCCACCTATGACTTATTCTAAAATTAAGTGCAAACTTAATTTAAACCAAAACCACTCCACATCTAAGTGAAACCACCACAGTTCTTTCTTTTCACAAGTTTGGAATAACTTATGTTTTCCAAGTGATTATATTTGAGACGCTCTGGACTAAGAGTAGACAGTTCCAAAGTGTGGGAGTTCTTCTAAAGACGGATCTCTGAAACCTTTCAGTTTCAAAAAATCAAGTGGCACTGGGAGTGTTTTTCAAGCAGAGCAATCGACTCAAATTGGAAGGCAATGTATCCAGACCTACCCAGAGAACACACAAATAACTTATGGAGACTGTGAAGCCTCTGGAGTTTGGCATGAAATAAGTAGAAATTTAAGGACTTAACTTCAGAATGTATTACAATCGTTTAACTTTTACATTGACAAAGCGAACAATGACAGCTTTAATTTTACCTGGAGAGCTTAAAAAACCCCTGACAATAAGAGATAAAGAAGTACAAGCTTTGCTATGATTGCATTCATATCTCCATATAGGCTCACAAAATATTTCTCTTGTCTCCTTGGGAGTTTACTATAAAATTTATTTATTTTTTTAAGTCGATTTTTCACTTACCTTCAGAGTAACTGCAGTTGCCTTGATAATAAAGTCATTTACAGATACTTTAATGTCATCTGCAAAAAGAAAAAAAAAAAGACAGTTATTGCTCATAAGATTAGTTTATCAGCATTTGTGTGATGACAAGATTCCCGTGATTGAGCAGATTTGCTTCTTTGAAACATTGCCAGAATGTAACTCATCTTCAAACTACAATCACAAAAGCAAGAAAACTTTTCTCCCCCTTGGGACAAAAGGAGTATCATAAAGGAAAAGTCTCCAGAGCAGAGACATTCTTGCTAGCTGTTACTAGAAGGTTAAAAAAGCTGCAAACTTGAGTATTACTCCTCATTCTTTTAAGTAGCAGCCCATATGTGTATTATGCTTTATATATTTACTGTCTATGTAGAAATCTGTTGTTGGATCTAAATATACAGAGACAATACTGGAGACTACTATTCTTTATGTTGTGTGATGCATTAACAGGAATAATTGCAGAGATCAGCTTTTATTCAGTTATAAATCAGAAGTATGTTATTCTCCAGTGACCATTGGGGCCTTATAATGTAAGAATTAGCACGGTGAAGGCATCTGTCGATCCTTAAAACGGGTTAACAATATATTCAAAGCAGGCTGCAAACTAACATGAGATTGACAAAGTTGTTAAATTAAAATCACAGCTACCAACAAAAAAAGTAGCATTAGCCAGAGGGAGATAAAATAACTTTGAGAGGACTAGATTTTTTCGATGTTAGCCTAAGAAATACTGTGTAACACTTAATACATTTGCTTCCTTTCCCCAAAAGCTGAGGAGACAGGAGGGATGAAAACAATGGCTATATTTGCTCTGCATTATTTTCTTCCAAGTTTTAGGAGACCAAAAGTACTCACTAAAATCAGGACTGGCAGCAGAACCAAAGACTACAGATACAATGCAGAATATGCCTCAGTTGCTACAAGATTATCCTGAAGATGCATTATATTTACACAGTATTAAATGCATTACAATAAAAAAGCTATATTACTCTACTACCATCATCACTGCTGTCAGCTGAATAGATGAAGAAGCAAAAGTACTTCATTTTTGAGTCCATCTTATGGCATGTAATACACATAGCTTTAGAAATGCTTTTGTAAAGGGAGAATTATTTTTAGATAATTATATTAAGTGAAATCTTCTTAAGTAATTATAAATTTGGAGCAATGAACCAAGTATCCACTTACCACATAACTGACCTGCAACATTTGCCATGATTAGCTATCTATATATAAAAAGTGAGCCAGAATTGTAATGTAACACAATGGAATTTGCAAGTACTACGGTGCATTGACAGAATTTCACATCCGACAAACCTGTATCTTGGTCATCAAATATATTTTGGTATTTTATATTTTGATTTATATATTACATTCCTAACCCTTAGCAAAAATGTGACTGTCCACGAGGGGGGCAGGAATACAGTGAAAATATGAGTACAGTTAAATGAAGTATGTCTGATAGTATTTTACCCTCAATCATTGAAGTTTACAGTAGTGATAATTGCGATATTTTACCCCCAAAACAAAGACATTTACAGTAAGGAATGCTGCATAAAACTTGCACATTACATCTCATCATGTAGTAGAAACCACCATCACTTCCATCAGAAAAAAAAAAAAATCTACCAGGACCATCTCTGCAATTCAATTTTATACAACGACATATGGCTCTTTGCCACCCCTTACATTTTTAAAAAGTATTCATTAAGAATCCACAGCAGCAGGACAGATGTGAAATATTTTAGGTTAGCATTCCTAAGACAATTTTTTACTTCATTTCTTACAACCTGCTACTGTTTAAAGAAAATATCAACATAATAAATTGTGTTTAACATTAACTTGTGAATAAGATATCATTAAAAAAAAAAAATCAGGTAGAAAAATGACCTGGGTACTCGTGCATTTAAAAGTAGTCTTTCGATAATCCAGTGAAAGGAGAAGCAGCTCCTGTATCATCATCTAGAAGACCTGAATATACCAGTCTAATTTCATTTAGGACCTCACCAGTGGATAAAAAAAAACATGGGCTAGTCACCAGTACATAACAGTAGCCTTTCAATATCAGCATTCTTCTTCCTAGGTGTACAGCCCTGTGACACTAAGCTGAGAGAAAATTCACTCACAGGGTAAAGCCTCGGGAACAGCAAATGATTACAAAGTACCTTAACATTCCTAGAGGACTTACGTGTCTTGTGCTATAATGCCGCATCAGAACATCTTTATATTATGATACTCCCAGGAAAAACAAAACAGTCTAAATTGCTAGAAATACCTGGTTGCAAGCAGATCTTTTGTTCTATCAACAAAAACATGGGTCAAGGAGAGAGCGAAGACCATCACCCTCTGTCAGACAGGCATGTCACCACATGAACACTTACTTATCTGTGTCTAAAACCTAGCTGGTGCCTCTGTATACAAAACCTTTGAAGGGTAACTTCATTAGGTTAACCTTGAAAACCTTTTCTACCCATCCACACGATAACCCATTCAGTAAAGAAATTTAACTTGAACTTTGAAGATACTTTCTGATGTTGTACTGTGATAACAATAAAGCTGGTTTTTAACCTTGCAAAGCTTTCAGTAGAACAAAAATCCTTCTACTATAGAGTGCTAGCATCTAGATGACCCAAGTGGGGGAACCCTATTAAAGACAAGCTGGAAGAGATGCCACATATAAAAGCTATAGTATCATTCCGGAGGGGGTTTGGCAACAACAAAAAAACTCCCACCTACCTACAGCTATACCTGGCATAATATACAGTGAATACTGGATTGCTGATGTGCCTGCCTTTCCCTGAAGACAAGAAAATTAGTCATTTGAGTTATATTGGTCTTGTCACACAAAACATTTACAGATGGGACCAAGAAAGCATCTGAAGACCTAGGCACTCTGTCTAGGGCAACTACAATATCATTTTTTTGGTAAACAACTAACCAGCAATGCACCCCCACAAACCATAAAGGCTAAAGGTGACTTTTAACTCTTGTTCTACTGCTGTTCTCCTTCATTATGCTAGAAAACCCCCAACAAACAAATAAAAAAACCCCAACCTTGTCAGAATAAATAAAGACAGGTAAACAGCACCAAGAACATTTTGGTCAAATCACTGAGAGATTATAATAATTCGCTTGAAGAACAACTAATTGTTGATCATCATCCAAAGCTACAGTAATCAAAACATTACTTTGAGACTACCAATTCACAATGTATCACTGATCAGAAGTATTTATGTGACTTTGCAGTCTATTTCATTGACTTAAATCTGACAGTTGTCTCCCAAGTGATAGAATACAATATTTTGCTCTCTACCAAATTATTTATTACAGAGAAGTTATTTAATGCACACTGTTCAATGAATACTTTGTACCTAAGCATAAAGGGGCACGTAAAAGTGTGTATCTCCCTGGGATACCAAGAAATGCCAATTCTTACCTCCTTGTGCATTTGTACAAGTGCCTTATCAATGAAAGATTCACACCCATCCATTTTCCGAAATTTGGTACCCAGTTCTTTTCTTTCAAGAAAAGGGATGTGACATCAGGATATCTATTAACAAAATCACAAACTGTTTTTCTACTGCTCCCTTTCTTCTCTTACTTGACATCAGTCCAAAATGAATCTTCTACCTCTAAGATGCTCAAAAACATTTCAAGTTACAGATACCCAGCAAGATCACCTGAAACACTATTTGGACTCATCATTTCTGTGAAACCAACATGTTTTCTTTCAGATTTACTTAAATTCATTTCAATTATCAGTAAAGCTTCAAAAAAACCCCAAGCTTTATTTTTACAAATCACATTGATTAAAATACTGTGTTTCCAATTATGTATAAAAGAATAAACTAAACATTAAAAAAAAATCAGATTTTAAATATACATGACATACATTTTTTCCAGGCTGTCATTTAAGGTTTCTCTAAGACATTGCTTAGCAAATGCAATTTGACAGAACCACACTTCAGGGGGACCACCCTCTAGAACAGACCTCAAAAACTGATTGTGGGACCCATCAAATTCAACCTCTCAGTTCCAGAACTACTTATATTGAAAACCCTCCTGTGGGAATGTATTTAGCAGAAAATTGAACCAGCCATACGAGGAGATGGACTGACTGTAAACCTCGTCCTTGAAGTAACCTTGAGGAGAGAAAAACAGAGACAACAACGGTTGCTTCACAGCAAAACAAGGAAGCGAGCCAAGAAGAGCCGGACAAGGAGTCAGATAAACAGGGTGCCGAAGAACTAGTCAAAGACAAGACAGCTTTGCGTGCTCTCCACGTGTAGAAGGATATTAACCAATCAGCTAATGCGTGAACACGTGCAGGGATAGATAGATTGTATATAAGGGACAGTAGTAAATCAATAAAGCGGCTTCTGTATGATTCACATTGGATTGTGTGGAGTCCAGATTTCTCTCCTCACCCTCCAAACTGACATCTTTTCTTGTTTTAGTCTCATTTCCTCCTCATTCTTATTTTCCAGAAATGCAGCCTTCACATGTACTGCAATACATTGCAACAACTCGTATTTCGTCCCCTGTCAAACTTTCAGGCTTTCTTCCGCGTCAGCTTGGATTAGGTTCTTTATCCCTTCAAAACTTTTGTTAAGCACAGCCCTACTTACTACCTGGAAAACTTAAAAAGGGCCTTTTACTCTTCCATGTCTTTTCAAAGTCATTACTATATTTTGATTTGCAACTAATAACTGACTGATGATAACTAAAGTCTCAAAACTGATATAACTGCTGAAAGTAATTTAGAATTCCAAATCATATTCCTCAGTCTTACTATCACGTGCAGCCTCTGAAAAAATAATTCAGTAAAAAGTTAGGACTCAGCTTGAATGAATGTGCAGTAATTAATGACTAACAGTGTTTCTCTTTTTACAGCCTAATGATCCTTGTGATTTCAGGTCAGTTTTCAAGGCTAGTGTTCAGACCCCTCTAACTGGCTTGTACAAGTGTGACGATATTTGTGGCCTGATTCTGTAAGTAAAAGTCTCTAAAGTTTTACAGACTTCAGTTAAACCTTAGAATATGCAGCATTTCTCAGAACTGGACCTAATTTGTGAAGATTAAATAAAGTCACAGCAACGTCAGCAATAGGTGGTCCCAGCTTTCACGCTCTGCTCTAAATGCTTCAATAAAGGAGAAGAAAGCACTCAGTTTCTCAATCAGTACAGTAATAAAAATGTAAATTTAAACTACCCTGCTACGCTATACTGAATGCAGAGTTCACATGGCTTCAGAAAACTATCATTTGAACCTGAACCTATGAGCTTTCAAACCATGACAGCAATGATGAAGCTTTAGAACAAAACTTTGTCACATGTCACTGCCTTAGACCTATAAATATTCACTTTTCATTATTGTGGTAATGGCTAAAACAGCATACACTATTAATTCTATTTCTACTACTTGGTGTAATAATGAGGATACACATTTAAAAGCTGAACCATTGAGACCAAATGATTTAAATGGTACCAGAAAAGAGGACTAATTCAACAACACCAAAAAGAATCCACATGAGACTGTTTATGTACCTTCCTCTCGTGTAGAGAGCTGTATACTCCCATGAATGTATTTACTCTTTAGAAGCAAACTTTGGTCTTAAAAAAAGTATAGTAAATTAAAAACCCACCTTTTTCTCCTCATTATAAAATAATGGGCTTTCAGAATTTTTTACTCAAGTAACAGACTTAGTACCAGGCTATGAGGTGTACATACGCATGTTTCCTTCAGCAGAGCTTCACTGCTTGCTTGTGCAGCCCGAACAGTGTGGAAAATGAGAATTCATGAAACGGAATAAATGAAAATTAAATTTATAAAGTGGCAGAGATTAATCTGCATGCCTGGAACAGTATCCAAACTTTGTAGGCATTGAGAAGTCAAGCTTTATAAACAAATAAATAACTTTTCCACCAATTTTCCGCCACCATAATTAGCTAGGCCTCTCAAAAAAAGTAATCAATATTTTCCCAGTTTGATTTGAAAAAGGATTTCCCCTCTAAAAGAATGAAAATTCATTAAAAAAGCTACACCTAATTGGTTTGGCTGCAACTGATAAAGCAGATGTCAACTGATTTCAATCAACTTCCAGCAGCTAAAACACAACAGATGTCATTTTAGGCAGAGATAAGATATTGCCAATTCAATAAATCTGCTAACCTCAGATGCTGGAAATAAATATTCTTTGTGAAGAATATTCCACATTTTATAGAAACTTAAGACTTAAACTTAAAAACTACTTACAGATACTGCGGTCAATCATACTACATGATCTTGACTAATTTATCAAGTTCTGCCTCAAAACCAGATAGATTTCCTGAGATGGCTACTCTTCCCGGACAGCTGCATCCAAATCTCAATGTATTAGAATACATCTCAATGTATTAGAATTAGAGCTCCACGGACAAGCAGGAAATTGAGGGCAGGCATTGCCCCCACCTGGGCCTGTCTCCCTTCCCTGTAGGGGAAGCTACTGCTTCCTACTTTGCAACATCACCTCGGTTGTGCTTAACTGTTTTACAGTCTGATGCCAAAATGTATCAGTAGATTAGGACTTAAAATAATAGTAATAAATAATAAATAATTAGCTTAAAATAACTCAAGTTTTGGCATCAGAAAGAATGAAGATACTACAGAGGCATATGCAACACAGGTTTTCAACTGTTTAATGCAGCTTTTCTATGGAGAAAAGTATCTCCAAAAAAAGCCTGCCACCTCTGCAAGTAGCTTAGGAGATAAATGAAGATGGAAGATGAGACTGAAAAAGAACAGGGAATTCATTCATTAATTTTATCCACAGCTTACCACATTGGTGACAGAGATACGACCTTGCTGAGAAAAACAGTCTTATAGTGCAACTGCTCAACAATTCTCTCTCTGATCTTATTTCATTACAGTCCTTTGAATTCTTGTTCAAGATGTGCATATAATGGAAAATAGCTTTATAAGTGCGATGTAAAAAAGAAACATTACATTACAAAACAAAATTTTTCTGCAGGCTTAAATATCTGAGTCAAAAGAAAATTGTACATTGTACCTAGAAGGACAGAGCATGACTGTATTTTACTTTGAAGCTTCCCCTATTACCTTTCACATGAATAATTTCAGATTTTAACCATCAAGAAACTAAATATTGCAGCATCTGGATGGAAGGAAATGGAAACCTACTGGACAATGCATAGCCCTGTATTAAATTGTAGTTGTCTATGGAGTGTTGTGTTAGTTGGTAAGTAACACCTCTATCTTCTTCTGTCTTGGTAAATTGTACAATTCGATAATCACAGGGAATTACAGCTTGATTCCAACATACAGAATGCCGAAAAAGATTATTTGAATGCATAGTGTTCTGCCTACACAAAAATCTACACCTCCTGAGCAAGATTATGTAAATAAGACAGACATTAATACCACGTTATATTAAATCAGTTTAATCACTAACCTTTGGCCAATTCTTTTCTTAATCTCAAAATAGCATCGATATCACAGTCAGCAGCAGCATATGCATGAGGTATAGTAGTTTTAGACTCTGTTAATCTCTTAGCAATAACTCTTCGGATGTTGCTAGCTGGGATTTCTGTGAATGTGCCCTGAAAGAAATCATATGCTGCATATTAAATATCAGGAGAGCAAACACACTTCCCCTTTGCTGAAACAGGACTCCAGCATTGATGTGTTATCATCAGTGACTCCTGCTCACTTCAAATATGCCCTAGATATCAAAAAGCGATACATTCCAACTACTGAAATTAATATGATTAAGATCCATTGAGTGTTCTATCTAGTCTATTCCACTTGACTTGGATCAACACAAGAGGTTTTATAGAATAAAGGCAGTTTCATTTTACAGTATAGAATTAATTCTACTATTCTAGCAGACAGCTTAAAAAAAAAAATAATTTCCAAGTATTCAGGCATGAATTCTCAGCCAGAGTATATAAGCACTATTCAATCTGCCAGACCTGGCATATTGCTCAGAATATGTTTTGTTCCATTTAAATTGTAACAGAATGTTTCCTCAGTAAGCTACTGCTTTTGCAGTTCCCCGAGTGGTTCCTTAAGACAGGCTTTACTGCATATAATTTTTGCTATTCTTCTCTCTCCTTCCGGATATATTCATTCAGTGACATTTCAATGCAGAAGTTTTCTCAACTTCTTCGTAGAAGCAAGTCAACTTTCAAGGAATCTCTTGAAATACCAGTAACTAGAGAAAGCAAGAAAATAAGTGATTCTGTAAAACATTATTTTGTATACCTAATCTATAGCACATATACTACATACTAAGTAGTACTCAACACACAACAACTTCCAACTTGTATGTTCTGGTGCAATCATGGAAACATTTTTTTCTGTAATGGAAAAATACCTAAGTTTGAGCTTTCTGGGCTGTCTGGTTCCTTGTACTGCGCAAAAAAAAAAAAAAAAGCAGCATTTTCTGAATATTATGAATTGTAGCTACATTGTAAACTTCAGCCTGTAAAGACACTTCGTATTTAGTTCTAGGGCCAAAAAGGTTTTTTCACCCCATTTTTCACAAAAGCTTTTCAATTTCTACTAATGTGCATTTCAGCATGGACATTTATTCTTTAGAAAGTAATTTCTGGTATTTCTAACATTTCAAATTAACACAGAAACCATATTTAAGTGCTAGAGTTTGCAAAATTACTCTTCAAAGCAACCACTAAATCCTTCCCTTCCTCGCTTCTTGACAACTCATCAATGGATATTTACATATACTTATACTGCAGGAAAGCAAACGAATGAATTACAGTAAAAATAAATCAGGATTCAAGTTTCTCCGAGTTTGGAAACACACGCTGACATACTGATCCTGCAGGGATTGAGGGAAAGGGTGTTTTGTTCATTTTCAAACTAGTGACATCTTCTTGTTTGGGAACTGAAATAAAACTGCAGCCTCCCTGTCTTTCCCCTTTCCAAAGCCTGCAATATAAACTCTTTCATGGCTTCAATTTGCGAGTTACACAAAGTAGAGTGCAGATCATAATTTCAAGAGCTCTGCATTTTGAATTACACTGCTTTAGAATCACTCAAATGTACTAAAAACTGCACATACCCGGGCTTGGCATCTGGGTGACCTTAGTTTTCTTGTCTCTCCATTTCTGGAAATCTCATATAGCTACATAAGTAGCCATGGCATTACTTAACTGTAGCAACATTGAGGACTTAACAGACACCTTACCAGTGCAGCAGGTTGTCCTGGTGTAGAAACTGGTGGAACTGCTGGCCTTGGATAAGGAGAAGTCATAGCTATTGCTTGCAAAGCAGAAGCCACTGCAGTAGGCTGGGGAGGAGCTGGAGAAACCACAGGTTTCAATTCACTGGTTTTGCCCTTGTGCTTCTCTTGCAGAAGTTTGAGAGCATCCCTGGTAATTAAACACAGTGAAATACAGACAACAAAGCAACTATTTCAAAATTTTCCAAAGTATTACTTTTCCATCACTTATTTTAATTAATTAGCTACTTCTGTACATTTAAGTTTCTGTTGTCAAACCAAAGGTGATTATTATTAACTAATATGAATTTTCTGTCTCTTTTGTTTTATCTTTTTAGGAAATTCTCATTAACTTCTGTGAATAAAAGGGCTTGAATATGTAGTAACAAAAACATTTGTGTTAGATAAGCATAACATTCATCATCACTAATTGTGAGTATACAAGGTAATTTGTGAATTGCACTAGCAATTCTTCTGAATAAGATATCAGAGTACACTTACTCAGGCTATAAAGTCTCAAAAGCTGTTTCACCTGTTACATTTTTAGTCATTTGAATTTAATGTAATTAATTAGTACTCACAGAAAATTGAGTAGTACATTTATCATTCAATTCTCTCTACCTTTCTGACAAATATGCACAAACGGGTGTAAACAGTATACAAGTCCATAACTTCATAAGCAATTTGAAAGACAGCACCACACTAAAGAACCAAAGCCGAACACTGAGTAACATCTAACAGTCCCAGGTGTGGTTGAACCTTGTCTACTCTCCCAGGGTCTTTATACTGATATAGCTACCACTACAAAACTTCCCTCTTGAGGGCACAGTATGACAGACATAAGTAAACTCCCATCTTTAAGCTGTAACATCGTATCTGCCCTAGGTGCACTGCATTTATAAAGCAACATGCTAAAGATTAGCACCTATGAGGCTAAACAGAAGATACTGCATTTACACCACGACTGCCAATTGTAGGGCAAATAAGCTATAGTAAAATTTCAGTTTTGCAGTTGTAACTGCACCTATACTAGCGATTTGTTAGAAGAGCTTTATCAGTCATAGATATCCTCTCTTTATGCTCCAGATCTGATAAAAAAAGTCTGTATCATATACCCTAGATAAATCTCTATCGCTTCATAAAGACACCATCACAGCATGTACACAAATGTTTATGTACACAATGTTTTTTTACATAAACTGGCAGAAGAAATTAAAAATAAATGAAAAAAACAGACTACTTAAAACCACACCATGGCTTCGAAATGTAACCCATAAATACTAAACAAAGCTATCTAATTTCATTAGATTAGTGCTTGAGTGAGAGTCTGTGCTTTGTGTTGGTAATTTTTTTGTAGAAAGAACAAAATCTCAGAACAATATTATGCATTCCTAACAAAGTAGCAGTCCAGAATCACAAACTGAAAACTGAAAAGCTCTGTATGTTCTACATAATGCCTTTTACTGATTGGTGACTTGCTTCAATTTATTTTTAGTTTCAATACATACTTCTGGAGCACGTCTTATGAGGAGCAGCTGAGGGAACTGGGGTT
>RSEF01000005.1:18635280-18655577 GCA_003993805.1 Himantopus leucocephalus
TGGGGTTGTTCAGCCTGGAGAAGAGAAGGCTCAAGGGAGACCTCATTGTGGCCTTTCCAAACTTAAAGGGGGCCTACAGGAAAGATGGGGACAAACATTTTTGTAGGGCCTATAGCGATAGGACAAGGGGTAGTGGTTTTAAACTATAAGAGTGCACATTCAGACTAGACAGAAGGAAGAAATTTTTTTTACAATGAGTGTGGTGAGACACTGGAACAGGTTGCCCGGAGAGGTGGTAGGTGCCCTGTTGCTGGAAACATTCAAGGTCTGGTTGGATGGGGCTCTGAGCAACCCAATATAGTTGAAGATGCCCCAGCAAGTGGCAGGTTGAACTAGATGACCTTTAAAGGTCCCTTCCAACCCAAACTATTCTATGATTCTATGTGTACATTGCAACTTCATAAATGAATTATAATTATTGTCTACCTACCTTTCGATCATGACACAGTAACAGGAAATATTTTTTCAGAGAATCAGTGGATAATCGAAGAAAGGTACTAGCCTTAATATAAAGTAAAAGTTTTTTGAACGTTTATCTCAAAAATACATTTACGAATTCTTTAGAGTCTCAGCACTCTGATAAAATTAATAGACTTTTTCAGTCATTGCAGTATGTAAAGAAATGTACAAGTAGTGTTTCTTCTTGAATTTGTGCAAGTAGTTTCTCTCCTGGAATTTGTCACTAACTAGAAGTTAACACTGATGTCCTAAGACAATCCATAATTATCCTGTATAGATAAGTAATTATCTCATACCTTTGTTTATGTTCCTGTATATTTTTTTCTTTTAATACACTATTTGCTAAGATGCCTAGCCAAAGGAAATTAATCAAGTATGTGAATAAAATTTTCTTAATAGACACATTTTAAAATTAATTCTAAAAATATATTTTTTTCTTCTTTTTCTCTTCTTAGGGGCAGGCGCAGTTATCCATACTCATTCCAAGGCTGCAGTTATGGCTACCCTTCTTTACCCAGGGAGTGAGTTCACTATTACCCATCAGGAGATGATAAAAGGAATCCAGAAGTGTACTTCAGGGGGATATTATCGGTACTTCTCTATATTTAAGAAAAGATGCATACTATTTGATCATTTGTTTTCATCAATATTAATAGATAACAGGGCATTTGAGTTATGTGCATCAAAGTATATGTAATGTAAAGTATTAGGAAGGTCTCAAGCCTATGGAAGAGATCTGAGATAAAATCTTGTAATGTCAAGGTTTCTGTGGTCTGTTGAGCTACAGAAACAAACCAAATAAAGAGCTATGTCCTGACAAATACCTCAAGAACAGAGATGTTAGCACACCTATACAACGTTAAACTGAAACTGGAGCCAACCAACAGTAGGTTGGATTGGTAATGTACAAACTACATTTGGGTGGACTTCACATATCGCTGCCTATGCTAGTTTAGGGCATGTTAAGAGAGTAGAGCATTTCAGGTTTTACTTGACAGACTTTGAAAGAAAATTCAGAATAAACAGCTCATTAAAGATAATGTTATTACTGTTCAAGGATGAGCTCTGAGGTAAGTGCTGAGTTATTCCAAATTATGTGTGATGGCTTGTTGTGAGGACTCCACCCACAGAGTGTTGAACTGGCATCCACAAACAACATTTATGTAATATGTGACAATTAAATGAAAAATTGAAATGCTAAATTTTTTCCACTTTTTGATGTTAATTTTTGTAACTAACTATTGCCCTTTGGCAAGAGAGCAAGCCATATGTCTGGCATGCGATTTTACTCCTGGGCATATTTTATTCAGTTTTGGTTGACTTGCCAGCTTTACCTTTTTGTTAGCATTAGCATTTGTATTTTTAATGTGGCAAAAGACACACCTTATACTGAATTGTCTAACAACACTGGTTTTAAAAAAATCCACAGTAGTTTTCTTTTTTGGATGTGCATTTTGGATTCTCAAACATTCCCTAAATGTTAGTCAGGAGACATTGTATTTATTGGGTTCCATATCTCCAAGTTGTCCCGTGTCATCCTGTTAATTTACCAGAAAAACTAAAGAAATAAAAGCTCCCAGATTACATGGTTCCTAAGTACATATTCGTCCATGCTACACTGATTCCACTGTCTTGCCTCGCACAAGGATCCCCATTGAATTCAAAAGAAATTCAGTGGTACAGAATGGGATCTTTCAAAAAAGGGGTTGACAATATATTGTTTCTAATTACATAAACCTTTTCTGGAAGCTATCCAGGAAAATGCTACAGATAGGATAACCAGAAGCATTTGTTGGCCTAAATATGATCCCAGTGATGCCAGAATAGTTTTACCTTTGACTTCAGTAGAAGGAGAACTAGATCTGTAGTAAATAGCTTTGAAATTCTCAGGCTATCACAAGATACTTTATATAAAGGTTTGACTAAATGTAGGCAGCTTATATTTCAATAAAACTAAACAGATATCAAGTATTTAACTCATTCAGAGTATTCTTGGGGTTTTATAGATATTAGTTCTTGATAAAGGAGCTTTAGGAATCCATTATGGTATTTATACCTGCTTCCAAACTCATGTCCAAGCAGAAAGCAGAACCTAGGAAACCAATCCTTTACCTCATTTGGCCTCACTTACTAGTGATACTAAACACTCCAAATCTAATTTTAATGATCAGAATATGGAAGAGTCAAAATAAACCTACAAAAAACACTTAATTTTCTTCATTCACTATTTTTATAGACTTCCTTGGGAAAGCATCAGCATTGAAAACTGTAAGGCATGAGACTCTATAATAATTTTCTGAATATCTGATCTGAAGTACCAGCTGTATTATTTTTACAATTGCTTTCTCTCTTTGTTTTATAGAAGTAAGTACTACTAGCATCCACTCATGAAATACCTATGTGATCTCAATGATAAATCTGAACCTGAACTGGGGACTTCCTAAATTTAAACAAGTTTCTGCCAGTGTTAATTAAGGTTCAAACAATGCCAGAAGAAACTCTTAGGCAAGTTCCACTGAGTAACATGTATCATCTTGTCTTTGGAACTGGGGTTCTCAAGTTCTTTTAAGATCACATATATAGCCCACCAATGACTCCATCACAGAAAATTTATTTTTCATGTGTTGACTCTAGTTTCTGTTTATATGCCTTAGTAGGACAGTCTTTTTTCCAGGGGCTTTTTGGATTACCTAAATTAATTTTTTTCTGCTCTCCAGCAAACAGCTTAATTCCCTTCTTCGTGATACGATTCTTTTAAATAATTTAATCTGAGATAAAGCTTGTAGGTGATGCCAATACAGGATGAGGAGAGTCTGAAAAAGTTGCAAAGGGACCCAGCTACAAACTGATATGTGAATAAACAGCTACACCTATTGCATTAAAGTGTTACTTTCTTTTTGTGCCTCAAGTGTAGCTCAGGTATTGCCAGCATAGCATATGTTTGGGAGTGAGACACGTTCCTGAGAGTTCTTATGTTACAACATGACTCACAAGAGAAGTGTATAAAATCATTAGTGTTGAGAATTTATTAACATCTTTACACAGTCAAAGGAGAATCTCTTTCTTAGGGAAAGGCTTCATACATCCAAACACAGCTTTTTTTTAAATATGTGAACATTCATCTTTCTTTTAGATATGATGATACACTGGTGGTTCCCATTATTGAGAATACACCAGAAGAGAAGGATCTCAAGGATAGAATGGCATGTGCAGTAGAAAAATACCCAGATTCTTGTGCTGTATTGGTCAGACGTCACGGAGTTTATGTATGGGGAGAAACATGGGAAAAAGCCAAAACAATGTGAGTACAATTTAGGAATATGGCATCTTTTGCTATTATACCTCAAAATCTTAATATGACCATGGACAGTGATTCATAACATTAAGTTCTGGCCTCACTGAATGTGTAAGGAGCTGTTGGGAATGGGTTCATATGTGATTCCATCACTTGGTTTTCCTTTCCTATCAATGCTGGCTGACAGGGTTCCTAACATTTTCCTTTTGTATGGACAAGTCCCTCCTCATATGAAACCTGCAGGCAATCTCTGCTTTTACATGACACCTGCCAATACCATTTGGGTAGTCGTCTCTAGTCCCAGTTTTGGAATTTACTTCATTTGCTGATGGAAATGCAGCAAATCAGGATCATGTAGCAAAAATGTTGGGCATTTTACATACTGCATAATGGAAATAAATCATAATAGAGCTGTCCAGTCAGACCGTCATGTTGCTGATGTAAAGCTCATGGAAGAAAACTTAATTTTCATAAAACATGGTAAGACTTAAACCTTACTTTACATTTCACTTTTTTTTTTTCCTTTTAATTTTAGGTGTGAGTGTTATGATTACTTGTTCGATATCGCAGTGCAGATGAAGCAGCATGGGCTAGATCCTTCAAAACATCCAGCAGGGGAAAATGGGATCTTGTAAATGACAACATTTATATTCAGGTGTGACTTTATCTGTAGAGATGATCTGTTTGGAGGGAGAAACTACAGATGACACCATCACTTCAGTCTGCTTTGCCACTCAGGAAACGTTAGTATAGCACAACTCCCCCACTTTGCTCCATTACCACTGCAATTGTATCTATGCCTAACATAATGCTCCTTTACCACACAATGCAACAAAAAGACATGTATGTGTTAAGTATGTCCCAGGCATATTTTAGCACCGATGTACAGCATGGAGTGCAACTGATTTTTAAAACTAAATTGTATCAAGCATTACCAGAAAAAGGCAATTGAGAAAAAAGACCCCAGCCTACTAAGCTAATCTATACAGAGATGTCTGAACACCCGCTTTTGTTCTTCAGCTTGCAGGATCAGGTTTGATTTCAGTCCATCTCAGTGGTATTACTTGTGTGGTAGGTTGTGGTTTTTTTCCTTCATCAGAAATGGCTGCGTGCAATTTGGTTAAGTTTCATTGATTAGTGCCACCTGTTTACCTCGTACAGCAAATTACCATGACTTTCTGTATTCTAATGTGGCAATGATCAATGTTTTGAAAGTTTTCATAACAAATATTTTAAAGTAAAAGCATGTAGGTAATATGATCAGGCAGTACTTCACATGAAGGATCCCTGAAACAATTCTCACGTAAGCCATATACAGCTCGGTATGGCAAAACACAGGGGTAGTGTAAAGTTTCACAGTCTGGGACACTTCTTCCTGAAAATCTAAGTAAGTTTAAAGATACCGGTACTGAGATTATAAAGGAGTTGCTCTGCCAAAGTGATGGTCTAATTAAACAGGATAGGCTAACTTGTTACACAGAGTTGGCCCATCAGATAATCCTCTCCACCCACCACGTTTGCATCAGAAGAGATGACAAATGGCTGCTCAGGAAGCATGGGCAAAGAACAGACAGGTACTTGGATCATTAGCTTTTATGCCCACAGTAGAGGAGGAGACAGTGGGACAGGAGGCTTGCTGTCAAGTGAGTCTCTGTGTGAACAGGTATTTGGAGTGCTGCCACCACATATGGTGATGAAGACATGGTGGCTACCACACCTGCACAGAGCTACCTCATGGCCCACAAGAACCATTCTAAAATTGCTTCTCAGCTCCCGCAATTAAATAGGTTGGGCTAACATAGTGGCATTAATATTCCTTTGTCTATTTCTTAAGACTAAATGCCTAGTTTTAGAATATTTTCACTTTTATCTTGTTTCTCCTATACAGATTTCTTACATGATGATGGGAATTCCAGATTCCACCTCACACTGTTAAAACCACAAGGGGGTGCTGGTATACTCTGCTGATTGACAGATGTTAGCAGTCAGTTTTGACTGTTGAACGCATCCAAGAAGAAAAGGAAAGTTAAAAAACAACAAAAAAAGCTGAACAATCATTGCTATTTATGAATCATGTCAAATGCTACCGTAGAAGTAATGAAAATTCAGATGCAAAAAAAGATTTTGAAAAAAGCTATGGAGAACTAATGTGACATTTTGTTTGCGTGCCTTAAAAATTCATGTTTCAACAACCTGTGTTTGTTGATCCTGCTCTAGTGCTACATCATTTAACTTGTTCTAAGTCTCCATTTCTGAAAGTTACAGTGTTCTTGGGGGAAAAAAAACTGAGGATGACCCCTTGATTTGAAGTTAAGAATAAAGTTTAAAGCATGGTTTGAACGGTTGATTCATTCATGCTGTGTCAATAAGATTTTTTTAATTAAGCCTGTAGCATATGTATTTTTAAATTCTCTTAATTGTCATTATAATGAGTAGGAAACAATTTTATAGGATGCGTCTGGAAGTTGTTACTGGGAGACTGCTCTGGGTCTTGTCTGTTTTTTACCTCTTTAAATTCATTCACTTTCAATAATATTTTGTTTATTACAAATTTTAAACAGCTTTTTATGACCTATGATTAGCTAGCCTAAGGTAGATTTAATCAAACTGCTCATTAAAATATAGCCTCACATATTTATGTGTCTTAGTGTCTTCCTTCAAAATCTCTTGGAGTGCCCCCCCCGTGGCATCAGTCTAAGCCTTGATGGACCAACTGTCTGACCAAGTATTGAGACTCTAGTCCCAAGGGTCAGTTGAGACAGGGTAAGTGCCACTTGACCATGTTTTCTGCTAGGAGCCGTGCATTTCCCACCACTTCCCCTTGTATCATCTCTGGCACTTTTTTGACCCAGTATTAACTCTTCAACCTAAGAGAAAACTACTGTGGGAGCTGGGGGAAGAAAATTATTATATTGTTTCCTAATAAGCCACTCGTAAAACATTGAATCAACTCAGAGGTGGGTCCAAAGACAACTGGAGCTGGGGCAAAAAAGGAGATGGCTGAAGCCAGAGATGACAGACAATGCTTCCCCCATGTCATGGGGATGACTATTCAGACTTACTCAGCTACTTGTCAACAGGCATTTGCTGTGGATGTTCTGAAGAGTTCAGAAAAAACTGAGATCTGTGGAAAGTATTTTGCTAAACCAAGAAGTCAGGAAGAAACTTCTTACATTTTTCACCCCTTAATGAGCATTGACTTTTTTTTAGTTCCATATGTCAGGCTACTGATTATAGCATTGGTCTCCCTAGTTACTGGTAATTGTGCTCTGCTGAACTTGCACAAAAAACATCCTGCCTTGGCTTTGTGGGTATGCATGTCCCCATGTAAAAGTCTGTCACCAGGCTCTGACAAAACTCATTTGCAGTAAGGTATCATGGCATAAGCCAAGCACCTGCTGACCTGATCCAGCCTCCTGGGTACCAGCTCTTTCTAAGCAGTAAGATGTCACCTGTGCCAAGACAACTTGGTGTAGCCATGAGAGTGGCTGCTATGCTGACAGTTCAGTGGCAACCAGATCCGTCTTATCTTCACATCCTTGTAGCAGCTACAGCCTGTCTTTCTGTGCTGCACAAGAGAGCATGTTCAATGTCTGCTGCTACCAGACCAAGAGCAGCTGTCAAAGATGACAGGGAGACCTCAACTGCTGAAGTTACCACTCCACAGGAATGATTCGTTATAGAACAATTCGCTATCAGAAATTTGCTGAGTACTCATCTACCAAGATAACATACCCTCACCTCTCTGGTACGCTACAACTTCTCAACAGGAAATACCTAAGCTTTGCTCTCAAATTTTCCTTTCTCTGTCAGTCAGATATCAACTGAAGGGTTGTTAAAGGAATGGCCATATAGTTCAGCTAGACCTCTTTTTTCCCCCTGATCATTGGACTGCAAGACGCACCAGCATCAATTACAGTGAATTAGATTGAACAAAATCTTTGCCATTCTATTCTTACATTAAAGGAATAACCATATTTAGTTCTTTTAGGGAGTTGCTTACACATTTTAGGAACACAGGAACAGCATTGGCTGTTGTGTGGTTTACAGCATTAACTTTCATTTGGAACTCCCCAAATGCTTGTGCTATCTGATTCTTAAAATTCGTAAATAGTAGTGGTGCTATGCTGACAGACTTGCAGGTTTCATTAAGGTTGGTGTCTTGTGACCATTAGGCACATTTGTCCTTCCCTGCTGTACGTAGTGCTGTACCTGCAGTGTGGAACCTTTAAACCTTAGGGAGAGGGTGACCTTAATTATTATGAAATAGTGGTTATCACTAAGTTACTGCAGGTTGTTTACTATGTGTTTATTGATACTTTTTTTTAGTTATTAGACACTTGTTTGTCAGTGGAAAATAGTTTGCAGTGACTCCACATTTTGTCAGTGTGTGTGGATTGCAGTAAGAACTTGGGTGAAAAATACTATTTTTTAGATCAGAGAGTGACTTGGACAGGCTCCATACTCCTTTGCTCCACTTAAGCATAAAACAAATCTCTTAAGTATTTTCAAGGCTTCAGATGTACAACTAACATGAAGGGAAAGCAGATTGTATTTCCATTAGCTTTTCTTCCCTATGGGCATGCTAATGAAAATACTTCTTGATGTGACAGTCCACTTAGTCTTGAAATCTAGCCGCCATCTATTGATTTTGACCTTTAATTCTTTATTTAAACTGCTAGACTTCTGAAAAAAAAAGTAAATTCCTGTGGTATTCTGATGATGCTGTCAGAATAGGACATAATTGTATCATTCCATAATACTGAAGTTTTGTAAGGATAAAGATATTTTACACTTGGTGTTTTGTTCAGCATATATAATGACAAACTACAAAAGAACACTCAAAAGGAAAGTTATTTTTTGCTAAATATATTCTGCTGGGGTCATGTTTATTATGAATATTCACTTCCTCATCCAGCTACAATTTGCCACTCTGTAGTCCTTCTAAAATCCACATGAAATGTCAAACTTCTATAGTAATAGTAAAGTTCTTTCGTATAGGATTCCAAGATGCTCAGAGTCCCATTCAGTGGTATGGAAATGAGCTAAGTACACTCTTCTCACGTCTGTTTGTGTGTGAACTCTTAACAAAGAAATCAATGACTTCACAGCTTTCGTGGCTTCATAAACTTTTGAAATGATTACTGTTTCCCAAAGTGTTCAGAGAGGCTCTTACAGTTCAACTCCAATTATGCAGAACAAAGATATGAAAATTTCCTGTATGATTTAAAGTGTCTAAACTCTCATTTTTACGTCTAGATCATTTTCTGGTGTGAACTGTAGGCTAATAAGCCATCAAGATATTTTTATACATTTGCAGCAAAGACTTGATCTCCATCGAAGTCAATTATCTAGGTTTAGTATCACCAGACAGGCTTATGTAAAAATGACATAATTCCCATTTCAAGTGGTTCATCCAAAATACAAATTAAATTCCAGTATTTCCCAATAAAAGTAATTTCCCAGAAATTACCACCAGCTAATCAAAGCTTTCACAGAAGTAATTCAAACTGTATGTTTGGTTTAATTTTAAGTCAGCTTAATGGTACTCCAGAAGAATGCTACATGACATGATCTTTAAAAGAGAAATTTCTAAATCCCTGAGTCTGAAAAGGAGCTCTCAGGCATTTATCCTGCTTCTACTCAAGAGTTTATTACATAAATCAGATGATAAATAAAATCTCACTATTTTTTTGGTTGACATCATTAGCACAGGGACCTGGTTTTGCTAAATTTGAATGCTAGTGGTTCAGCATACTGAGTGCAGCACTGAAAAATTATTTTGGAGGTGAAATCTCTAGTGGAATCACAACAGTTGGCTATTTCTTAGGATTTTAATCTATTGAAAACAAAATCAATTCCGAACAGTAATTTTTAAAAATTTTTCTATATGTCTTCAGACTTAATGCTAGAGCAGTCAGAAAAAAATAGTGACTGGCTAGTGCTGAATACCAAAAATGAACTGAGCGTGTTTGACTAGATGGGATTTAATGGGGAAGCATGGAAATTCATACTGTCTGAATTGCATTTGCAAACACCCACTCTCTCTGCACTTACATATGTGTATTGGGTTCTTTTGCTCTAAGATACTACGTACTAAGTACTATTGTACTAGCAAGTTTCTCCCATCTACGACAGATAAAATCTGTCACAGATTTTAATCTCCAGAAACCAGATCAACAAGAATTTATTTAAATAGTTGAGCATAAATTCTCGCTCCTTAATGACCCTCAGATTAGGTCCAATTTCTCTAATGGTAATTTCTGGTAATTACAGAATACACTGGATATAGAAGAAAGAATAGGTTTTACATTTAAAGCAAAGAGCTGGAAGTCTAGATTTTGTGGCTGATTCAAGTATTACCTTAAGGTCATGTCTTGAACAGTTCACTTTGATGGGAGTTTCAAAAGAGCTTGAATGAATCAGATATTACCCTAAATCCCATTGGAAAGTTAGGTGCTTAATTTCATTAGGCTCCCCTGTAACGCCGAGGCTTTAGCTGTCTGTGTTTCAATCAGGGGGGTAAAAAAGAAAAGGCGGGTGGGAGGCGCCTTGAGTACTAGCTGACAACGTAGAACTAGTGTATCCCAGATTGACACCAATGTTTAACTGGTATTTTTTTACTAAAAAGAAAGATGACCTCTTATACTAGAAACACTTAGTTTAAGAAAAAAGGTTACCAAAGATAATTTAATCTAGCAGAGATTTACAAAATCAAGAAATCAAGAACTGAGCTTTCCTGCTTACACAGAGATGTACATTCATACTACCACAAGTAACACAACACATTTTTTGTGACTTCAATTCCAGCCCTCCCAAAGGATACCAGATGTCTCTCTTTCCAGGTGAAATATCTGATTCCCATTCTTAAGTTTCAGTTCTCCAGACAAAGCAGATTACCCTCACAGTCCCTATTTTGGTGCAGTTCCTGAAAACAACATCACTGCAATAAATTTGAGTACGTCTATATGCATGAATGGTGATGCAGGTTGCTGCGCACTAATGATTATGTTTCTTTTGTCTTTATGCTTTGTCTCATTTCCATGTTTTACTCAGTTTTATTCCTGCTTTTCTGTAAGGTTTTTCTCACTCCCCTCTTTTCCTTACTATCTTTGAAACCAACTGTAAACTTAATACCATTTGCATCCTGGTTGAACTTTCAAACCCAGAAATATTTTTGTGTTAGGAAACCTATCTCTTTCCTGATTCATCTGCTACATCCATGACATATCCAAGCATGTCCTGTTATTTGCATGTTTGCAAAATTTTTGTACTTAAAGGGTTAACACACCTTTTGTGCCTCAGACACACTAGGATTTTGCAAGCAAATGTCTGTTGGTTGCAAGAACATATGAGCAAGTATAAGACTAATTTCCTGTTAAGGAGTCGCTACATTAAAAGGATATTTGCATAATCATAGACTAAGATAATGTAGGGGAAAGCCCCAGAGATCATTCTGATGCCGGGATTAAGCCAAGCCCAACATGTAATTTATTTGAATGCATGAATGCTGCCTCTTATCATTGACTTCTATCTCAAGTTCCCGAGCACTTTAGTTGGCAGCAGCAGGCTCTAAATCCTCCTGGCTAATTCATTATCCTCAACAACTTTTAAAAGGGTTATTTTAAGTTTAACTTAACAGTCCCTGCAATTTAATTCATACAATAAAAAATTATTCCTTTTATGACTTGTGTCACATGTTCAAAATCAAGCTACTGCATCTTCTTGGGTCATCATTTTATTTAATGGCCTCATCTTCAGGTTATGGTAACTTCTGAAATATCGCACACACCACAAAAACAAGGATTCAGGACTACACCTATGAAAAACATAGCCAAAACCAATGAGATTTCACAGTGCAGGTAGTTTTTTCAACTTGTGTATAAAAATGGAGTGTCCACATAGGAGTTTAGCAGAAGGGCCTCAAGAGAAGGTACATTAGCAATTAAAAATCAAAGCACTTAAATGTTTCTGAACAGATTAATACTTACTCAGGGCTGGAGGTCCCTGACTTCCATTTTAACTCCAGTTGCATGCTGTAAATTTTTATTTGAAGAATCCCATTGCCAAAGTAAAGAATTTGTCACACGTCACCATGTTTACATTCCTCCATGTAAACATGCTTAGAGGCTTATGGCTGGGGTGCCCTAGAGGTGTCTTAAAGGCTTTTTATTTTTTACTCAGCTTGGATGAGTAAGCTATTTAAACCAAAAATTCCAGTTGCCAGAAAAAAAGAAAAAAAAAAACAAAAAAAAACCCAAAACCCAAGGCTACCGTCATGCTTGCTTGCCATAGTTAAAACAAATGGTTGCCATGGTTAAAACAAATGGGGATACAAAGACAAGTCTAGGATTAGGAGGAGGGCAGCTGCTGTTTCTAAAAAGCAATAGAGGGAGGAGAACCCATTCAATAGCATTTCAGTTACAGCTCAGTCTATGAAGCCTCAAACCATAGCATGAGAAGGGAAAAATGTTTCAAGTGAGGGAAGGACAAAAATTCTGATAACAAATTATTTAATTGTAGTAAAGGCAATAAGAGAGAATATAATTAAGGTCTCAGACAGCTAATAAGAAAGAATTTAGTAGCAATGGTAGCAACATTAGTAGATAAGCACAGTTAAACAAATAGGCCGATGACCACCGTATATTGCAATTGAAGCACTAATAAAACACTTTCACTGTACTAGAAAATAATACCATGTTTTATTACACTTCAACGATGATTAAAACAGCACAATCCTAGTAGCCTGAACAGTTAGTCCAATATTATTAATTAAAAAGTCATATACTAACGTACATTAAGATGCATTGTCCAGTTTGAAATTTCTAGTCCTCAATAAGGAAGACTGCTATATTTGAAAGAGAAGGCCTAGACATTTTAAGTAGCTCATATAACACAGAATCCCCCTAAATTTTAGAAATGTTAAAAACAAAACTATCACATACTGAAGATGAGGAACTAATTCTAATTCAACAAGAAGAGAACAATGGTTGATCAAGCAGACAATACTCGATAACTCAGTGTAACCCAAAACTCATAATGCACAAAATTAATTACCAGATAAAATGTTCCCATAGGGAGACAAAGGATGGGAGACAGTCATCCCAGCTATATTTAAGTTTAATGTCTATCCATAATATATAGTCTATGTTTCTTGATAAAGGTTCCCAGGCTGCGACACTGAGACCAAAGTTGTGGCATTACGCCATATAACAGCATTACACAAGTCATGAGCTTTCCCTACTCATGTTTTTGTGTATGTGGAAATCTATGCAGAAATCTATATGAAGAAATTTATCAGAAGGCTTAACTTCTGGAAAAAAAAAATATTTCCCAAAACTACTTTTCTCACTTCCTTCATTACTAATGATAGGCACAGCTTCACTTCCAGAAATCCTCCAAAGCTCTGTAAATCTCTGCAACTCTGTAAATATCTGCCTTACCTATCTTTACAGGTCCTTGATTTTTTTCCTCATACCATATTCAAAATTGATCCTAACAACACAGAGGATAGTTTTACAAAGATTTCTCCATGGAAGAAGTGCCCACACATGAGAACTGCTTCATGATGAAGGAAGGAATACAGAACATTCATATGCAGTAAAAAGTTTCCATGATGAGCACAAGGAATGAGCACATGATTCCTGAACAGAGGAACATGGTGCAGATGAACAGGAAGGAGAAAGCTAAAAACCACAGGTAATGGGTGTTAAAATCCCAGAATTTCAAAGTAATACACCAGGGAATGTAACATAAAAGTAATCTTGCATGTGAAAAAAAAAGAGAAAACACACATTAGAGGAAAGCAGCCATGAAGAGCTCAGGAGAAGTGTCATGAAGTTGACAAATTTAAATAGCTAAATGGCCAGACTTAGCCTTGTGCTACTGATATCAGCTAGGTCAAAAGAAGATTTCCCATTACAGGAGTAAGTTTATGCCACAATAATCTGTAATACGTAGATGCATATTTAATGTGCTCAGAAGCTAATAGATCAAGAATTTTGTGGTCCATCCCACAAACATCAGCTTAGTTACAGTTGTAAATATCCTCTCCTTTAAAAAATGATACTAATAATTGATTCAGCATATTTCTTATTTCCATGTTTTGTTAAAATCCTTAAGCTACTAATCTGAATTACAGTTGACTGAGGCAAAATCTTTTTTATTTTTCCGGTGGGGTTTTTTTTTGAGAATATTTTCATCCTACTTCATCCTGAAATATTAGTCCAGTGGAAATGACAGCTCAAATTCTGCAAATAAGAGAAAAATTTGTTTTCAAAGAAATAAACAAAAGACAGCTGGAGTGCAGCAGGGATCACTGAAATGCTGATAGGCAGGAGAGGTTAAAATCAGGATTGTTTCATGAATTACATTTTCACACCTTGTCAGCTGTGCACTGTAATTGTATTTTTCAATCTTACTAATATCTATAGAGGAAATTCTCATTGTTTTCTATGCTCTTTACATTAGGTATAAAGACTAAAATGTCAGAAAGGTTAAGATCAGGCCAGAGATAATTTCACAAGGATGGAGAATAATGTAAGCAGCTGAAGCCTTCCTTGCAGCACTCTTGTAAGCTCTCTGTTAGGGGCTGAGCATATATATGACAGTGATTTCAGAAGCAGAGCGTACAAAACTCCCTCAGGATTTGTAGATGTCCTTGGGAGTTAGCTTCTATAACAGAAACAGTCTCTTGGGAATCTCTAAAATATCATATTTGGTCATTTCAGCTTCAAGTGAGCACTACAGCAGTGTAAAATCACAACATCCTCCCCCAGACTATGACTTCCATGCTTGAAATCTTAGAGGATAAAGGTGGGATTTCCCAGTTGCATAAAAGTCAATTTCTGTTCAGAGAAGTAATATCAGGTCTTTGACCACCTATGATCCACTGTCTGTAAAGGTTTTGTACTTCCTTATGCATCTTCCAAGCACTTAATAGCCTGGAAGCGCTCTCCAAAAAAAGGAGGTAGGTTTCTGATATCGTAATGGACTTCCTTGTAAAAACTTTTGTATTCAAAGGTATAAGATTTAGATTTTTAAAATACAAACTGTATATGAAGTAGAACAAGCAACCAGTAGCAAACAACATGAACAACAGTAGGTCTTTAATCTTTAACCATGTCTGGGTGTCAGACTGAACACAGCAGAGAGGAGCCTCCTCCTATTTGAGAATTCGCAGCCTAGAATCCATTCCTAAAGATGGGTGCCTAAGCACTGCCTTTGAAAAAAATGTGCCCAGCGATTATGAATTTATTTCTGAGGAGAAGGAAGTACCAGCTCCTTCAAATTACATCCAGGCAGTAAACGGTCTCATTCAGAATTATGAAAACTTGGTACCTTTTTGTAATGGGGAGGTGCAACCAAGTTTCTCACATCTCCATGAAGAGAGCTAAAACTTCAGTTATTCTAAATTTGGAGGGAGTAGTCTCATTCCTTCTTGCTGAAGATGCTATGAAACTATTCACTGGCTCAGACAGAGAAAGCAGTGGGCACCTGTGAATCCTCAAGGATTCACACATGGGGAAGGGAAGTCTTGAATTCTAATCTGTGTTCAATTTATAGGTAGATACTTGAATCTGTGTCCCACATTTTTTTAGCTTGAACTAGAGTAAGATGAGTCAGCAGAAGGAAGTTAACATACTGTCCCTCAGCAAAGCTTTTGTCATGGCAGATGCAGATATGAAGACCCTCCAGCAGAAGAAGGAATTGAAATGTACTGGAGATTTTCAAATGAGTGTCATTTATATAACATGGGATATAAAAAGCTACTTTTCTATGTCACTTAGTTGTGAGAAATATTTTATTCAGTCCCTGACCCAAATGTGTTCACACCCTCCAAAGATATGTCTGGTTCCTGAAAGGACTTAGGTTGGATATAGGTGCTTTGTTACTTGAGGCTTGACTGTACACAATTCTAGGAGAAATTTAGATGATAAGGGAAAAACCTATGGATTAAATACCTTTAACAGAAGTACTTAAGGTGCTTGAGAACAGTCCTTGATGCTTGAAATTGAGGTTTGAATAGCCACTTTAGAACAAATGTAAAGAAACGAGCAATTACAGCTTCCAGGCCACCCTTTTAAGAAAAAACTCTTTTGTTTTCAGTAATTCTTATAATCTTCTTTTGGTCCTGAAATGGATGACAGATGCTTTCACCAATCATTCGTCTTGGCAAATTTTTCATTTTTCAAATTAGTAACCTTTTTTAAACACACCCCTGTAATTTGCATTGATAATCCTTTTCCCTGGAAGAGTGGGTGTTGCTGCAGGAACATGTCCAAAGGTTTCTCTCCAACCAGTTACTACTGAAACAAGCACCATGCCAGTAGCTATTATGACTCAGTAATAGACTGAAATCTCTTTTTATGCTTTAATATGGAATAACAACTCCCTTAGGATTTCCATTAATATTGAAGAACCTTAACAAAACACAGACAGAACAACAGCTGCCATGAACTTCTAGTAGATACTATTTCTGCAAGATCTCTGTATTACATTAGCACTCAATACACTGTATCCCATAACAGGCCCAATTCAAATGCTGACATGCGTACAAATGAGTAAATGACATTTCAAGGCAATACAGTAAAACAGAAATATTTTGCCTTTGTGAATATGGTAATGTTACTGCATTAAATACTACATTGTTCTGACTGGAAAGAGGTTGAACTCAGCTGAAATAAAAGCAGAAAAACGCCCTTTGAGTGTGTCATATCAGAGGAAGGCAGTTTGTTGTACCCATGCAACAGCATCACTGTAAGTGGTGGAGCCTTCTTGTCTAAAGAAGTGACTTAACACTGGTAATTTTTATCTTAGAATGGGAGTACCCACTTTAGGACTTGAATAAATAACCTCTTATTCATACCCTACTTTATTTTGATGTTGATCCTTATGTACATCGACCATGGTTCTTTCTGTCCACATGCAAGCATGGATGCTAAAATCCATTGGGAAAACCTATTGATTCAAAACTGCTTTCAAGAAAATTGATGAAAAAATGGTTCTTTCTTTAATTTTTAGAAAGTTTTAAGTTCAATTTTTTCTTTTATCAACCAAATATTCATTTCCGTGTTAAAAACTTAAAATCTAATTATTAGACGCATTGATTATTTAATTTCCACTCCCATTAACAGAAGCTGATTCTAATCTTGCTCTCAGAATTAGAAGTTTAGGTTTGGACAGTTAGAGGCGGTAATAATTCAAAGTGACAGGACAGTAGTCCTTTTCCTTTGTAAATGAGATAGAGCTAAGCATATCTTTCATCATGTAACTCAAATAACCCAGATCATTTACAGAGGAGGACAACAAAATCAAAAAGACTATTTGATCTTTATTTATACATGTCAATCAAGTACTTCTTTTATTCCTTCTTCTCCCTCACTTGTGCATCTTTCGCCATTGCCCTGCAGCAGAACATGGGTGCAATTCAATGAAAGCTCTATTTTTCCCCATTTATTTTTGAGTAAGTTGTGATAACTGTTGTCAGTAATGTTTATGGAGGTAGTAGGGGTAACCTTTTCTTGCTCTGTTATCTTGGGATTTTATGTGCAAGCATTTTTCCAAAGTGTTGGTTTGTTTGCACACCAGTCAATTACATGATTACTGGAAAATAGCAAGCACTGAAAGTGTTATCTTAAGTTAAACAAGCAAGTCACTGCCGTTGCTGATAGAGTCACTGAATAGTTACCTCCAAATAATTAATTTTTTTTTCCACAGTAACTATGCAATTAACTTGTGTGCCTACTGTTATTTCAAGATGGGTGTACTGTTCAACTTACTTGAGTTATGCAATACAGGTGTTCTGTAGTTGATGAAACATCCTGTAACCTGAGATCATTGCCACTGATTTGGGTGGAAAGATATCCACTCAGCAAAGTGGCCAAGGGTTAGTAACCATAAAGAATAAACTGTTCTCTCTGGAAAAGTACAAAAGAAAAAAGAGAGAGCAGACAGAGGGAAAAGGTATATGACTGATAGCATTGTATCAGTGGGACTCAGGAAAACTCCAGGTTTTCTGGATTTTAGTAAGGCTTTTGATACTTAACTTCACAGTATCTTTCTGGACAAGTTGTCCAACTGCATGAGTAGGTTCATGGTGTGCTGGGTAAAGAACTGGCTGAATGGCAGAGCTTAAAGCGTTATAGTAAATGGGGCTACATCTGGCTGGCGACTGGTCACCAGCAGTGTTCCTCAGGGTTCAATTCTGGGGCCAGTTCTGTTCAATATATTTAACCATGTGCAGGAGTTGCATGCACCATTAGCAAGTTTGCTGATGATACCAAACAGGGAGGTGCTCTTGAATTTCTTGAGGGCCAAGAGGCCTTGCAGAGGGATCTAGATAGAATGGAGCATTGGGCAGTGATTAATGGCATGAACTTTAACAAATACAAATGTTGGCTTCTGCATCTAGGACAGAGTAACCCCGGGCACAAGTATAAACTGGGAGAGGAGTGGCTGGAGAGCAGCCCTGCAGAAAAGGATCTGAGGTCAACAGCAGGCTCAATATGAGTCAGCAGTGTGCCGTGGCAGCCAAGAGAGCAAACCACATTCTGGGGGGCATCAAACACGGTATAACGAACTGGTCAAAAGACATGATTATCCCACTGTATTTAGCATTGATGCGGCCTCACCTTGAGTACTGTGTGCTGTTTTGGGCTCCAAAATTTAAGAAGGATGTTAAGGTACTCGAAGGTGTCTAGAGGAGGGCAACAAAGCTGGTGAAAGGGCTGGAAGGAATGTCCTATGAGGAGCAGCTAAGGACTTTAGCGTTGTCTAGTTTGGAGGAAAGGAGGCTCTACATCTCTACAGCTTCCTGAGGAGGGGAAGTGGAGAGGGAGGTGCTGATCTCTTCTCCCTTGTATCTAACGATAGGAGCGCAGGAATGGTTCAAAGCTGTGTCAGGGGAGATAAACCCTGACTTGACATTAGGAAGCATTTCTTTACAGAGACGGTGGTCAAACACTGGAACAGGCTTCCTAGATAGGTGATCGATGCCCCATGCCCGTCAGTGTTTAAGAGGCATTTGGACAATGCCCTTAAATAATTTGCTTTAACTTTTGTTCATCCCTAAAGTGGTCAGGCAGTTGGACTAGATGATCATTGTAGGTCCCTTCCAATGGAACTATTCCATTCTATTCTGAATGGTCTCAAGCCTGAAAGCATCTAGCTTCCTTACATGGGTTAGGTCAAGACACTGACTGGCCAGAGCCACATTTTCCTTATCTGTGAAAGGAGGTTAAAATTCTTTCTGCTATGCTTTGTGACCAGCATAAAAGACCTCATGCTCAATTGAGACTGCTTAAGTGCAGTTAATAAATAAATAGAACACTGAGGAAAAGAGGGAGGAATGTGCAGGACAGAATAAAGGAAAGAAGGGAAATGAAAAAGGAAAAAGCAAGCCTATTGAAAAAGTAAAACATGACAAAGACTTAAAGATATCAAGGAGACATTAAGACATACACAAAAAAGAAAACATTAGAAAAAAATATGGGATGAAAGACTTAGAACAAGAGTATCTAAAGGGCAGAAAAATAGCAGAGCTTAGAAAAACATTTACTTTCTAAATATTGCTGAGAACAGAAAAAACAGTGGCTGTGTCATGAAACAATGTGTACCCTGTGGCAGACCATCCATTTTCCTCATGCTGGAAGAACAAGTTTCTTTCCTCTGTAATTGTTTGCATTTCTCGGTGGTCAGACGTCCTGGACCCTTCTGACATCATGAGAGCTCCACAGTGCAGAGACCCCCAAAGAGCAGAATGAGTGCCTGTGAACCCAAAATACTTGCAGAGAAGAGTTACTAATCAAGTTGCCTTGAGGGCTAGTAAGTTTGGCACTAATTCAAGTGGCTGATTAGCAGCTTTGAAAAGTGTGGTTCCAGTCTTCCACAGGATGGCTAGAAATGACTTTTACAGTTTGTTTCTGTTTATGTGGTGCAGCTAACACATCATTCCTGACCCTCTGGAGCAAAGGTAATTAGTTTTCTTCCTTTTCTCTCTCTATGGAAACTTCTGAAGTTACCAGTTCAGTGGAGTTTAGGCTTTTGTTGGTCATCTCTTGTTGACCTGTAATGGCCACGAAAGAACGTCACCCAGCAATGACTGAAGGGATTGGTTTTGACTTCCATTCTTAACCTTTGTGTTGATGTTGACTCAGTTCATTCATCCTCTATCATACACTGTGAGCTTCATGCTATTCTAAAAAAACCAGAATAAGCACAGGGAGATGGTACCAGTTTGTTACCAGTTTTTGATGTAGGGAATGGCCAGGGGCATCCAGCTCAAAAAATCTGTGAGAGCTGTGGAAAGAGAGAATAGAGAGAAGAGCCAGCTTTGGGAGAAAGAGCAGCAGCTGTGAGGAGTAATCTGCTGGAAGTCTTTCATGCCTATCTGGGAATTAGCTAAGATTTTAACATTGAATTATCTCAATCTCAACAGGACCCTGTTGTTTTTGATAGAAACCTGATGGCAATCCAAGAAAGTCAGGTTCAGAACCTTTTAGAGGGTTGTTGGGGTTTTTTTGGGGGTGGGGGGAGCTTGGTG
>RSEF01000005.1:18655584-18680580 GCA_003993805.1 Himantopus leucocephalus
GGGGGGGGGGGTGTTTAAATAAAAGGAAAAATCCTATTTTGCAGAAGAATAAGCAAAACCCTTGAGGATTAGCTAGCATTCCCCCTTTCTCAGGATACTGCATTATTTTGTATATATTACACTGATGTTTTCCAAAGTAACTGCTACTTCTATCTGCCCATGTCTCATTCCACATGTCCAGTGCCTCTGTTACTTCACACAAATTCCTTGGTGCAACGACTATACATGTGAAGCACATACAAAAGTTACACACATGTTTTGGTTAAAAAAAGCGGTCCAGTGAGGTACAGTCTCTAACAGATTTCCTGAAGGCAGAACACTAGCTTCAGTCAGCTGAGTACAAAAGGTTCAGTACAAATTACTTTTTTTCATCCCTGGGGATGGCTAATCCCCTGGAAGCAAAGTCTGGGCCCTGACTTTTCAGCAAGTCCTACAAGACTACAAGACGGATTAATCAGGCCAGCTAATTTAGAAATACTGATGTATGGAGTGGGGAAGGATGAAGATCTAGACTGGGTCTTGAAGGTTTTATTAAGTTACTGCTGCACTGTGCAGACACATATATATCTTGCTCCCGTATATTAGACTAGGAAGAAAAGTGACCCCCAAGCATTAAGAAAGCGACTGTCCTCAATTTGTGCAAACAACTAATAGCAACAGGCCTATAAACTGGAATATTCATGTACAGCATGCATGGATTTTTCATACAGGGCAAGCTTATAAACAAATTCTTCCTTACTTGACCTAGGGAAACACCACACCCACTCTGCACACAATGACATCTTTTATGTTCTGCATGAAAGACTATACTGTAAATGAATCTTAGTACAAAGTTTAAATAAAGAACTACAAAGTAATATTTAACCCAGCCTGTCATTTATTATGATTAGACACTAAGGTAAGGACAGTTTCCTTTAATGCTTCTCAAAGAATGTACTCATTTTAGAACTGGTATGACCAGTTACACAGAGGTCTCAAAAGACATAGTGTTCTCATCCTCTGGCTTCATGATGCACTGTGTATTCATTTTTATTGCTGGTTTTGACCCAATTATCGATATCACAGCTAAGGTGACATGCTAAAAGCCAAGTCACACTGAGGTTATAACCCAGGACTTTCACCTGTAACCTCTCCTGTAAGGTTTAACTAAGGATCTCTTCACTTCTGTGATGAAACACTTTTTGCTGCAGGACAAGATATGCTGCTGTGGTTCAAACATGAGGACTCCCAGGTTACATTTTTTTCGTAAGCTCCATTAATGTGGGAAGCTTTTTGTGTGCAGGTGGTCAACCAGAGGTTAGTAACAACCAATAAATCAGACCTAAGTATGGAGAAATTAATTAGCTATATACTAAAATACGTCTTACAATGGAAACACTTTTTGTTCTAACTTCTTAGTCTGGATGGTGTTCTGAGAGCAAACTGTATAGACTAACACTTGCACAGTTCTGCAAATCTATTAGAGCTTCTCCATATTACTGGGCAGGATTTGTCTGGTGACAAGATTCTGTTGTGGTGCCCCAGTGCCTTCTCCACTGCTTAGTTCCTCCCAGTGCACTACTAATCTACTACTACCAAAGTTTTATTTTCAGATTTTTGGTTTAGAGAAAATGCTAATCTTACAAAGTTATTATTTACTGTTTATATTATAGTTGCACCTAGGCAACCCAAATGAAAGGATTGAATTTAATTAGGTGTTTTGCAAACGATAATAAGAAAGAGTTCTTGCATCACAGACCTAACAGACTTATTGGTGGGGATAAAAGCGATGGATGGAACAGACAAACCACAAGGTGGGATTGGATTGGAAAGACTGAATAACTAAAGCAAACAGGCTTCACTACAGCTCACTACTTGCCTAGCTAATGGGAGTGGCTCACGAGCATCGTAGCAGAAAAGGGTTTTGAGATGGGATTTAGAGGAGGAGAAGTCATCGGCTTTATGGATTTTGGAAGGACCAGTTTCTGCTGCTAGGTACTGCAGCAGAGAAAAGGTTGAAGGCTTCTGTCTGTCACTGAAAGAAGCACAACTGCTTAAGAAGTTGCACTAGGTGACCACCCCTTACTTTAATAAATTAATTACTATAACCTATGGTGAAAGATGGTTTTACTAATTGACTCAAGCCTGTTTAACATCTGTAAATTGGAAAACAGTTTTAATTTTAATCTCCTGTGAGTACATATAATTATATCCTCTCTTTGTTATTTATCCTGAAGTTGATTGTGCTCCAATAGGGCTGGAGTCCAGAAGGCATAACTGTATGTTGAAATGCAAATTGCACAATAACCATCATCACAGAGACTTAAAGGGACATTATGAGATTTTTTATAAACTTGTATGGCTTTAAGTGACTTTTTAAACTAGCAAATACAATAAATATTTTGTGAAATAGAAAATATGATTGCATTTCACAAAAAATCTCAAGTCTTTCCCGTTATGAGTCAAACTAGATTATTTCTTTCCCACTTTTATGCTTTCAGTGAAGACCACTGCCATCTGTGTTAAATACAGTTATTTGGGAGCTGATAATACCATATTATTATTAATGTTATCTGATTTATGTTGCACTAAAATAAACATGTGAATTTAAATCAAATTACAATCAAGAATATAATAATTAAGCTCTCCTAAAATTGATATGTGTGCCATTGTCAGCGGCAAAACCTTTCTTCCCCTTCTGTGCCCCACTCCCTTTGACTCTCCAGGGTGCCTGGATGCTATTCCAGGTTTGACTGTTCATTCATTAGCCCTGCATCCCTGGCAGGATCTTCCCTGTCCAACCAGTCAGGAACTTTCACTTGCCTAGTCACATTTAAGCACATTTTAAAATCATTTTAACCTGATTTGTTGCTCAGGTTCTCTTTACTGATGTAGCACAGTCAATACTGAAGCATGATGCCAGTCAAGTTTTCAAGCAGCTGAGTCAAAAAATTTGTATGCAAATCACTCCTCGCCCCCCCCCCCCATTTACATCTAATCTGTTCCTTTTACATTTTTCCATGCATTTCCTACTGCTTAGTTTCTGTCATCAATCTGCCACGCATTTTCCAATTGATCAATGACTTATCTATACAATAAGCAGCCATGCTAGCTCCAATCATTGTCTGCACCTCGTGTTCATGCCATAGGTATTCAAAGGCTGTATTTGGTCATTTCCTGGCTTTCATGTCCTTATTAAAAGACAAATACAGACCCTTTGATGGACTACAAATAGCCTGCTAAATCACCTCCTCCCCAGCTAATCAGTCAATCTCTTAAGCACCCCATTACTTTAGTTGCACAGTTCCAATAATCATCTCCTATCTTTTCTAGGCCTCAATTACATTCTTTTCACTGACACCTATAAAGTCTTAATTCAGGAAACAGGAAAATGAACTACAATATTTATTTATTTACTTCCACATAAAATAAAACCTAGCTAAAATTGTTGAAGTACCTGGCACAGGTTTAGAAACATAATTACAATATCATAGAATCAGTAAAAATGCCAGCTGCTCTTTCTCTCCTGTATCTCTTCCATCAGCTACATATTAATTCACTATTTAGTGAGAAGATTCAGTAAAGATTAAAACTCATCCTAAACCATATCTATTATACAATCGTATCTTTACCTTGCTGCTATAGCTAAGCATCTCTTGTACAATCTTTGGAAAGAGGCTATGGGGAATAAGTAAACAAATAACTTCTAAAAAGAAGCATTAATGCCTTCTATCCTGAAGTCCAGATTACTGCACCCATGGCACAATTCTGCCACTTTTTTCTATCACTCAGAAACTACTTCCATGTAATTTTGAGAAATGCATTCAACAAGTCTACCCTTCCTACCATGTTGAAAAACAAAGAATTAATCATCAAAATAATATCTAAAATAATTCTTACTATATACCATTGTCTGATAGGTAGCAAAAAAAAAAAAATTAAAGGTCAATGGAGACCTGGAATGCAGAATTAAGTACTGATTAATCAAGATAGGACTGGTAGTTGATACAAAAGCAAGTTAACAACCTAGTGTTGTAAATAATTACTATCGTTAATTTAAAATCTGTGAGTACAGCAAGAGAGGCATATGTTAAAAAAATTGGGTCATTTTTATATATATATATATATATGGATGAAAAAGGATGCAACAGTGTTCTTCCAGGCAGTCTGTCAGGCATTGACTACTGCCCACGTAACAGTTGGGGGTATAATTCAACAGGTAGTCTTACAGTTTCACCTAGGACACTTTCAACCCAGCCAAGATATTGCTACTGATCCAAGCTGGATTGGCATCAGATTTCATTTTGGCTGTTATATGTTCAGAAATGCAGGAAAGTCACGACAAGATTTTAATTGTCAGTTAAATTCACAAGGAGTTTTCCAGGAACAAGTATTCTGCATGTTCATTTTAGATTCTCTTCAGAGGGTGGGAGGTTGGAAAAGAACTCCTAGGTTAACATTAACACTAGCAGGACTGAAAATAGGAATGCTGTATTGTGTCAAAATATATACATGAAAGCCAGGAATGCAATCCAGAAAACATAGTAAATGGATGCTAGGCTAAACTTAAATTAATATAACAATTGTCTGTGATATTTAAAAATCATCTCTTTGTAAAATATTGGATAGATCCAAGTATACGTACTCTTATTATTTCTTTTATTAGTAACAATTTATTGTGCAGTGGGACTAGTTATGGTACTTACCTGTAATGTATTTTCCAAACTGGCTAATCATTCCCTGCACCAACATAAAAGGTTGTTGTATTTTCTCCCCATTTCGTGATTGAAAAATATGTGCAAACATTTCTCAGTAACTTTAGTAAAACCATGAAGCCTTGATGACTGGAGTGTGAGAAAGACTTTCCAGGGCTGAACTTGGACTGTATGCTCCAGGTCCTCTCAGGGGACTGAAAAATTTGATTGATTTCTTGGCTGGCTGTTTGACTTTCCCTCTAAATATAAAGTTTAGCTACATCTCTACAAAATCCAAGATTCCCCTCCCCCGCTTATCTTTTTTAAGCCAGCTAAAACCTGATAAATATCAGTCAACAAACAGTTCATTAAATAGTAATGTGAAGCTTTGGTATATCAAAGGGCAAGAGATCATAGAACAGGCATTTGTCTAAAATGCAGCCAGATTTTCCAAAGAGCTCAAGGATAATTTTTTCAAGTGCTCGGCATCCACCTCTATAGGCAAAGTTTTAGAAGTGCTCAAAAACATGCATGCTAAAAGTCTCTAAGAATACTGCTGGTTGTTTTGGTTCTTAAAAAGAAGCCAAATCTTTTTGAAAAACCTGTCCTCTTTGAAATATCTCTGCTGAAGGAAATTATGGTATCCCTCAGTTATTATTTTGGGTTCTATATGTATCTGTAGATGTCTTCAAAATAATCTTATTGCAAACCCAATTTTTTGTTAAATGAAAAACAAACACAGTCACTTTGGAACAGAAGTCTTTCATTTTGTTATTTTTGAAATGGCTTCCTAGGCAGCCTTTGTATGAAATACTTCATCATTGTTTTTTGCAAACTTTGTATCATAAGGACATGTCATTTTTCCATTGCATCTATTTATAAAGCAAGCATTCTATTTTGTTCCCTTTTCACATATATCTCTTCCTAAACTAATGCCTATTTTCCCCACTACAAATATTGTGCCTTTCACAAAACAGAATTACATCTGATGTGTTCTGTTGGTTTTTGGAGTAGTGCAACTACATTTTACGAAATGCTTACTTCTGAATAAAATGCAGAGAACAGCCTCAGAAAACTGTGCTGACTGTTGTAGCTATCAATATGAAAATTCAAGAAACTGGAAGAAAAATGGAATACAATTTAATGACAGTTTCAAGTGGAAGATGGTACAGTTACACATGTGTTCAACTGTATGAAAACAGAATGGGGAATGACTGTCCAGAAACTGGTTTTGAGTACACAGTAGCAGGGGATCTATCTAAGCACAGACTGCACTTGAGTAAACATTATGCTGTCAGAACAAAAAAATGAGAGAAACTAACATCACCCTTTGATGTGTAAAGCAGCGCATAGCCTGACAGACACATGAAATATCTGTTTTCAGTGTTAGTAAGAAAGACTTTAGCTGGAATACTGAGCCTAAGACAGGGAACCCCACTTCAACAAATATGGCACCTGGAAGTCACATAGAGGAGAGAAAGAAGGGGCAGGAATCTTCAAAAGACTGCAAGAACTAGAGCTTGTTAGCTGAAAAAAAAAAAATAAATAGATGTTCACTACATTTGCTGTTGCAAAAAGGATGGGTATTATCTCTTTACCAGTGACACCTCCAGCTGAGAGGAGTGCAATTCCAAGGTGATAATCAAGTGTGTCAGAACTATGAGATATATTGATATATTTCAGAGACGGGCACCGGTAAGTAGCTGAATTATCCAGTGCCAATGGAGATGTAAAAGAGGAGAAGGTTTGTGCTAGTGAGATGGAGCTGGGGAAGGTGATCTGCCTCTTCAGCAGTAAGAGTGCGGAGAAAACAGAGGAGCACTGAGCAGGAGTGAAGCATGGGGTTATGGTGACAGAGTTAGTTGTACCACCAGGGTCTGAAAATGAATCCCCTTGGGTGATGTCACTGAGGTGATCTGATGTAGACATTGTGACTAGGAAGAAGTGTATTTCCTGTGGAAGATCCCACTTTTCATACAGATAATGCAGAAAGTCTGCACAGTGTGACTACCAATGGACATGTAATGTTAGGTATTCTATCAAACAGCAGAAACTTTTCAAAATTTTATGAAATGGCTCTCATAATCCTAAAGTGTTTTAACACAAGCCCATTTTAAGCATGCCTTCTCAAGATTTTCAGGTTTATCATTTAAATAAAATTAACAGTGGACAGGTAAGCAAAATCCTGAGAGGGAATGTAACTTGGCAATGTTCTTCTGAACCAAAACTGGAGAGACTGTGCTGCCTTTTAAAGTTCATGAGGTACTTTTCATGCTGCCACCTTTTGCAGCTGCTGTTTCTGCTGAACATCAGCAGAAATGTACATGCATGTACATTTGCATGTACATCAAACATGAAATGAATCCCAGAAGACTACCAAGTACAAGATTGCTTTCTGACTGGGTATAACGGAAAAAATATTTCAATGAGAGGATGGAGTGTTTGAACAGGCCACCAAGAAAGGTTGGGGAACAGGTGTCCTTAAGGGCTTTCGAGACCCAACTGTATGACATGGTCTGCATTCATAGCTCACCCTTCTCTGCGACCTCCTGGGGTCCTTTCCCACCTTTATGACTCTGTGCTGACTCTGTGAATTCACCTTTCCTCAAGGCTACCAGCCCTGGAGGTGACTTTTCTTCTAACTGGAAAAGAAACCCATTTGCAAGAGAATGCTTCATCAGTCAGAGGGTACTGTGGGGGCGTTGTCTGGGGTAAGCATTCTCTGCACACGAGTATACTATACGTGTGTCCAAGCACAGACATACATGTGGACACAGGGCAGTGACCAGAGGCTGTGTTCAAACTTGGAGGCTCTCAAAGGCCCAAACGTCCATCATTTAGATAGACTTTGATGGAAGATTTAATGAAATACTTGTATATTGCTTGGCTCAGAACACCTAGGAAGGAGAGGAACTATTCTGAATTGCCTGCGGCAGTTTACAACTAGGAGCAATGGGGTAAAGTCAGGTAAAGAACAGCAGTTTGAACATCAGTAAAATTTCCTAACTCTGAGTGTTATTAGACTGGAATAATCTCCCCTAAGGGGAGCAATAAAAACGCCATCATTTGCATCTTTGCAAACTAGACCAGACAAAGCACTGGGAAATAGATTTTTCCTATCTGTTCTTTCTTCATAGGATTGCTTCATACACGGAATGTGCTATACTCTTTTTCCTGTTACTTTATTCTCTTTCCTGTGGACTGAGTAAAAAAAAACCTGAAGGAAATGATACTATTCTAAGTGAAAAGTAACATATGAAGATAATTGGCATTTTTATTTAAAAAAATGACATATTTTCTCTTTAAAATACAACCAGCGATAGACACAAGAGTATATTCTCTAGGATAATGACACACTTCAGTACACTAGGCAATTAGGTTTGCCTTAAATTAATTACTGTTTGACATACTGCTCATACAAATATGCTGTGTAACAGGAGGAAGTCAGTTTGACCTTAATTATTGCCTGTAAATAATCCCTGAGTTATAACTAAGTAGTGCCTTTTAAAATGTAATTATTATAATACCAGCGTTACAGAGGTCATTTATTTATAATTACTTAATTGTTTATACCCATTAAACCACAGCTGTGATAGGTTCATCATGCCTACACGCACCAGCCTGGAAACTGATGAAGTACGGCCAAGCACTTGAACTAACGTTATCTCCCACAGCTAAATGGCTACATAATCATTCCAGTCTAGTCAAGGTCAGTAGCGGTCATCAGATGGCTCATAGACTGTGGGAAATGAGCTGATCATTTCACTACACATCCTTCAGAATAACAAGGGGGCGGAGAGGGAGATACAAAATATAGGCACCTCCAGGGTCCTGAGCTCTCACCAGCTATTTCAGACAAAAAGCTACTTCTTTGTGTGTCTGATTTTACACTTTTAGGGTCATACTGTAAAATGCACTATTGGAAGTACTGGTAACTGTGCTAGTGGGAAACAGAATACACAAGTAATTATGAAATTTTCTCTTCCTCCTAAACACAGTGTATATAGTTGTTTGCACACTTGTGTGCGAAGGGAGAGACATTTTTCTTCTCATGCCTTGCACCTTAACATGGTAAAAGCATGTCACAGAGAGAGTTCAAACCATACACATGGTCCTTTTGTCTTTAATACGTTCAGTTATTTCTCTGCCACTGTCTGGTAATCATCATTGAGACCACTCTAGTGTATTACATGTATTTCTCTGTTGTGAGCGGAAAAAAAGAAGATATAAATAATAAAGCATTTAAAAGTAGTCAGCATGACACACTTTCACTTAGATTGTAAAGCCTACGTGTCAGAGGAGTGGAAAAGCCATCATCTTTCTGAAGTCTTAATTCTGAGAAACTGAATCCTGCATTTTGTTGTAAAGATCCTACTTTATTTTGCTCAAAAGAAAGTGGTATTTAGAAATAATCTGTGTGGATTTTATAACATTAAAAGTTTGACTTTGTTCAAATAAGCCTTGGTTCAAATCTTTCATTGCCTTACAGTGTAGTCAAAATCTCATAAGCATGTGAATTGTGTGTGTTACAGAAGCAGACCCTAGAAGAAATGGTAGAACTATGAACTGACTGCTCAAATAACCATGCTAGCCATAAGAGTGTTCACAAAGCAGGTGTCAGGAATAAAAGATTATGTATGTTCTCAGTATTCATACAAATTCTTACCTATTTCTTAAAAATGCAACGTATTTTGAAGCCTGAGAAAACTTGTTCTGTGTTACACCATTAAAGAGGTTTCTACTATTAATTTATTTAGAGTATGCTCAAGACACTGCAGATGAGAATGAAGATTTTTGTGCAGGATGTACATATAGTTTAAAGGTTAAAGCAATTAACCCTTTAAGGATTTGAAGACTGTGTTCCAATCTCAGGTTTTCCTAGTCTGTACAGCATGGAGGAAAAAAGATACCAGCACCATTTGTCTCAATTTCTGCACTCCTAAAAAGGGAATATTAGTAATGTAGTTTCCCCAGTCAGGTTACATCTAAATTCCCCATGGTAAATGAGACTAAAGAAATGCAAACTATTCTAGTACTGTACAATCCAGATGGAGTGATAATGCTGTGCTTGTTATTACCAACATTCCACAGCCATTAGGGAATTGCAGCGGAATCCTAAATCTATGGGAAGAAAATCAGATTGCCTCAAAGTGTAGTCCTGTCTCATCATGTGACTGAAAGTGTAGGATTAAAGGAATCGCTGTCAGTGTTTCTTGAGTACTTTTTAGTTTATAATTGAAAGTGTTGGTTTTTTCAACTGTCAGTTATGCAAATACAACACAGGCCTTGCCTTTCTGTGTACCCTCACCAGTCATCAAGGCTTTGCAGCCAAACTCTGTTCCCAGTTCTACCTGCACAGGCCTATTCCTTTCAATCTTTCTGTGATATATCAACAATAGGCAAAGAACAACTTGCTTAAATGTAGGAGCCAGCCATTCCTGAGTGTTGATTCCCTTGGAGAGGTTATAAGCTCTTTTTATCTATTCTTCTTTTTCAGATACAGCATGAAGAAGAAGCATAAATAAAAAAAAAATCATTCATTCACAAGTTTCAAAAGTTATCTTCCTTAGCTGCAATGCCTACCAAAGAAAATAATGTTTACATTGATGGCATTTTATGATTTTCTTCTTCTCTGCATTTCTTATCTGAGGCTTAGAATGTAAACTCTTTAGTGCAAGCACCATCATATCATCCTGTATTCCTGCATCATTATAGCCAGAGCAAGAAGAGTAAGAAATAACATTTTTTTTTTAAACAGGAGTATTTGGAAGACTAGTTCGTATGTGAAGTGCATCCTGAAAAAGCAGAGTATTATATAAATAATAAGGACAGCTGGACTTTTCTTAGTTTCCAAAATTTTGAGTTTATCGCTTGTATTATTTTACATTGGCAGAGTGCTGCACTTGGCTGAAATAATCAAAGGAATTTTAACCAATAAAAGTAACTGCAGATCCAAAAGCACAAAATGTTAAAGGTTCAAATTAATATCAAAGTTACCCTGTGTAAGAAGTAGCAAAGACCCAAAAAGTAAGCAAGTCAAAATACTCACAGTATAGACAATAGGGGGAAAGATGCAATTGTGAAGAACTGGTAATTAAATAATCACTATAATGCAAAAAAGAGTTACTTTTCTGACATTCAAAGGTCCAAAGGAAGGAAAAAATAAAAACAAAAGCTCCTTATTAAAAGAAACTGACCCGATTCTGTACTGGTAACTCAGGGACTGAACTTCTGATAAGCCCAATGACAACAACAGCAGAGGTTATAGTTTTGTTTCTCAGTATCTGGCAAGTTTACAGTATTGAAACAAGGCGAGGCACATCCTTAGGGATGCTCTTCCATAAGTGGGAATCAAGCAGTGCAATTACTGAAGGAATGTCCATAAGTGCAGACAGAAAGGCCAGTAAGACAATAAAATACAGTTGCAAGCTTGCGCATCACGTCCTAAAGAGACCTGCTCATTGAAACTCATCAGCAGAGGGTTGCTTTGTCCTCCTCCAGAACTGTATGAACTCAATCCATTTTGCAGAAACATTACCTATATATAAAAATAACCTGTGCACAAAAAGGTACTAATGAAAAAAATTGAATTTTAGTAGTACCAACAAGGTGGGGCCTTAGTTTTTTAAAGGATTTGTGTACATAACAAAAAGACAGCCCCTACACCAAAAAAACCAGGCATGAACAAAGCATAAGACTACCTTAGATAATTGTCAGTCTTACTTGAGGACACCAAACACCAAATAAATACAGACACCTCCCTGTGTTTCACTCCTCACTTCATCCTCCCAGAGGGGAGGTTCTGCAGGCATGATGCCCTGTTCATACAAGACCTATTAGTACAGGGTCTAGCATGGTTTTAACCCTCTTCTAATTGATATCTGTAAGTAGTAAAATACAGATTGGTGTTGCTCCTAATTAAGTACATCTCTTTCCATCCAGAGCACTTTTCTGTCAGCTTGAAGGAACACCCAGAACTGGCAAAACAGACTCCTTGAATTAGCACAGAAAGTATACGTGCTGACATGCATAATACAAGCAGATTGTCCCCCTTTTCCACCCACTGAATTCCTGTTGCTAATCTGATTAATACCCTCTGATTATTTCAAACGGTCACTTGGCAAGTGACAGCAAAGATAAAATGCTCGGGTATCTTGTGACACATACCTGTTTTTTGCCTGCCCCATTTCCAACACACTTTTCTTTGTTCTGTTTTTCTCCTCCTTTATTTCCTTCCTTTCTGTTCACTCCCTGCAAATGTGATGCCTCTGCTTCTCAGCAGAGGAGCAGTATTGAGATACAAAGAACCTGGTTGAATTGGAAGCCCAATGTATCTCTCTCTTTTCCCTACATTTTCCAATTTATTGCCTCTGTTCTTCTCTGTGTCCCGTCCCGTTTTGCACCCCTTCTCACCTCTCCCATCTCCAATACTTCCTGCTTCTCACTTTGCCTGTAGGATGCACGCAGCCCTCACAAACTCATTCACCACCCACTGGTACGGTGTTGATCTAGAGGCCACAGCTAGGGCTGAGGGCCACACTGCACTGGATATAACCCACAGAGCAGGAGGACAGTCCTTGCCCAGAGATCTTGAAGACTTTGTGTTTGAAGACAAAAGGAGTGAAACAAACAAGGAGGATGCAGATTTGGTACAAGGTAAAATATTTATGTTTACTATATGTTTGGCCGTTTTCATGTGTTCTGGGAACAAGTAAGAGGCACTGAAGGTGTAAGGTGGTGTCTCCTTTGCTTAGCACAAAGGGAATATTTTCCCTTCTTCATTCTCCTACTCCTTCACTGCAGACTGATGCTAAACAAAGCCATGAACAACCACGGTCAAACAACCAGGGAAACTACCAGAGTTTTTGGACTTGAGATGATCTGGATATTTTTATTTAGCATTGACATATTTTCAGTAATAAGAGTGTACACACACACACACACACACACACAGGTCCTTCTGCCAAAGAGCTCTCTTCCTAATAGAAGGGATACAAAACAGCAGAACTCCAATTGTAATCCAAGAATGATAGCTGACTAGTATGTGTACATGCGATAAATCTCACAGAAGAGGGTCTTTCAGAGGTAATAAGTGAATGCAAACAGTGCTTTAAAAACTGTAATGCTTATTTGTGGGGGAAACAAGAAAAGCTGCACAGATGTGGGAGTGTGGGAGCAAACAAGATTGCCTCTGCAGAATGGACAGATTCATGAAAAGCTAAGGGCATAGCAAAGGGAGAGGGTGAGTGGATCAGGGCTCCTTTGAATGAAAACCTGGTGATTGTCAATCCACCATTCCTGCACTCCTCACAAGTGACTCATGTCCATTCAGAAAACACTGCCTGCATAACTAACTATATCCGTATAAAATGTCTGATCCAAATTCCACCTAAGTCAGATGGAAAAATAAAGAAATTGTGAGGACATCCCAAAAAGTTAAGCAAGGCCCACTAAGTGAGTGCAGGGAATAAATCCAGTTACTATATTTTTTAACCCGAATTTCAAGTATTCCCATGGCAAGGAAACAGTCATAGTATGACTAAGCAGGTTTGTATGAAAACATAGCCCTTGTATGATAAAAAGGTCTTTCCTTATTTAAAGAGGACTAGTATAGCTGTGTGTTTTCTTTTATGCAAACCCTACTCCAGTAGAGCAGAATTCTTTAACAAAAAAGGCTCGAGGGATAAAGCTCAAACTGTACCAAGCCCAATGTTTCACAAAGCTCTTGTTATGTTGGAACACTTTAACATGCTGCTGGCAATAAATACAATAACTGCATTCAGTCAAAGAGAAAAAATAAGGACTGAGGACCTGAATTCTTTGTCATCATAAGCCTTATACAAGATCGAAAACATTCCCTATTTTCTCTTTGGGAAGTCACTAGAGGGCATCATCACCTACTCAATCTTGCCTGCAGACCAGGTCAGAGCATTCATACCCAACCCTCCAGAAGCTCACCAGGGAACAGGATGGGTGCACCTATGCTGCTGCCTGTTGGATTGCCCTCTGCAGAGCTCTGAAAACTCAGCTTTCCGGTTATTCCCACAGCCCTAGCAGAGGGGGACCTGCAGGGCACCATGAAAATGACCTACTTTGGATCACAGCGGAGAGGAGAATTCAGGAGTACTTGGGTCTCAGCACCCTTTAGCGTTCAGCACACACACCAGAGGAGCCTGGAGCACTCACTCCTGGTTAGAGCTATCATCTGCTTCACAACCGCCCCTGTACAGTAGGTCCCTTTCAACTGTGTCTTAAAACCAGCACTACTAAACAGAGATGTCCATCAGCTGCCTAATGCTCTCACTTCTTTGTAGGGTTATCTGTAAAAGTGCTCACTTAGTGACTTTTCCAAATTGCCAGAACAATTTGGAAAGATGACGTGCTAAACAGCCCATAAGAACATGATTAACTTTGTTAGACTGAGGGCAGGAATCATGTCCCACATATTCATCATAAACGTGTCTACTATGCAGCACTCATACAACAACTCAGGTGCCATTTTTACACTAGCACTCTTACAGTGAATACGCCAGTGGAAAAATCTGGTGTTGCATGAACTACAAACACAGGGCAGAAGGTCCAGCAAACTGACTTGAGTATTTGCACACAGCTTCTTTACCTCCATTCTCTACTTATCCGTTTCTGTCTTGCTTCTTGTGTTACCAAGCCATGGAGATGACCCACCTACGACATTAAAATGTCCCAGGTGGGTCATCTCCGTGGCTTGGTATTCATCACCATGAGCACAACCCCCACTGTCCCAGCATTCCTTAATAACATCACTGCTTGGACGGCTTTGCTGAAGGTAAAGCATGCACATACAAACTAGGAGTCAGGGAGCTTCTGAGCCCTTGAATCTGACTACAGACAACGCTACACACATGCAAATTCACACTAGGGTGAAACCCAGGTACATGCTGCCCCCTGCATATCACCATCATGTCCCAGTCCCACAACCTGGGAGTGGTGTGGGCATGATGGGGCCATGGAACTCATGTTTCCCTGTCTGTGCCCAGGCATGGTACAGGAAGCACCCGCTCCTCAAATAAATGCAGGGCAGGTGAGTTTTCTCTCATGCCTCACTGCCTATATTTTCCAAATTAATTTCTTCTGTGGGTGGAGAGTTTGAGAAACATCTTCATACATCAGAGGACTTGGAAGGAAGCACCCCCTTTTTCAGGAAATGACGGAGTTCAGAGAGTCAGTGACAAGTGACACGATGGCTCATTGCATGTAAAATACACCTATGCCTCACCAGGGTCTTCCAAGAGCAGCTTTGGACCATCTCCAAAGCCTGGAGCAGTGCAAAAAGCACCTGAAGTTCCAGTGTTGGAAACACCTGTTATGCAAGGAACAGGACTACAGGTCATAAAGAGTTTGTGGCATTTTGATTTTTACCTGGGATTTTCCCTTCAAAGGGCGGGTACCTGAAGCTGTTTTATCCAGGCTGACTCCCAAGCGAATGCTTTAATTTGGAGGGAATAAATAAGCAGTAGGTGTATAGCACCCCTGCCCTGCACTATTAGCGCTGGTATACCCGACATAATGTGCAAGAGAGCAGCTTAATCAATTTGTTAGCAAAATAGATTGAAAGTCGGAAGCACAGCAGGAACTGGAGGAGGGGAGCTGGAGGGGACATTGATATTTATCACTAAAAATGTGGAGGGGCAATGCTATGAAAGGCAAGTAAGGTAAGTAGGTAAGTAGGGAAGAGAAAGAAGGGTAAAACATTGGAACTAGACCCCAATTAAAGGGGTAATATATTCAGATTGGGGCACAAATTTTAGCTGCATTGTCTGAGGCCTGGAAAAGATGGCACATTTGCATTAGAAAAATCAAAGAAGCAGACTCAGGTAGGGTCTAAGTCTTAACAATTTTGGGTATCAGAAACTCCAAACCTCATTAGAAACTTCCATGAAAATTTCATGGAAATTTCTGTGATGAAAATTATGGATATTTTCACAGAACACCAAGAAAAAGTAACAAGCAAAAACTTGCTTTTTACGATCTATACTGACTGGTGAAGGTTTCCCTGGACTGGAAAGAGTGGCTTCTAAATGTATGTTTACATACAATGGGAGGATACTTGGTGATTATTATTCACTAAAGCTCCCATACTAGGCAAAGCTATGGTCTGAGTCACTCTAACAGAAACCCACCCATTCCCAGGCCTACAGCGCTTACTCACAAGCCAGCATTTAGACATGCAAATAACAACATATTGCTATCAGCAGCTTGTCCAATAATATTTCCTTTGTTTCATCAAAAAGGCGTATCAGTTTTGTACAGTTGGCAGTGAACATGCAAAGAGGAATTTGAAAAAGCAAGACCAGCCAGAACAGCAGCCTCTGCCAGTCTGATTGCAGGCATGGCTGATGTCAGATGATGCATCAGAGCTTAGGGTGCTAATGATTTGTTGATGTGTTTGACATTGTGCAGCTGTCCCTTAGCATATATTATCATTGTAGGTATTGTTTTTATAGGTGTTGCCATATTAGTCACGAGCTGGAAGTTTCAAGGGAAAATTTTGAAAACAGCATGAAAGCTCAAGGGGCCAGGGAAGAAGTGAGAGAGAAAGCTTGTCTGAATCCTCCCATATACTTTCTCCAAAACACAGAAACACGAAATACCTTGTCCTTGGTCACAAGCCTGTTACAGAATCAGAAATATAAGACACCTGACTTCATCTTCTCAGTTGCAGTCATTTGTTTATATTCATGTATATACATATAATAGGCTGTAGTCCTAGATGGTAAAACATACTCCAAAAAAAGAGGAGAAAAATTAATTAACAGATCTAACTAAATTATCATCCTGAAATAGTCTGGCTAGTTTATTTTCCTTGGGTTTTTGTTCTTCTTTCCTCTGGAGATTTGCAAGACCGAAGATGCACTCCTTTCATTTTGGAGAACTAGCCACATTTAATCTGCAGACACTAGCCATTGATAGCAAATCTGTCTGTCCACCGTGACAGCTAGATTATGAGAAAATAAATGGAAAGTGACATTCACATTAGCCTTAGAGTGTTTTTGGCAGCCATTGACTGGCTTTTCTAGTTACTATGATTTTAACCCATCATCACTTTTTCATTACAGCTACCAGATTGAGTAGGTTAGGTTGCCAAGTGGCTTTTCCAGGCATTTATTATGACAGTAATGTTGTTTATGTTTGAAGTTATCAAACACCTTCTGAGTGAATTGCTTTCTTAAATATAAAGTATCTTGCTGTTAGCTAGAGACTGGCTGTGTGGGGCAGTTTTGGAGTTTAGGCATGGAGGAGTGCAGATCCAATTGTAAACAGGGGAGAAGGATTCATTAACGCATGTTGAGCAGCATATCCAAGAAAGTTTGTTCTGGTAGCGAAGGTGTTGGAAAAGATGACATATTCTTACAAGGGACTTTGCATAAAACAAAAATGTGTGTACCTATATGGGAAGGCAACTGAGCAGGAATACCAGTGCAGTGAAACATGTCTAAGAAGGAGCAGGGGGGGAAAGAACAAGTTCTTTCTAGATAAAATGATTAAGAAGTATGGAAAAGATTTCCATAACCATGACAAAGAAAAAGAGATACAGTTGTGTTTTGCACTTCAGCCAGAAGTGCAATCAGTCCTTTGCAGAATACACGCAGAAATAGGGCTGCTTAGGAGAGCATGTGTTCTTGGGCAATTTATATCAGCTAAATAAAGGTAATTAATGATATAAAGGACTGAAGCAGTAAAACCAGGACTGAGCTATTTAACGAAGTGTGATAACTTTGCATGATTGATTATTCATAAACTGCTCCTAGGTAGTTAAGAAACATAAAATATGATTCATAACCTCTAAAAAGAAAACAAGCTATTTATTAAGAAACCTAACTTTATGATGCTCCTAAAACTCATATAAATATTTGAATTCCTTTCTAAAAACTTTCTTAAAAACATGAATAATATATATCCATTCACATCATGCACATACATACATATCTTTCCTAACTGGTAGTTATAAAGTAAGCACCGATGTATGCAATATAAATGCATATTCCAAAAGCATTACACAATTAGTTATCATTTCTACCAAATTCTTACCATGTATTTTTATGGAGATCAACTTTATCAGCTAAGGAACGCTAAATTAGCAGGCCTTTAAAAAAGAGAAATTATGCACAAAACTACCCTCTGATCGGACTGAAAGCTCTTCTACACAGGTACATAATTGAATAGTACACTAAATGATGACTGTAAAGTATATTAATGACTCTTCATCAACTCTTCACAATGCAATGTGAAGCTCATTTACTTACATTACTCATTTCTTTCACATTGCAGCTCATTTACTTCACATTGCAGCTCATTTACTCCTTTAGTTAGCTGTTAACACTGACTGCGCTGCAAGCATATATACACAGGGGTTAACACTACAATGCTATGAATTACCAGGCCATTGCTCAGCACCTAGGAAATCCCTATTTACAGCTCACAATTTAGTAATGAACTAAACCTATATAATTTTGCAAAGCAATCTGAAAAAAGAGGAAAGTAATTCTTGTTTATTCATCTGGGCATCACAGCAGAAAGAGTGATAAGTGTTCATTTCCATGTGATTTGCAGGTTTTGTTAAATATTTTTTTTTTCTTTTTATTATTTCCCCTATCCATTCTGCTGCTAAGTATGTCTATTTCTCTTAGTTTGTTGGAGTTTTTTTTTGCATTGATGATATACAGTATGTAAATATAAATAATTATAAAAGGTCATGCCATTGTGAGCATGCTTTATTATGAGCCTGCTTTAAAGTAAACACAAAACAAACAACAAGGAATTTCTATCAAAGGTAATTACCATAAAATAATGTTGCTTGACTATCAAGGGTTGTAATTGGGTATTGCTACAGTAACCAATGCATTTGTAGTTGAAACATTCAGGTATTATATGGAAGTAATTTTCCCAGAATGTCCATCTGAATAAAACACTAAATTTCACAGACTAGCTTAAACATGGATATTCCAGCTTTTCTTTCAGGGTAAAATCATGGCACAACTTCTGCAGGATGTATTTTGGAATGGCCACATCATAGGTAGCTTTTCTCCATCCTATGTTACTCACATTTTATTGAAGAAGAAAAAGATATTTTTAATGTATGTAAGCACAACCTTCCCCCCTCAAGCCCCCTTCATATTGATTTCTACAACTATTTTCCATCTTGTTTAGCTTCAGTATTTCATTAATAATTTATAGTAATGTTTCTGACATTCTTAGATTTGTTCTGTTTTGATTGCAACTATAAAGTTCCCTGGAACAAATCAAAGCTTATATTTAAAAATCCTCCATGTCATATGAATATAGAAGTCACTTTTAAAAATGCAGTGGCCCTTTAAATGGTTGCTGCTATATCTGAATCCACTGCAGCTTTACTTGCTTTTCTTTGCCACCAATTAACATTTGCAGCTAAAAGAGAAAGAAAGATTTTACAAGGAATCTGTAATGGGATGTTCAGCTTTCTCTCCTTTCACTGGTTAAAGTTTTTGTTTCTCTTACTACAGCCTGGGGATAAATAGTCACAATAAGGCCAACATTCTCATTTTCCTCCTGGAAATTCTGTAGAATTTCATGGCTTTCATTTCTGTAGAAACTGAAAAAATTTATGAAGCTCTGCTACAGCAATATCATGCTTTTAAATTCAGTAGGATGAATTACAGCATCCTACAAAAAAAATAAAATTATGTATGACCTGAAAAAGATTTCTACTGGACTTTGCAGGATTTTCTCCCTTCATCTTTCCAACACAACTTATCCACAGTGCTTAAACACAGTTTTGAGTCTATGTCCCTAAAGATAATAACAACTGTAAAACCGTGCCAGTAAAATAAAGGCAGACCTACTTCCAGCAAAACATGCAAAACATAAATTAATTACATGATCATAGCATTAGATATGGAAGATACTCATAGAGGTTGTTTGAGCTGCCTATTCATGAAGGCTTGAAACATCTAGAGACTAATGTAACATATAGGAGAGCTGGTAACCTCGTGTGGTATCGGTTACTCGGATACCTGAGCTTCCCGAGTACTGAGGATCTGCTCTGAATTATCCTCCAAACCTGCTTTGTTTCAAGAGGCCTTTGTAATAGCAGAACAATTAGCTTTGGTGTTTTCATACTGCAACATTGTCAGCCCAAGAGAGGAAGATACACAATGCAAATGATGACCTGAGGACTTGGGAATTCAATAAGCAAAAACACCATATGCAAACTCTGGTGGGTAGAGATTCCTCTAATATGTATACATTGGTTTTAGAGTGAGATGGAGTGATCTCACCAGAATAAATTGTTGCATAAGTGTTTTTGGCCTACTTGATTCAGACAGCCCAGCTCTGGGCTGACATGCGATGGTCTGACCCCAAAGCTATTCTGTGGATATTTAGAAATACTCTGGAAGAAAGCCAATGGTCCGGTTTTTAGCTGCAGTTAAGGCATTTAGGCTGTATGACATAAACGTTTGCATTGCATGATAAAAAGTGTTTGTGGCATCTAATAAACTCATTGTCTGGTTCATGTAGGTACTCACTGTTGTTATTGTTGTGGTTAATAGTAGTAGTGCTAATATCAGAATAGCAACTGCCAGTCTCAGTAGGGACTGGACTCTGTGAAAAAAAAGAAATAAATTTAAAACCAGAATCAGTCTCAAAGAATTTATGCTGGAAATAAAATTTCAAATTTTATTTAGCTGCAGCTGAGGGGTCATGAATTACTGCCACACACTGCCATGTTTCAAGGCAGAGTAACACAAACCAAAAGCAAAACAGCGATTTGTGTGCATTTATCAGCCTATGACCTAGAGAGCATCAGAAGCTGATACTCTGCCTTGTCGTCGCCCCCATTGCAGGGCCATAACCCCTGGCAGACAGGTGTGGCAGCCCATCATGCTGCTAATCAGTTCCATCAGCCAAGCATGAATGGGCAGAGCTCATGAATCAGAGTCCAAAGGGTGGATATGAGAGCATTATCTTGCTGCTACCTAGAGAAATGGAGGCAGCAATTCTGTAAGCAGGACCATTTCATCTGCGTTGGTCCTTGCCCTTCAGAGTGCAGGGGCATCCTTGGCTATGAAATACAAGGAGCAGAATAAATTCGGCACCACTAGGGCAGGAAGGAGTTTTGTACTTTGAAGGGGAAATGAACCTCATGTTCTTGCCATAAAGACCAAAACTGCAGTGCTGTAAGCTCAGAAAGGGCTCAGCTAAAAAGGCAGCCTTCAGCCTGGGGTGCCTAAGTGCCAGCTGGTTTTGTCACCCGTTTTTCCCCTGGAGTGTGAAGCCCACTCAGTTTGCAGATCCTGCCACTATGCCCCTGAAGGTAGACTAAACCCTATGGTCCCTGGGGCCATCGGACTCCCTCACCCCACACAGGCTGCTAGGGGGGAGCAGCTAGTCCTAAAACTGGGAACTGCTTGAGAAAGTAGCAAAACATGTGCCAGGGACGATGTGAGAGTGTAATGGCACAAAAGATCAAGCGAGGGGTGTTTCTTCACTGTTTAATTTAGCAGCTCAGATATAGCCACAGAAGCCATAAGCATTTAGTTCCCATCAGATCTTCCCGGAATTATTACGTCCAAATGTCAGATTTGTGCAGAATGGACCAAATCCACCTCTACTATAACCCCATTCATTTCAGCAGTATTGTAGGAATTTGATCAGGTGAGAGAAACACTGCACAGTTCATGCTGGCTTGAACTGCCCTAATTCTTGAGACTTTACTGAAAATATCCACTGGGAAAGAGACCGGCTACTGTAAAAGTTTTCATCATTCTCTCCTCTAGCCCTGGTTAGATGGGCTTTCTGAAGGACTTCCAGGCAAAAAATGTTGCTTTTTTTAATTACTGTTTTGCTTCAGCTTGAAATTAAAACTGCAAAGTTTAAAAAAAAAAAAAGTTTGCTTCTAAAAACAGATGAATGCATAATGCTTGAATGGCTATAGAAAGAGGGGCTTTTTCGTTATAATGAACTTGCCAAAATACATTTTGCAGTGAAATTGTTCTTCCTCCAATTCTGCCTTCCTTTCTTTCATTAAACTCACTGAAATAACACTCTTAATCCCCAAGAAGCATCAATATTTTTGCTGCAAAGTGTTGCACAACTTGTGGTATGGACTAATGCCATGCATTAGCCATGAAGCAAGGTTTGACGTAGCTAAAGAACATCAAGTACAATACCACATTTAATCAAAACCAAACAGCAGAACAATGCACACAAAGCTCTCACAAATATACCAGACCCATCAGATTTCAATAAGATAAAGTCAATACAGAAAAGAAATATAGGGTACAGTCTGTCTTCATTAACACAGAAATAGGCCTAGCAGTTCCACTCTCCCTGTGCATTGTGCACTTAACCCAACAGACTTGGGGACCAGCCTCTCGGGCTGAAATATTGGGAGTCTGGAGTTTAAAGATCTGTGCTTTTTTCACCAGAGCACACTGACCTCTGTCCCCAGCTCTGCCTGCAGCTAAAAGGGAAGCACCCACATGGATAATCAGTTAGCCGGCAGACTTAACGTCCACTGTATGTCTTACGGTAGTTTAATGTGCTGCTTCTAATGAGGAAGAAATATGTTAAAGAAGAATGTGGGGTGCACCACAGGGAAAAGCTGGAGAGCAGTTGTAGAGGGTCGGGCTGAGCTCTGGCCATTTAGTGTTGAAGCAAGGTGGCTCACCCACACCACAACTGTTCCTTGCCTTCCTGCCGTGGGTGTCAACACCAGGAGCACTGAGGACACCAGGGGTGCATTCCGAAGGCAGATAGCAGGCAGCACAGTAGACATGGACCCCAGGTGCTTTCACCAGGAGCTTGCAGGTCTAGCTGTGGTGCACGGAGCACTACATGGGCTAATTGCCCAGGGGTTTATCCCATTTCCCAGACAGGTTCGGCTGTCGGCCACACACTCCAGTTCAAATGCAACCAGTACCTGAGCAGGCTAAATGAAAGCTATGGGTCCATCTGCATGCCCAGCTGACATTTCTGTTATGACATGTTGTGTACATTGGCAAGTTAGAGGAGTAATTGTCCATGTGCCTTTCATTGTCCCATTACAGGGACAAAGATCAGATCAGATGGATCAGTTTGTCTGTCAGAGTGCAGGGCACACGCAAAAGTGTGCAAGCCAGTCCAAACACCAGAAACAACATCACTGAGCAGCAATCCACCTAACGATGTAAAAGATCAACCTATTAATTAAGGAGCTACAATAACCCTGGGCAGCTAGTGTAAAACCACCTGGGATGTGTTTGCACTGCACTGGGCACTGTGTACAGGCAGTTCAGCAGAGGGGCTGAGCTAATTTTGTGGCAAGCCTGGTTCCCGCACCCAGCCTTGGCTGCTCATGCTGACCCAGAGCACCCCAGCACTGCGTCCTTCCCTGAGCCTCACCTGAGCTGGACCTGCTGGCTCTGACATAGGGGGAGCCTCTGCGCACCACAATGCTTTTCTTAAAAACACAGGTCTTACTGGCATCACCAGTCGCTCAATTTTTCTGCTCATTTTTGGGGGAGATGTATGGGGTGCACAATTTGGAGGGGCCTGACTGCACTGCGTAGCCTGGCACAGTCCATGCTGGGCTGTGCTTCTTTTTGGTGAAAACTACAGGGTTTGGGTTATTTACCCTAGAGCCCTGTCATGGTTTCCGTTCTGGTTCGTGCCTCCAGTGCAGGGCCTAGAGGAAGGAGGGATGGAAGGAAAAGCATTGACTCCCAATGCCAGAGCCCAAATAACATAACTGACCATTGACACATTTGACATAAAAAGATGAATGCTTGATTGTTATGTTAGGCACACTGTGATTGGAAACACTAAGCAGAGTGAAGTGCTAAAGTGGAGATAAATGAGGAAGTACACACTGCTGAAACTCATGCCAAGACTTGTTTACAGCAGCGCCAAGGTTTTGCTTAGTTCAGTAAATATCCTAATTTAGACACCAATCCAAACCTCTTTTAATGAGACACATGGAAACCTTGCAAAAAGACCCTTCCAGTGCTCCTGACTTTGGAGAGTTTGAAAGTTATACTGCAGGAGTGATTTTCCCCACCATGGTTTTTTTTTAAATCATGACTGAAGCCAGATAACACAAAAGGCGAATGCAAATATTTTTAAAAGGAAGAGTTTCTAAACATTTATTGCATTTGTTATGGGCAGAGACCTAGTATCCCTGAACTGGTTTGTTCTGTGCAGTAACCAAAATGATTTATTTTCTCAAGTCTCATTTTAAAGGGCAGGTAATGGATATTTTGTTATTTCATTAAAGAAGAAATGCACAAAGACTGAAGGTTGGTCTGATTTATGGTTGAGTTGTCTGGTATATGTTATGGCTTGGATTTACATTAAAACATTGTGACTTAGAGTAAATTAAATAGAGATCGTAAATGGAAAACATTTAAAAGGCCATTACATACCTGAATAAATGGGCTGAAAATGTTGTCTACATACTTCTCCCTCACACAGCTGAGGATGATCACTTCATCTGAGATTGAATCTGATCTGTTGCTGCTATATATATTGCCAGGCTACAGCAAATATTACAAATCACATGTAATTATTTTTTAAAGAAGAGAGGGAAAACAAATACAATCAGATCATAGAATCGTGGAATCATAGAATGCTTAGAGTTGGAAGTGATATTAAAGATCATCTAGTTCCAACCACCCTGCCATGGGGCAGGGATACCTTCCACTAGACTAGGTTGCTCAAAGACCCATCCAACCTGGCCTTGAACACTTCCAGGGCTGGGCCATCCACAGCTTCCCTGGGCAACCTGTTCCAGTATCTCACCAACCTCACAGTAGAGAATTTCTTCCTAAAATCTATTCTAAATCTACCATCTTCCAGTTTGAAGCCATTACCCCTCATCCTATTGCTACACTCCCTGATAAACAGTTCCTCCTTATCTTTCCTGTAGGCCCCTTTTAGGTACTGGAAGGCCGCTATAAGGTCTTCCTGGAGCCTTCTCTTCTCCAGGCTGAACAACCCCTACTCTCTCAGCCTGTCTTCAGAGGAGAGGTGCTCGAGCCCTCTGATCATCTTCGTGGCCCTCCTCTGGACATGGTCCAACAGGCCCTTGTTCTTATATTGGGTGTCCCAGAGCTGGATGCAGTACTTCAGGTAGGGTCTCACGAGAGAGCAGTAGAGGTGCAGAATCACCTCCCTTGACCTCCTAGCCATGCTTCTTTTGATGCAGCCCAAGATGTAGTTTGCCTTCTGGGCTGTGAGCAAGCATCGACGGCTCATGTTGAGCTTTTCATCCACCAACACCCCTATTTCCTTCTCCTCAGGGCTGCTCTCAATCCATTCTCCACCCAGC
>RSEF01000005.1:18680680-18756191 GCA_003993805.1 Himantopus leucocephalus
CAAATCCATGTCTCTCCAATTTAGAGACCAGGATGTTATGCGGGCCAGTGTCAAATGCCTTGCAGAAGTGCAGGTAGACAACGTCAGTTGTTTTTCTCTTGTCCACCAATGCTGTAACCCCATTGTAGAGGCCACTAAATTTGTCAGCCACGATTTGCTGTTAGTGAAGCCATGTCATAATCACCTCCTTATTTTCCATGTGCCTTAGCATAGTTTCCAGGAGGATCTGCTCCATGATCTTGCCGGGCACACAGGTGAGATTGACGGGGTTGTAGTTCCCTGGGTCTTCCTTTTTTCCCTTTTTAAAAATAGGGGTTATGTTTCCCCATTTCCAGTCAGTGGGAACTTCACCAGACTGCCACAAATTCTCAAATATGATGGCTATTGGCTTAGCGACTTCATACGCCAGCTCCCTCAGGACCCACAGATGAATCTCAGCAGGCCCCATGGACTTGTGTACCGTGAGGTTCCTCAGATGGTCTCAAACCTGGTCTTCTCCTACAGTGGGCAGTTCCTCATTCTCTCAGTTCCTGCCTTTGCCTTCTGTCGGATAAACTCTAGCTCTAGCATCACCATATATAACATAACGAGACAAGAAAATGGCAGGTATAAAGAAAATTACTTTTTTATATACAGAAACTAGAGGGGACAAATGCTTACCTCCCAGGTGCTTGGTTTACACCCACACTTCAAGGTAACCATTGAGTTACACTGCCAACCACCAACAGAGCAGCCAAACATTTTGCAGCTTACATGGAAGGAAACACTGGATCTGAACACAAGGGACAGAGAAGGCAAAGCCATTAGCTATGACCTTCTGCACGAAGCTGTGCCCTGTCACCACTGAAAGCTTGCATGACTACAGACTGTAAACCAAGAGAAACAAAGTCAACTCAGGAAAAAACTCCAGCTATTTTTGGCTACCTGATTCAAAAGCGACTGTAGCATTGCTGAACAAGCACTGGGGGAGGGAGACAGGTTTGTCATCTAGAGGGACTCTCCAGCAAATGCCATGTTACTGGCAAGTGCCCAGCCTCCACCAGGCACTCACTCACTGCTGGGATTTTGTTCTGAGGCATCCCAAAGGCCACAGAGATACATGTGTTTTTCCTGGGCAGCTCCCCAGTGAGCTGCACTCTGCCAAATCTTTCCTCCTGGTTTGCTGACATTTTCTTGTGAAAACCTCTCAAATGCTTGATAGCCTGCATTTATTAGTAAAATTCTTCCACTGCTAGCTTGAACTACCTCACAAATTTCGCCCATCTGCCAGTTCTTACAATATTCTTCCATATGACAAACAGAAACATATCAGATTAACAGAAACAAGCCAGAGGAACGTCCTCACCCTGGTGCCGCTTGGTGGCCCAGGACAGCCCCTGTCCTCCCCTGTGAAACATGCAAACGTGCAGATCTGCCATCGGTAAAATATGTTGTTCTCCACCAGGGTGATGAATGCTGTGATGACAGCCATGAGGTGCTCAGATGCCAACTATAAGGCTCATTTCAGGGTGTTTGCTTTAAGTTCAAGTATCAAAGCGCATCACCTGTCATTTCTGTGCACCCCTTCTCAGTTTCTGGGAAGGGTTTCAGGTTTCTCAGTCAGTTGTGATGACTGATTCTCCATGTGCCTCTACAACTCCATTTTACAACAGCAAGGTAAATCTGTTATCAGTTCATAATTAAATAAATATTAATCTGAACCACTTCATATGAATGCAAATATTTTGTGAAGATTTATCCCATAACCAACTGAAATTCCTCTTAATTATTATTTTTCCTGACATCTTCATTTTACTGACAATTAAACTGAAATGTGTGCTGAAAAGTTACATCATATCTTAGATTTCATGTGACTTCCCTGTAAATGCTAGGGGAAATAATAGTCAGGAGAAGTTTCCAGTTTCTGTGCCACAGTGAATTTACAAAGCTCTCAAAACACAGCTGAACTCTTTGGTATGACAAGAGGCAATCAGTTCATGGTTAACAAATTGCTCTCTTTCTAGAGAATCAAGATCAAAATGTGTTTTTATTACAAATAGAAAACCTTGGGAGTGTTGGATAGCTGAACAGTGTGTAATTTGGATATGGAATCTTTCGTCTGCATCAATCAACTCCATTCACATCCCATGTTAGGAAAGACTAAAACATCTTGATGGATGGTGCCAGTGCAGTGCCATCATCCCTGGTGCACAAAGGTGATGACTAACAGGACCACCATCTCCAGCACCATCTCTCTCCAGCCCTCCTCCTGTGTCCTGCACTTGAGGAGGGGTAAGGCAGGAGCTGATTTTAAAATGACAGTGAAATCTACAGAGAAGTCATAAGCAAAACTTCACCTTAGCAGTGTCTTGAAATAGAACATTTCATGCCAAAATATCATGAATGGGGAGGATTGGGATATTCACAAGCTATAATTTTTTTCCCAGAATGTCAGATAACAACTAACAGAGTCTTAAAGCTGTGAGGATCATAATTATAAGCAGATAATTCTGCCACCTTTCCTACATTGCTGAAATCAATAGTCTACTTGTGAAGTGAAACAGCAGTCCTGTGAGAAATAATATATTTGGTGATTGTTTTGCTTTCTTATATCTTTTAAATACACTTCATTTACCTTTCAGGATTTCTGTAACATTTTTGGCAAGAGTAAGCATATGTGAATGGGTTTTCTGCTCTATTTCCGTCATTAGTAATATCTAACTCTCAGGTTTGTGTATTTAAATCTGCATCCACAGCGTAGCTTGTGTAAAGGTGACAACTGTTCTTCCACATCCATTTAATTTCCCTGGATGAAATGCTGATTCAAGTGGACTTAATAAAGACGTAAATCATTTAAGCATGGAAATGAAGCTGTTACATATGAGAGATCTTCTCCAGTCATCTCTTTACTGCATACTAATGGTGCAGTTTAATCTGTACATCTTTTGTTTGGTCTGATTAGTCATATCCCGGTTCCTATTAGGCATCAGGAAGAGAGCAAGTTATCCTTAGAAGATAGCAACGTGAGGCTCAGTGCTTGCTTCCTGACACACCCAAATCCCACATCATTTTATGTGCCTGAGGATGACAATACCAGGTGCCAAGTCATTCTAGACATCCAAAATCCTTTTTGCTGTTGTCTGAAAAGTTCAGTAAGACATTTCCATTTTGTTAACTCTTGGGTCATCCTCTCTTTTTTATTTTTGTGCTGAAATTCTCCAAACACCAAGGCAGAGACAGGTTTGTCCAAAGTAGTAGGACTAACTTAGTAGTACTAAGTAAATTAGTCATTAGCACTTATCTATAGTTGCTACAAACTGATCTGGTCTGACACCAGAGCCAGCATGTTTTGCATAGGTTTTTTACTCCTCCTGGAGTGCTGTGCAGAATGTGTTGTTTACCCATGATGACTTTGTCTGCTGACTCTCCCAGCACAGGCATCACATATCCCGCGTGTCCTAAACCCAAATGCAAACACACAGCTTTCGTTGACTACAGATGATCCTCAGATGATTAGTCTTAGCAGGTTGCAGCCAGCCTTTTGCAACTACCTTCCTAATACCAAGCATTACTCAGTTTATGATATTGATGCTTATTTATTTTCTTTGTATCAGCTGTATTCTGGATGGCTAGGTCTCCTTTTCTTGTTGCTTTGTTGACAGTGATATAGGAGTTCAGTGGTGGGTAAGATTTCTCAGCTTCTTTTCTTGTTAGCTCCTTATTGAGAACTCAGCTGTAGACTGAGTGTTGCAAAAGAGATGATCTACACATGGTATGTGAATAGAAAGAAATAGCATAAACTCCTTTAACGTGTTCTGTTCCTTTGTCTCCCACGGGTCAACTAGAAGAATGAAATTGGCTAAAAGTTTTAATTTGAAAAAAAAGACAACTTGGCAGGCTGATTAACTGGATATATAGGCTTTTCTGTCAAACCAGAAATGTCTGTGTTAATTTGCATTTTTCAGATTTTGCCATTTTTTTTTTATTATTTTGCTAAAATCTTGCACTATTCATTTACCATAGCGCATTTTGCACAGACTGGCAAGTTTTCATAAGAATTTTCTTTTTTAAACAAACAAACAAATATAATCAGACCTTTTTTTAACACTTTCAGCAAAACCAAAAGCATTTCACTATAAATGAGAGTGCCACTAGGCAGTTTAGTGCTTCATGACAGCTAAATGAAAGGAAAAAACAATCCCAGTGCAGGACAGCTGCCTGTATCTGGCAGATGCATTCACATACAGGATCTCTCCATTTGTATGTCTTCGAGGAAGTTGCTTCAGCTCAAGTCTATGCAGGTACATAAGATACATAGGTACATCAAAACCACGAAATAGATCTTAACTTTATTTTCTGTGTAAAAAGAGGATAATTATACTTCTGTTTTTGACAGCAATATTTCAAGGACAGGATTGAAATGCGTTTTAGGATACTACACCACAATGGGCTATATAAGTGTTAACTGCATACAGGAAAAATTTTGTCGTATCTTTTTGTAGATAGAAAGGCAGTTATTTACAGCTCATGATGCTGCCAGTGGAGTATAGACCAGTCCAGGTTAATGCTCCACACTATCTAATGACATCAACAATCTCTCTTAATTTCTTTTAAAACTTGCTTTATCACTCACCTGCAGGGAAACAGTACACAGTAAACAATTGCCTTACAGGTTAGATAGGTGAGGCTCAAACATAAGTCAGAGTAGGTCATTGTGATCTTCTTGTGGTTTAGGCTGGGCTGGCCACTAAACGAACAACAGATCTGTTCTCCCCCTTGTCCTCTGTGGCCAGTTTGAATTTTGCACATATTCTAATTCAAATGGTATGTCCATATGCTACTGTTCTGTCCCAGAAATGCTTATAACTTCTTGCAGAATATAGAAAAAAAGTGACCAAATACAACAGTGAAATCCTAGCAAAAGGCAACTGTATAAACTGTCAATGCATGCAGCCTGGCCAAAATTTTGAAAATGTATTTTTGAAAAAAATATTTTTTCAATAGAGACATTCTTGTTTCATCAAAGCCTACATGACTTGCGAAGATATATCGCAGAGTCACAAAAACTCAAGTTGGAAGAGATCTAAGATCATGCCAGTCCATCCCTCACCCAAAGGAATGATCACCTGCACTTATAAAATTCCCTGAAGATGTTGGTCTAACCTGTTCTTATAAATGTCTATTGTTGGGATTCCTATCTGTACCATCACAAATCTCTTGCGTACATCTAACCTGAATTTCGTTTGCTATAGTTTAGGCTTGTTATTTCTCGTTTTGTCTCACTGGAAATAGGGAAAGTTTTATCTTCTTTCTGGTGACATTTTACATGTTTAAAGACTGTTACCATCTTTCTGTAAAGTAACCTTGATTTTCTAACATTTCCTCATAAAATACATTTACTAGGTCTCTAGTCGTTCTTGCTACACTACCAGGCTCCTGGTTTTGCTTTGGTTTGGCGTATTTTTTTTTTTTTTTGAAGTACAGTGTCCAAAGCTGGACATGGTATTGTAGCTAAAGCTACTCTCACTGCTGCTAAGTAGGCTAGAAGGGCGTTGTTGTTATCCCACAGTTGTCATATCTATTTATATATTCTCATCTATTTTTTCACAACAACATGGCACTGCCAACTCATGTTTAACCTATGATCCACAGCAATGTTACATTCCTTTTTTTCTACAAAACAACCATCCAGTAAGTCATTTACCATCTCATATTTGTGCAACTGTTGCATATTTATGCAACATATTGAGCCATCAATCTTGCTTTTGTCTGTCTGGAATGGCCTTTTACTTGTTTCAGATCTCTTCTGTAATGTGTCATCATCATTTTGAATTTTCATCCCTTCTTTCAAAGGGCTTACTGCATCTCCCAGCCGGCATGACTTACAAACTCAGTAAATTGACTCTTTTTTCATAAGCAAAGTCATTAATGAAAATATTAAATAGTACTTGGCCCATGAGAGATCACAGTGGAGCCACATTAAATCCAACTTAGTTTGACAGTGAATCACTAATAACCACTCTTGGTGTACAATTTTGTAACCAGTTTGAACACAGTTTAGAGTAATTTCATCAAGACCATGTTTCCATACCTTTTTTATGGAAGTGCCTATGAAGCAGCATTAAGTTGAGACCCTAGCACATTGAACCTGGCACATTGTTGCTCCTATTCCTAAAGAAATGTCAGCCTGTCATGCTATCACAGAATAACATTGGTTGGAATGGTGCTTGGAAATCCATTGTGGCTTTTGTATGTGTTTTTCAAATAGATTAATTATTTGTAGCAATAGTTTTGGAGAAGCTAAAGTTACACTTCCTGACCTCTATTTGTCTTGGCCATCTTCTCCTCACCACCCTCTTTTAAAGTATAGTTTCTGTATTTATATTTTTCTGTTTACCAGATCTCTGCTCTTCTTTTTTGAATATCATTAACAACTCAGAGATTGCCTCAGCCACTTTCCTAAGTGGTTTTGAATGGATTTTGAAAAGACCAGCTGATGTGAAACATCTAACTCATATCCTACCTTTCCAGTCTGAAGTCTTTTTTTTTTTTTTTTTGCTGATGTTAATTTGTGTAGGCAAGCTGATCAGAAGTCCAACCAAGTTGCCAATGGGAAAGTTTCAAAAGTTCAAGATGCTCTCACTAGTCAGATGGGGACAGTGAAAAAAGGAAAAAGAAAACAAATCTGTTTCAAAATGAAAAATAATTTTTTTTTACATTGTAATACATTTTAAAATAATATGTTAAAAATGTAGAAGTTATAAGTCATGGCTGTTTTTACTTATTTGTAACATGCCTTCTGAAAAAAAAAAAAAGAAAAAAGAAAAAATGTTGTGATTAATTTAAGAACATTAGTTTTCTTTTCTGTCTTTCCCTGGGACACACATCTAGGAAAACTTACTAGCAGCAATTTTCCTCTTCCATACCATGCTACATGTATCAAGATTTAAAAGCTGTGTCATATGCCTTTGGTATTCAGTATCCAGGCTATGATTTCTACATGGTGAAATAAAACTGACAGGCCCGAAGTACAGTTAAGGGTTTATGAGCAAACAACTCCAGAGACCGCCATCTGAGCTGTCTCATCTGTGGATTATACTGGTTCCCTTTGGCAAACTATTGCTGTCTCCATATTTGTGCAGAAAATAAAGGTGTATAATAACACAGAAAAGCATTAATCTATTTTATTTTCAAGGCATTGCAGAAATAATCTTTTCAGGCATATCACACCAGAAATAATTTAGTGATACTTAGTGATACATCTCACGTGTATACTTTTGTCATAAGTCAGCTTTCTGCATGTAGTGCTTCAGCTGCAGTCACTTAAGGCATTGAGAAAGACTTTTGTCTGGAATACAGCATGGCACAGTGATAAACAGGAGAGTATCCATATGAAATGGCTGATACCATCCACTGCAATATACCTCCAAGTGATCCAAACCAATAGAGCACATTTTATGTTCCTGTGCACATAACAAGTCCCTTAATAAGTAACAACACAGCACTCCATAGAGGTACAAACTTTCTACCCCATTTATCAAAAGCAGGATCTATTTAGGAGAAACACATTTACAACTACACTAAAGGAAAAAAGAATGAAGGCTCCAGTTCCATTGTCTTAATACAACAGCTGGAGAAAAAAAATCTGACATTGCTAATGAGAAAATGTGAGGATGCATGCTGGAGTGATTAACAACTTTGAACTTCATAGTTAAGATAATTGGCTTTTTCTAGGAAACCACTCATGTATGATCACATGGGTATGTTTTCACATACAGGTAATGATCCAGATCAAATTTATGATTTGTGCTTTATTGCATTTGGTAGACAGAAAACAGCATAGTCAAGAACATCTTAAAATAGTAAAACTTTAACACTTTCAATGCTACCCCTTTCCATTGCAAGGCATCCTCAGTACACTTGCCTGCCTTTTCACCAGAACATGGCAGGCATAGGAGGATGGACACTGTTACTGCAGTATTTCAGCCTCCAGAGCTATAAAGAGGTCCATCTCTTCTAATGAAACATTTGGACTACAGACATATTACTACCTTGAGCTCCTTATGTAGGGCTCGATTGAAAGGATACTTGTAGCTAACTTGTTTCAAAAAAAAAAAACCAACCCTCAAATTCACTCAGTGAGAGTCACATTTTCTTTCCTGACTTTTCCTGGAAGCAAGCAGCATCTTTTACTCCTCATAGGGCAGTTCCCACCGTTTTTCACTGCCTGAGCCAGAGAAACATCTCTATGACTCCACCTGACCCCTGCACCCTTGCTCTTGAGAAGGTGCCTGACCCAGGCATCACACCTGAACCCGAACATATAGTGCCTGCTCAGCATTAGGTGGGAGATGCTTTATTCTGCCTCGCTCCTTTGGACAGACATGTAAGCCCAAGGAATGACCTACCCAAAGAAATTAATTGTCTGTAACCAAGTCTTTGCAGTGTTGTGATGATTCACTCCACCTGTGGTTTCTTTGTTTTGTTGGGTTTTTTTTTTTCTTTTCTTTTTTTTTCAACCAAGCCTTTTGAATGGGCTGGGGAATGAAGGTGTGGGAACTGACTAAGGAACAGAGCTGTGTAGGTTGATCACACAGTGGGTTTTTTTATTTTATTATTTTAACTAGCATATCAGGTGAATGCATACAGCCAAATCATAAAATTTTGAGATGGAAAAAAACATAAAAGGTCACACTTATCCTGTGCCTCTGCTGGTACCAGATCTGCAGTTTATTTTCCATTTTGGTTTTTCATGGGATAGGTGATTGCTCACCACCTTTGAAAATCAGGCCCATCAGTCAGAGATGGGGCCTCAACCACTTTAAGAGACATGAGGCATTTGTTCTCAGATACTAACATGCAAATGCAGCATCCAGAGTGCAAGAGGACTACATGCATCACACTGCAATTTCAGTCATTACGGTTATAACGGTTTCTAATTCTGATCACACACTGCAGCATTGTGAGCACAATGCAGCTATACAGTCCAAGCACCTCCAACTTCACAACAAGCCCTTCAGAAGGACAAGCTACACAGTCAGTAAGTTATTCCCAAAACTCACCTTCACCGTTTCTCCTTTTCTCAATTATATTCCACCACTGATAACACATGTCTTCATCTTGGTACATTCTAAACCCCCCCCCCCCCAAAAAAAAAAAAAAAACCAAACCCATTTATCAGTATTTTTGATCCACTTTCTTCCGTTACTCCCTGAGTAGCATAGGCCCTTCTAGGCAGCACAGGTATCAGAATTTCAGAGATCCCCATGACTCATACAACCTCCTCATCATCCTGTAAGGACACTCGCTGGTTTCCAAATTAACACTCTGTGTTACTAGCTCCTCAACAAACTCATCCTTGCCACTTAAACAGAGGAGGCTTGCAATCATCCTGCATTCCCACATTTTGTGTTGTGGTGGGCCAGGGAGGCAGTTCCCCAGTTTCACACCCCAGTGTCATGGGTCCCTGGAGACCTGTGCTTTGGTAGGCATACAAAAGTACTCTTAAGGCCAGAGAAGCATCATGGCAAAAGTAAAACACAAAATTATTTTGTTACCATACAAAATTTAAGGAAAGGTATTGCTATACTTGTCAAAGTGTACCTGCTAGGTCTCTCCTGGTCCTCTCCATAAAGCAGGCGATCACTTCAGGTTTCACAAATTGTCTTACACTGATCTAACTGGAAACTACTGCTAAAGGGATAGGAAGTCACCTCCCTCCCCTGCTCCTCTGGCTGAAGATTTCTACCTTGAGATGTGACGAATGATCTTGTGACCTCAGGATGTGCAGATCCAACTAAAAAACTTACACTTTTTTCATTTCAGGGATATATCAGTGAGTGGAGACAGTCCATGCAGCAATGCTAGTGCCAACAGGCACAGAGCAACAAGACAAGGGGAAGCCAGACTGCCCTTTCAGCAAGGATCTCAAGTCAACTTAAACAGCCCATGACTAAATTAATCTGCAATCAAGCTCAAGGTGTTTCACGTGGTGGCTGAGATGGGACATATGCTTCTGATAAGGGCCCCCTTCCAGTCTTGCCTTCCTCCAAGCTGAGGAAAGGTTTGCTGATATACATCCTTTTTGGGGTCAGGGGTCTGCTTAAAGGTTCTTTGCCCACAGGTCCCCTGTAACTTGATTTTTAACCAAAAAATCAGTTTTTAGTTCTCTTCCCACAGTGTTGCTGGCTGTTACAGTGTGACTTTTTCATGAAACTTAAAAAGGCTTTAAAAATGCTGATGGCCCCTGGGCGTAGCCACATGGAGTTATTATCTTGTGAAACCATTTATTAAAGGTGACAGCAAAGCTTATTAGCTGGCTTTGTTCTTAACTTGAGTATAAACAAATGGATTATCCATGCATGGTGAATTAAATTCTTTCTATACACCAGAAAAAAGGGCTTTAAACTCCAGCACATAAATTTTCATTGCATGTGTATTGAAAAATTACATCTGATGGAAACCAAGATAAAGGGCAGGTCTCATTTCAACTGTTCACAGAGACCAAACTTCATGGCAACAGAACATACCTGGGATGAGATGGTGCTTGCCCAGATCCTGGGACACTGACAATGGGTCTTTGTATTCTGCCCCCTTAAATTTGATAGCACTGGGTTGCTCCTCACCAGTACAAACACACAGCCCAGTGCGCGAATTACTTTCCTTCGCTGAAGTAGTAAGCTCAGTTTTTAGGGAACCAAAGCGTGATTGTCAGCCTCAAAATTTATTGCAGTCCTCCAATCCTTCACATTTTCAGCACAGTCAGCTCTGATCTCTGTTTTTATAGCAAAATTAAAGAACTGCTCTGTCTGACATGCTGCCAGTCCTCTGCAGCTGCTTACAGTGGCGCTTATGAGGGGGGCTGACACAATGGGGTGTTTTACTCCCTCACCTGCACCAGCTCGATCATCTTGCAGGGCCACTGGGTGGCCTCTAAGCCGTAGAAACCGGCATGGCTGGGCAGGGGTCACAGCAGTGGGCAGGAGCCAACCTGCACCAGGCATAGTCTGGGGAGGTGGAAGGGTAAAGTGCGTCCTTCTTCCAGTGGCAGCAAGGTAATAGATCAGATTAGCTCTATCATCTAACTCTAAATTTTCTTGAAAGCAAATATAACTTTTATTATACCCTCACCCCAAACCTACTGGAAAAATGAAGAGTGTCCACAAGCTGTATATGATTTTGTGACAGCTGCTGAATGCGCTACGCATCCCCATGCAGAGTGACTTTCTCCATTAGATGCCTCCTGGCACGCCAATGATTTCAGCCTGAACATGCTGAAATGTTTCACTCATGAACTATAAAATACTGAAAAATATTGGTTTGGCATGAATAACTGGTGAATCATCAGCATTTGTAATTGTTTGGGGGTAGGGAGGTAGTCTTGGCTTATTTGTATTCTGGTTTCACATGAGAACACTGATATGAAACAGCAGTAATTGAATCTGATAAGCTTTGGTGAGCCTTCCCCCAGTAGAGGAGGTATGATTTAGAGACAGATATAAGAGTACAGAGGGAAATCTAGAAGGGTGCATGGAGACTTGCAGGTTGCCTCACATCGCAACTCATAGATTTTATATACTCCTAAAATGAGTGATCATCATTTCAGTCAAAGCTAATTACCTGAGACATTGTGATTGTATCTTCCATGAGAAGGATGAAATTCAAGGCGTTCCCCCCTCTCCTTTTTTTTTTTTTTTAATTAGTTGTCTGTCTATTTAAGCTTTCTTTGAAAATACAGGGATCTTAGACAGCATAAGACTGCAGTCTGTGAGTGTTTGCTGCTGAATATTGTTTCTCCTCCTGTCAGGGCTTGGGCACAGGCTTGGCAGGATGACTGTGTCAAGAAGAAGTACAGTCCACAAGAAAGAGAGAAACATCAGACCTGTGGTGTTCAGAATGTCTCCATTCTCTCTGAACTGCAAAGACTCAGTAAGAGGGTCACTGGTTGTAGATTTGGTTCACACTTTTACATTTCCCTTACTTTGCAAATTCACAGTCTATAACCATGTGTGAGCTATAGCCAAAGGGCTAGTTTGGTCTTAGCCCATGAAAGCCGACTCAGAAGACCAGGGGGCTGATGGACAAACTCTTTACATTCCCTTCCAGAGAAACAACAGTTTCCATGGGTACAGCCAGCAATGTTATAACCGCTCCACTTGGGAAAACAGGATGGGAGAAAAGATTGGAGGCATGAGCTAACAAATAGCAAAACTGGCAAGACGTGAAGAAGGCAGTCCACTCTCCCAGAGCACTTCATGATCTCCAGTGGAGGGCTGTGTTTCAGCATCCTCAGGCAACATCACCTCCAGGAGCTTCAACATTCCCGTCAATCTCCTGACATTTCTGCAGTGCTCACAGTCACAGCATTTGGGGTGTTTTTTCAAGAATATTGAAAATCTTCAGCCTACATCTGCCCAGCACATCTGAGAAATGCAGGATCCTTAGCCTGGGAGATGAGGGTGTACAGTGGCACTAAACCTCTGTACACAGTGAATCATAGAGTCTCCAGAGGCTGCAACCTGGATAAATGCAGCGCTTCTCACCCATAGGTTGCTATGGACCCATCCTGCAGCCTTCCCTAGAGGGCTGAGAAGCACAATAATATCCTTGCCACACAATGCTGCAGGTCGTATTATTGCACGAAGTTTTCAAGATTCAGAAAGGAGCTTTAAAAAGCAGCTTATAAGGTGTAGTGTTCAGTCCCTGAACACCCTCAGTTCCAAGGAGGGTTTCAGAGACCCTTTGTACTATGATGGTCTCTTTACCACTCTCAGAGGAGAGAGGGGAAGGCTCCTCTGCAAAATTCATGAGATGTGTCACTGCTACTGAAATCATTGTTTAAAAAAGCATTCATTCCTCACTGAAATACCCATAGCCTGAAACGAGGAAATCCTAATGCGTATCATATACCTATGTAAAAATCTGAGATCAGTCAAGAACCATCTGCCAATGGAAATAAAGTGGTTTTCACAATGAATGATATTTGCAATAAATAGTCCACCTGCTAATCTCATTTTGTGATCTAATAGACTTAATAAATCACTTGAACTAAATCACTGGAAAAAGAATCTATCTCAACATCTACAGCAGCATAAAACTGCAGACTCATATACAAATGAAAAATCAAGTACAAGACATAAAAAAAATGTATAACACCAGTTGACAAATGTTTATGAAGCATTCTTATTTCCTCAGGGCCAAGAAGTATTGCATATGCAGCAATCTTGTTTATAAAGGCATGGGGAAAAAGCATGTTCTGTGTTGCTCTTGATCAGGCCTTGCAGGCCAGCTCTAGGAACAGAAACTGCACTTCTGGCACAGCCTGTGTCCCCATTCCTTGACAAGATTTGAGAGGCAAAAAAATTTGCATTGCTGAGATTTTTGCAGGTTGCAAACTTTTCATCCAGCATTCAAAGGAACACTTTAGATCAAATACTCTGCATCAAATATATATTAGGGGCATGCATCGGGGATGAGAGTGAAATGTGATGGAGGTCTTGTGGTAGAAAGGTAAACAAGGTAACAGCAATGAATCATCAGGATGTAAAATTCATGGGGCAGATCCCTAATTAGTTTAATTTTAATGAAAAATATAATTGCTTTTGTCAGATCTGCTGTGAACCATAACACTTTAAGCAAAATATAATTCCAACTTCCAGGTGCAGTTGATTTTTTACCCAGAAATTGTCATTAATAGGGTTCTCCTAGAAACACCTCAAACTGGAACAAACTTTTCAGTGAGGGGCAGCTGAACGCTGAGCTACTGATGCCAACGTAGTGAGCATGGGATTTTAATAAAGTCTCAAGCTTTGTGATTAAAGTTGATCACAACTCTGTGTTTATCTTTGTAACTTCTAAAAACAGGTGAGTCACTGGAGAAATCCAAAAGTGTCACCAGCACTCCTCTTAGACCTCCCTTTGACAGTCTTTTGCAGCTTCTTACCAGGTTTTAATTTACATTGTTGTTGCTGAATGATTTGCTTAATAGATCTTTAGTTGAATCATATTAATGTAGCAGTTTAAGAGATTTAGTCAAGTCAGCTCCTGTGGGAACATCCTAACCAGGGTATGTCGGCATGCATATATCCCAAGGGTATGTGTCTATTTTACAGAGAAATATATATGTAACAGGTGCTATCAGTAATTAAAATGTCCCTGTGTCTTTACCTGCTCAATAGAATATAGAAAATATAAAATATTTTTTAAAGCGTGACTCCATTCAGTAAATCAGATTCACTGCTGGTGCAACAACTATAATGCAAAAGGCAGAAACAAAATGATAAAAGGAAGGTTACTACATAAAATTTTCTCAAAAGTTAAAAATAAAATGGCAAAAAACCCCATCCTTATTTATTTTGTGTTATTTTCCTGGTATGTTGAAAATCTCTTTGGTTTTCAATAACAAAATTTGCCAAGGTGAGCTTTTGAACTTGAAAATACTTTTGTAAAAAATATTTTGGTGTTAGGTTCTTCTTGCAGAAAAAATAGAGGGTTACTTAAAATGTAAATACTCAAGTGTGTTTCAGATTTCTCACAGAAATAATTACCCCTTTTAAACCAGATTTAGCTATTCAAGTTAACAGTCTCATCTCAAGAAAAGTAATACTACATGGTATAGTAAATGACTGGGGCAAATGCATTAGAACCTCGGTTGTAGAAAAAGAACCATTTGCAATCTTGAAAATAATTTTATTTTTCCTTTTCATTGTAGTGACATCACATATTTAGACTATATTTATCCCAAACCTCGCACAAAGCACCTTGTTCCCAGGAACAGTATAAATGTTGAATGAGGAACAAAGAAGCTTAGGAAGAAGAAGCTATAGTATGCCTGTTTGTTTTGCAATACCTGCTGCGGCATTAAAGATCACGCATCTCCCTCTTCATTCCCTGTGTTGAGACTGAATCTTATTGTGTGAAAATTCAAAATGAGATGAAAAGAGATTATGAACACATATCTGAAGACAGAGGGGGTAAATTCTTCAGCAGAAATAATGCTTCAGTCATCTTACTTTCATAATTTTTTTTAGGCTCAAAACATGCAGTGCACATAGGCATATTCTAATTTCTTGTTCTCCTCACAGTTATAATTAAACTTGTAAACACTAATTTATGTTTAATTTTTGCAACTAACCTCTGACAGAAGGACTATAAATAGACTGACTTGGATGTCATCAACTTTTTTTGTGCATTTTGTATTTCCACACAGAACTGTTCGGTGTACTAAGACCTGGCCATCTACTCAGTCTCTTTCTCCTGCTCTTTTTTTCTTTCCCTGTTATTTTCTCTAACATTTTCATATGTTGAAACAGAGTCAGGTGGCTGAAGGAGCTAAATATCTGGGGAAAAGCAGCAAGAGTTGTTGCTGAAGGAAAGTCTTGGCTGGCACAAAGCTCAGGACAGACTGCATTGTGCAAAGATCCATCAGCAAGACAGCAAATGCTGAAAACCCAGATAGCTAATCTATCTTTCAAATTATTATAATTATCCCACTTACACTTCTTGGAAGCTATTAGTATTGGTAACTCTTAATTGCTCATCTCTCTGCAGGACCAGATTTCACTTACTTGAAGTAATTCTCACTCATCCTTGATGCAGACTTGTGCTCAAATTCGTATCAGAATTAGATGTAGCTTAGTAGACTCTGTTTACAGTACTCTTTTTATTTATTCTCAATTTACATAGGATTTTCAAATTCTGAATTTTGCCTTGAATTTTTATTTCATATGGCCTTAGAATGCACTTGAAAGCTGAAGTTTTGCTTGATTTTAAGTCACAACCAAAGAAGAGATTTGAAGTTTTTTAAATGTGCATTTATTTGCATGTTTCCAAACAACGTTCTCATTTGTCTTTGCCTCAAATATTGGCCTCAGCTTGCTTGAAACAAAAGGCCCAACCATTTACTGGAAAAACAGCTGTGTGCTTATTTAAAATTCAGTCTGAACTTGCTTGAAATCTGGTTCCAATTCTTTTTGATATCTGGCTTGGGACTCCCAAGTTCTCAAACTATGACAACGCTTTCAGGGCACTGGCCTGGTTTTGGATGCTAAACTTGAGGGTTGTGCCTGTGTTTAAAATTCAGACATATTCTCCTACTTAGGTGGACATAATTCTGGAGCCCCGTGAAATTCTGGGTTTGAATATAGGCTGATTCAACATAGACTAAACACTTTTAGAGCCACCATCCACAAACATCCATATACATAATTTCAAATGCAGTGGAATCACTCGCTTGCTTAACTTAAAGCATGTTTGCAGATTGTAGAGCATGACGCTGGGAGTTGTTCCATTGCAGTGAAGCCCCTGTTTTGATTATCAAGCCAAACTCGAGACCTGCTGGCAGAGCCACAAGCACAGGTCACCGCAGCAGGCAGCCCCCTGCTGCCAACCAGCTTGGGATACCCAGTGAGACAGCAGCAGGGGCTGCAGGTTGGCTCATTGCAGGTCCATGGACTGCGCCTTCACACCTTACTGATGTGGCCACAGTCTCCCACAGAGTGCAAATGCCATACGTACCCACTTTGCCTTTCTCTTAATTATAGGGGTTTTCAAGTTTTTTCCGCAAGCCACAGACCAAATCAACAGAGATGTTCTCTTTGCTAATTAAGTGGTTTTTTACCCACCACTTAGATGGAAAAATAATACAAAGGACAGGATTTCATAGTTTTAGCTGCTTTGATTCAGTGAAGGAAATGCTCAGTGTGAGTAATGGCATCCTTAATCAGCCTAGCCCTTGCACACACTTCAAAATACCTTGACATTAAATCAGTGCTGAAGTAAGACCATTGTAAAGTTTAGCAGTCGAACAAGAAAGGCAATCTAGCTGTGTCAAAATAATTGAGTATTCCAACAAGGCCTGTGAGACGTAAAACAGGTTTGGGAATCCAGTATTTTTACAACAGTTGTGCTATTCAGCATATTAGTAAATGTAAGCTATTGGATTTTGTGGTAGTTACATCCGTCCTTTCACCAATATTGAAATATTATCCAATATTGAAAGAATTCGTATTAGTCACTTCCAGTCTCAAGACATAAAAAAGTGAAGATAAACATTCATCAGAAAATTTCTTTAATGAGTGTTTTATTTGAATTTATATCATATTCACAAAAATAGAAACAGTCTTTAGAATTATTTTGTGATACAGAGTCTCCAAGCTCAGATTTACAATGGCAATAGTGAAATATCTAACGTGGATTTGTTTCCATATGTATACATTGAAGATGATGCTGTGAGAAGCAAGCAAGAGTTATGCAATGTGTTGCAGAAAGAAAGATGAAAATGTAACTAAATTTTAATGTCTGTGTAGTTCATCAGCCTACATACAGTTTACCAGGAGCAAGTTGCTTTAATTTTGTACAGAAAATATAGTTTGAGAGTGCTCATGACAACACCTTTGACATTTTGATTTGCATGTAACTATATAAATATAATATACTTTCCTATCTAGAGCTTTATACATATGAAAAATTATAGTACAATAAAAACCTATACACATGGTTCTACCAGTTAAGCAGCTGCTAACTTAAAGAATACATCTAAAAATATGATTGCTCAGCCTCTGAAATATAAAATAAATGAGCAATCAGAAATGCTTTTTGTTTAAATAGTAATTTACATAAACATTCATCTCTTCATTTTCTCCATTTGCTTAGGTCTGGTAAAAAGAGTCCCTTTGGGTGGTTGCATCTGTCCTTGGCAAGAACTGTAGTTTTAAACAGTCTTTTTGTTTGTCTACAGCAAAAGTGAATGTATTTGTAAAACAGAGTAAATGTTGGCTGGCTTCTATTCCAACTTTGTGCTATTATAATGCTGAATGACAAGTACCTAGTCTGAAAAGTTCTGCAGAGTAGGAATAGAAACTTGCACGATTTCCACGTGCTGAAAGACTTAACAGTGGAAGACTAACATTTATACTGCACCCCAGCGTAAATCACTCTCTAGGTTTGTACAGTATGCTTCTAAATAAAGCTTTATCTTTCACAGCCTTTAAAAGCAGGTTTAGCTGCTGCTTGGTAACCAAGTGGTGACACATATATCACAAGTTCATTTTATCTCCCACGAAGTTTGGTGACAGAACTGGTAGAAAGTGGCTTTATGAAGGTATTAGAATCAGTTGCTCTAAGATGTATGTTAACCTGAGATAAGGTATAACAACACTGCGGATTTGTGGTGGTACCACTGATTTCAGATTTTCACCCAGCATGTGGATTGGGAGGGTCAGGGGGGAGGGTGAAGAGCATGGCGTAAAGGACTGCAAATAACCATGGGGTGGTGGGAAGGAACGGTCTTTGAAATAAAGTGAAGGTACTCTCTTCATCTGATGGGTTGGTTCTTTCTATATGAACTACGAAATGATGGTAAAAGAAGTGGAATGTAGCTAATCAAGCTAAAAAAAGGAAATTATTGAGTTGCACAAAAGCAAGCAAAGCTACACATTCAGTCAAAAAAAAAGACAAGAGAGAAACACAGAGTGAGAGAAAAAAAAGTGCTTTGAAGTACAGAGGCTTGTTATTTGATTTGTAAATAAGATGAACCTCTCTCCACCCAGGTTATGAAAAGTAAAATTTGTCATGTATGGGTAATTGATGGTGACAGCTCTGGTACACACAGTGTAGGAGGTGAAGTTATTGTTTGACATGCCCTATATGTGTAGATAACAAGTTAGTCTCTCATGTTTGCCTACAAATTGTTGCTAAGCACATTTTATACCCTTTATATTGATACTTCTCTTATCTCTTGGTTTCATCTCTATTTCCTTTTAAGACAAACAAAAAATGGAATATCCAACAACCTCCAGCTGCACCTTGCTGCATTTCAAGCTAATATGGATTCAAATCCAAGGAACGTCTGAAGAAATGGATATTGGATGGATTTAACATTCTTAATTTTTTTTTTTTTTTTTTTTTTGTCCTGGACTTCTCAGCACCTGTTATTATTTTCCAAATTTCCCATCCCCGAAAAAGTGAGTTGGAATCGATCTTGCTTTCACCAAGGAAATCTTGTTTCTCAACTTCCACATCTCAGGTACTCAGGCACCTGGTGAAGTGCTGCCTCCCTAAGTTTTTATTTCCCCATGTTCTGCATGTGCTTGGTGCCAGCAGGAAGCACTTGTGACTTGGAGAAAGAAAAAGCTGCCAATGAATGTTCAGTCTCTGCACAGCACTGCTAGAAATGAGCCCAAAATACTGACCCAGATCTGAATGTCTGGAAAATCTCAGTGTATTTATTTTGGTGGGTTTTTCTCCAACTAAGACTCTCAAGCACAGTTGACAAATACAAATACAATATAGAGTTAGACTTGAGAAAAGCAAAGGCAATGAACATTTTACATGCACTGGAACTTTGCATTTCTGACAGGTTTTTTGAAACTATCTGTCCAAGTGAGATTTGACCTGCCAAGAGGACCATATGACTTGAAGGAACTGGGGGGATTGCTCCCTGATGCCATGGGATTAGTATATGTTCTGCTTGGTCACTTCCTCACTGCTTCATATAGCATGAATCTGAATGCTTTAATTAGGAATATAAGAGGGTAGGAGAAGTATTAATATTTCTACTGGGAAACTGGTGCCTTTTAATAAGTTTGCCCAGTCAGAGAACAATAATCTTCCTTCAATAGCATTTGGTCCCTCAGATTGATTCTCTTCCTGCAGTTCACCTCCAAAATGTTAGTTAAAAACAAATAGCCCTTTTCCTGGGATGAGCTGAATGCCCTTTGGAGATTAGGGAAGGTATTCAGTACCAGCCAAAGTCAGGTCCTAAACTTCTGCTTACAAAAGAAGGTCCCAGTGGTGGAGGTAGCATGGGTTCTCCGAATAAAAGTTGACAGCCACCTTGCAGACCTACTTCTCTCTGTGGCTGGGATAAGCTAGCTGAAGAGGAACCCACCGTCTGACTCAACAAAAGCAACTGAAAGCCAGCAAAGTGTTTAAGCACTCAGAAATCAGAGGAGGGAAGGAACAAGTGGTATTGGCCAATGAAAGCTATAAACCAGCTGTCTATGGAAGAAGACTACTTGGCTCAGAGATGCTTTACTGTTTCCTCCACTTATAGTTGCCTTCCAAAGTGGATTATCATACTCCCAAATGCCCTAGTATGCTCCTTCCCTTTCTTTGCATGACTCACAGCATTGTCATAAATCACATTATGCCTGTATGATTTTTAAAAAAAAAGAAAAACTTCACAAGAAGGGGAAAATAATCATAATTCTATAATGTTATCTTATATCACAGAAAACTGTGTACATTTTTTCCCCATACAGGACATACTTCAAATAAAATAATTTTAACACCGATAATGATAAAGTTCCTTCTTCCCGATAGAAGTAGAATTGGTTTTTCACCCCAGTTTGGTATATAAATATAAGAAAATAGTCTTTCAATATTTACATCCAGGTGTTCTAAATGTTATTTCTTGACATATTTAATTCTCATTTTCTCTCCAGCCACGGGCATTCTTTCCAAATTTATATACTAATCTCCGACCATCCACACGCTCCAGGATTTCTCTTTTATAATAGTATCTGTTAAAATAAAAACATAGAAAAAGATTTAAGTTTAAATTCAGCTATGGTCCTAAAAGGCCATGGCCAACTAGGCAATCCCTCAGCTAGCTGAGAAGTCTTTATCTTCTATTGATATGTATATAATACCAAACATTATTATAACTGAAAAACAGAGAAGAAATACTGATGTCTTCTTTTTACTTTATATTAAATATCTTCTGAGTTTGAATTTCACCATATTTCAAGTCATACCATATTGCCATATTTATCACACACTCTTATGAGATTTCACAGGGTTTTTTTCCATATATGCCAGTATCTGAAATCAGACCAGGAAAGAATCTCAACTTCCATTTAAGAAAACTTCTTGAACTTTCATAGAATATGGAAAAATGCTCAAAATGTTAAAGCAAAGAACAAAGAAAATCCTCACTTAGAATTTGTAAACCTATTTTAAGATCATGGTTGGGGAGTATGTCTAGTTTCTGAACTTTGCAGGTCTCTGGCCATTCAGTAGCAAGTGAACTTTCAGCTTTCTATAACCGTGTTTCCTTTCTACATCGGTTGGTTGGGTGGACAGCAACTGAATGTATGTTATATATATAAAACACATATGTATGTTATATATATTATATATTATAGTATACAGAAACAGGAGGGGAAAGAAAAGACAAAGAACATAATGTTACAATCTCAAAATTAGTGGGAGAGGCTCAGCTGTCAAAGAAAGCAACTGGTGCTGCAGAAAATTCATTTTTAAAAGTCAACCAGATTCTCCATTCAGGTAGTCTCTTTACATGCCTCAGTCTTCTACAGCAATATCCCAGCTCACCTCATAGCCCGGCTGAGTTTCTCATAAGTCATGCTGCTGTTGTTTTTCTTCTTTCCCCAGAGCTGAGCCACAGCTTCAGATTTTAAAAATCTGAAGACACCTTCTGACCGGTCTTCCCACTTGATTAATCCTGGGTTTTTCTCAGGACTGAGAAGAATATCTCGAATAAATTCCCAAAGATGAGTTCCTCGAGGGTCTGAAAGAGGAAAGGGGTGTCTAAAGGAGTGTCTAAAGAGCTCTCTGGGCTACATTTTCCGTTTTCATGTCATGTTCTTACAATGTGTTGTCTACAGACAGTGACCACTCAATAGTCCATAGTTCCTGGAGCACAGGACCCCCACCTTGGAGATATACAGGCAAAAAATGCTGACAACCTTTACACTGAGGTTGGAAATGACTGTCAGCCTTTGGCAATCTGAGCCCCGTGGCAGGCGGGCAGGAGTCCCAGCAACCAGGGGAAGCAGAGTCCAAACCACCCACTGCTTCCTTCTGCCTTTGGCACTGTTTCTGCCTTGAAGATCACTTGTTTAAGCCTTTGTCTCATCTCATTTGCCCATTTTTCCTGATATTCTTTTACAGCATGGCATGTAACCTGATATTATTGTGCAGTACTTGAAACAACCAAAATAATTGTGAAGCAGGCACTGAATCTCCACACATTTAAAAGACAGACAGAAGGCAAAGGAGGTGAAATGCCATTCCACATCAATGAGTGTTTAGTCCCAAGTCTCTTAGGTAGACTTAAAGAAGTAAGGTGTAGAGTGAATAGAGAGATAGTGACAAAACTGGCTATCCAAAATTTTATGTAAGAAGGGTAGAAAAAAGTTGAACTGTGATATCAGAAGAGGTAAAAAGCAGATCTCTAAGTTGAACAGGTAGACCTCCAAGTTTAAGCACAAATCCATCCCACAGTTACTGTAGAGATGGTATCAGAAACTCCAAGTCAAAAAGAAGAAAAGGTTAAATAAATCCAACAAGTCAGAAGTAGTAGTTTATGAACGAAGAATAACAAACACAGTGACAAGGTGGGCCAGAAATATAGCAGTCCTTTGGTCTGACTTCAAAAGCATGAAACGGTTTAGACCAAATTAAGGAGGAAACAGGCTAGTAAAAGATGTGAAGGTAAATAGAAAACAGTATACAGTGCAACAGGAGTAGAAGTAGATTTCAGCCAACTAATCCAGTATTTCTTTTTATTATTATAATTGTTTTCTAGAACTAACAGAATGCGGACCTAGTCTATCTGGACATCACTAACATACTCAATAGATCATGACACAGAGACATACTGAAGAAACTGGAAATGCAGGGGATTAACCCAGCACAGCAAAGTGACCTTTTCTATATGCCAAGGTTGTGATTCAGTTCTTAGAATCATAGAATACCTTAGTTGGAAGGGACCCATAAGGATCATTGAGTCCTCCTGCTCCTCGCAGGACTACCTAAAACTAAACCATATGACTGAGAGCTTTGTCCAGATACTTCTTGAACTCTGACAGGCTTGGTGCTCTGAACACTTCCCTGGGGAGTCTGTTCCAGTGACTGACAACTCTCTGTGAAGAACCTTTACCTAATGTCCAATCTGAACTTCCCCTGATGCAGCTTCATTCCATTTCCTCATGTCCTATCACAGGTCAACAGAGAAAGGAGATCAGCATCTCCTCCTCTGATGCCCTCCTTGAGGAAGATGTAGATTGTGATGAGGTTACCCCTCAGCCTTCTCTTCTCTAAGCTGAACAAACCAAGTGACCTCAGTTCTTCACAAGTCTGTCTTCAGACCTGTCTTATCTAATCCTTTCATTAGCAACCTTGATATACACACAAAAAAAAAGAAACAAAAGATCTGCATGCAGATAAAAAGTCCAGGAGTTCTGGTTGGGCAAAGTCACAGAGCAGGGTAAGAAAAAGAGTCAGGAAGAGACAGATAATCTGGAGACCATCTTGAAACAGGATGAAATAAAATACTACAAAATGCAGCGAAGGACAAATGTGCAGGTTTTCTATTATAAATAGGGAATGACACAGGATGCAAAAGATGTACACAAGATAATTTCAGCATAAAAATCTCAGTAAAGTACATTAATAGAACTATGACCAGAAATCACAATTATGGTAACCTGTCTTCAGAGTCAGGTTGAAACAAAACTAGCAGAAACAGCAGATGAGGGGAGTGGAAGGACTCAGAGAAGAATGTGGCAGAATTGAGGGGCAGGTGCTTGCTCGTGAAGATGTGTGTGAGAAGTTCTATAAGGAGATGCTGAGCAGGATCTCTGGTGCATGCTGCACCCGGGCACGATGATGGCCATGCCCACGCACAGACTTTCCTGATTTAATCCTGGGTGTCCTTCATCATTCCTTTACTCCAGTCCACCAGCCCAGCTCAACATAGGGCAGAGGTTTCTGGTAGCTTCCCCATAAGCCCTCACTGATAAAAATAATTTGAAAATACTGAGTCAAAAATAATGTAAGTAAACAGTACTGGAAACAGTCAGATCCTTGGAGGATTCAATCACAATAATTATCTAACCCATTTTGCTTTCAAAATGCTTCCTTTTCCTTCCCGAAGGAGATTTGCTTTTAATGTATTTCTTTTCCTTCAGTGAACCAACCATTATAAACATGGATGTCAACTTACTGTGCTTCTTGGTGTGGGACTTTGGGGTATGATCTTGCATTTTTTTCACATCTGAAGAATCTGCAGAAAAGGAAAATGAAGCCTATTTGTAAATTTGATTAAAGACTTTCCATTGACTAGCAGGTTGAAAGAAATAAAACCACAAAAAAGAATGAATATCTCTTTTAAAGATAATCACTTTTCAGAAGGTAATCTAAATGAGGAGGAAGGGGGAGAATTTTGTTTTCTGTACTATATGTTAATCAGCACACTTCACAAAGAGACCATTGATGAATAAAGAATGAATGCAGAGGTAAATATTTGGTTTTTGAAACCCATATTTGATTAACAAATACCTCACCTCCTGTTATGTGTGAGAGAGAGAAAAATAAGATGATCACATCTATAAAAGGAATCCTGAATTGTCCCATTATGTCTTAGTCTTTGCAGAAGCATGTATCTTTTGGGGGGTTATTTGTTTCAGAAGAGATGATCTAATGTGAAACGTATGCACTGGTACCAATGCACAGAATACTTACCTGACTGAAACATAATGAACTGGCACAGTGTTGTTGTTTGAGGCGGGATGGGGGGGGGGCCAGGACTGCACTGGTAGGAGTTTTTGGCAGCTGGATGTGCATATATTGTTCTGTGGCTCAGAGCCAAAGAAACAAGCCATTTCTCATCAATGGTACTTTATCACCTGCAGCCAGCCAGAGGAGGAATAGGTTTTCTGGCACAAGTGTTTCTTCAGAAACAAAGAAAAAGTGAAGTTCTGCCTGTTCATGACTGTAACCTACCTCACAGTCTGCACGCTCAACCCTCTCACCCTCAAACCACTGCAGCCTGGTTCTGCTCTTGTCATTAATGAGTAGCTTCCATTTGATTGCTCTGTCTCAAAAAATCTGTGAGATAGTCCTGAGAGGGAGTCCCTTCTGTGTTTGCTTTTCAGAACACTTCATGCCTGAATTCCGTAAGGCAAAACTTAAGGTCCCACGCACGTTTTCCCAGCTTCTATGAATGCTTGATTATCATACTTTTCATGGAAACTGGGCATTTGCATGGGAAAATGACTCACAGGAAATATTCATTTGCATAGAAACTTGTCAGATTTGCACAAGCAACTGCAATAACTGCATGTGAAAAGGTAGATGCAAAGATATTCACACACTTGCTTTATTCATACTTAACTGGAAACATAAACTGAACAGGTCAGTGAGGATAAGCCTAACCTCCATTATTCTGAGCCTGACGTAATTATTGTCCTTGACCCCCAAGCAGCAAACGTGTTCTGAGTCATTTTGCCTTCCCACTCTCAAAGAGCAGGAACTAGCCTGAACCTCACTCAGCTTGGAGGGAAACAGTAAAATGAGGCTTATTTCACTGTGTTTCCTCAGATTATGATTCCCTTGATGTTATTAAAAGTCTGTGGGCACTCCAGGCGGGGACAGCAGGAACCAGTCTTTTATTTGCCCTCTTATATAAATCCTTCTCATTTTGAAATCCCACAATGCACTTCCAAATATTTATTATGCTCCATTTAGCTGGAGATTTATTGTTGGAAGTTTAGTTGCCTTCTGCCTAGCTGGTGATTTATTCTGGATTTCAGCTGTGTAAAGAGTCTCCTGCTCTGCCTGTGCTCCTACATGGAGACTGGTTTCAAACATGCCATGTTAGGAGGCTGAGGCCTGACAGATGAAAAGAGTTATGATGCAGTTTCAACAAAGCTGTCTTGCAAAACCTTTGACAAAAGGTTGCACAGTATTTGCATATGATTCAGGAATGAGCCATTTTTTTACGGGATATACAAATTTAGGTTTTACAGGAGGCTGTGCCCTTGGCGTGCCACCCTAGCTCTAGGCTTAAGCAGTCAGCAGGTAAACACACTGTGCCAGGATCTTGACAGGTCCCCAGTCATGTCAGAGAACTCCAAAATCCTGGTAATCATCTTGTGGGAGTGGGTGGAGGTGGTGGAGAAAGCAGAGTTTTTTTAAAGATTGGTGGTTTTCTTCTTCTGGTCAGGTTTTCTCTTTTTTTTTTTTTATTTATTGCTGAGTGCATTAGTTTAAACTGTATGTCACTTGGCAAGTCTGGCTGTGCTGTGAGGCTGGGGGATGCAGTGAATGGGCAGTCACAGAGGCTGCGACCCCTGCCTGTGTGGAGAGGCACAGGGTTGTGCCCAGTGCAGCAACAGCGCCTGCAAGGCTGCATCTACAGCAGTGTGCTTTCCTTTCTCATCCCCCTATGACATCCACTGCTTTCTCCCTCAGGTCTGTTTGCTTAACAGCTTTCTAAGAAGGACCTGCCCCCTTTCTTGCTCCCCTGCTATCCCTGCTCTCCTCTTTTCCCACTACCTCACTCTCACCTCTGCCCCTGGTGCCTGTCCCCGGGACAAGGTCCACAGAGAACCCCGACACATGTGCCCAGACGGCACTTCTGCTGGGAACTAGAGCAAATGGGTTTGCTCTTTCTCCTGCCCTTTAGCAGGCAGATTGTATATCTGCCTCAGGGAAGCACTGTGGAGGGGTAAAGTGGCACATGGTGCCTGCCCTGCTGTCAGCTGAGACGAGCTTCAGGAGGAAGCCTTTCTGCTGGTGCGGTTGGGCAGAGGGCTTGGTGCCTGACCTACAGCTCCCCTGGGCTGACCCCAAACCCAGCCCCAAACCTAGCAACCTACTCACCATGAACCACTGGCTCACTAGAGAAACACGGACACTTCTGTGGGGGAACATGGCACTTGTTTGCCCATACCCAGCTACACCACAGAAAAGTGTGGTGGAGCTGGAATGCCTCATCTCTCTGACACTAACATCTTCCCCTTTGACTCAGTCAGTTTAAAAGATATGTGGAGATTGCAGATTATTTGATGTTCTTTGTCTTGACAGAGAGAAGAGAGAAGTATTTCTTTAAAGCCATATATTGTAATAATGATAGCTAAAAGAGCTGTCAGAATTAGTATTGCTTGGTTTAAAATTACTGGAGGCTCAGATTCTGTCCTACAACAGAAGACCACAGAGACTATTATACATTGGTAGATCTGGGACAAGTGATATACAATTAACAACATAATTACAAGTTCCTTACCAGGAGGCTGGTGACTAGGTGTCGTCATGGAAATCTGAGCACGACAGAATGTTTTACTGTCCAATAGCTCTGGGAATTAAAAAGAAGACACTTCAAGTAATAGACTCAGACAACAATAAAACCATCTCAGAAATGCATGAAATATTGTGATGTTAGTTACCTACTGTGCTACCATAGCCACTGTCATACAGGTAATTCTCTTCTTTCCAGGACACCATTAATGATGGATCTGAAGGTAAAGCACGAAAAGGAAAATCAGATCACTAAAAGAACATTTTTTAGCACAGAGTTGAATATTGAGAATGAAGGGAATAAGAAATGTACAAAAAGAGCTCTGAAGGGAACCAAAAAGGGAAGGGGCTATGCACGAAATTATTTCCTTTTGCTCAAATTATGGATGGAATTTTGCATACTCACGCAAATGTACTTACACAAAGTGCTGACTTTTAGAAATAATGTAGTATGCTCTTCCTTGTCCTGGCTAACATATTATTTATCCCTGCCCTTGAAGGAGGTTGCCTATGCCAGATCAACTCTAATTCTACCCAATCCAGTCCTGAATTCTCAGCCCTTGATGATTATGACAATGTTTTGGTGCCATGGAGATGAAAGCATTCTCAAATATCTAGTAAAACAGGAGGATGCTTATAATGGCTATTTATTTCTATAATGGTAGAACTCAAATGTCCCCTCTGAAACAGAGCATCGTGTTTAAGCACATAGTGAGAAACATCAAAGCCTAATCCTAGATGAAGGACATTTTATTCCAGGCACGTCAAGTCCCCATCCTTAATCTGAAAACCGCCTTCATGATTAAAGAGAAATAATGTTTAGTGACCTTCTGGTCAGATGGATCAATATAGGCAGAACAGAAGCATTGTTTTTATGACCTGGACATTGATCAGGAAATTGCTGTCTTCACAGTGCATTTTCGAGGTCAGAAGCCTTAAAATCTCTTTTTGTTTTGAATCCAAGTCAGAAAGAATATATAAGTTTCAAATCCAGGTTTTACTTATTTTTTGTCTTCATATAAATGAAATCAAAAAACCAGAAATGAGTTATAGCTAAATCATCCTGTTCGGCTGAGTTACCACTTATGACATAGGAATTTAGCAGGCATGCTAAGTAATGGCTGCATGTTTGGGCACTCAGAGCTTGTGTTCCTACAATAGCTTACACCCTTTTCTTGCTTGGACACCTGATCTGCCTGATGTTGCATGTGAAAACAGACCTTACCTAGCCAGAACATGAGCAGAGAGCTTGTCTTCCCATTTTGGCCTTTTTCATGTCTTTGCATTTGCAATGGTCTACTAGGATGAGACAGGCTTCCCCTCTAAACCACCAGCCCCATCCCTGCTGGCTCACAAGGAGTCTCTTCCCCAGCAGCCCCAATCCACACTGCCTGCCCCTCTCCGTGCAGAAACTAAACCCGCTCACACTGCCTGTGGTCGGCATCACCAGAGGCCTGCCATGCCACTCCTGATTCAGCACAGCTAGGAGAACCATCAGTTAGTCCTGGGCTTTGACCTTTCCAGGATGTGCAGCTGAGGTACTTTGCACTGCACTGTTTATCTCTAGTGGGAGGAGAAACTAATATTATACCAAGATCTCATAAATCAGGACTTAAAGGATTACTGTAGTTTTCTATATGGCAAGCATCAAGGTTACTGCATGCACATCACCTGCGCTATGTGGGCATAGGCAAGGAGTGCATTGCAGACTGAAACGCTTGCCTGCTGCAAGGAGAAGGTGAGTAGTGTCCCTGGCTGGAGAGGCTGGTCTCCTCTGGTTAGCTGAATAAACAGGCTGGCAGTATTAGTTGGAGACATTGCATGCTGTGAAACTGTATTCATTCTGCCAGGAGATATTAAAATATCACTCATGAACAAACCCACATACAAAGAGGCTGGGACTAGTGGAACAGAGAGTGTTTGGATATGGACAGAGGTGCTCTGGCAATGGAACCAGAAAAATAATCGTGCCTGAAGAGGAAGATTGAACCAAGCTCTGAAGTTCTTTTCTTGATGAAAAAAAGTCCTGGGAGAAAGGGGACCTAGCTATGAACACACTGGAAAAAAAGACTGCCACAGGAAAAATGCAGATTTGGTCAAACCAAAATACTACCTGAATTTCAGTTTCACTGAAACGTGAAGAAATTGAAATGTAAGATTTCTTTTTCTCTCCAAGTTGTTTTGTTTGGAAATTTCCTCATATTTCAAACATTAACNTTTTTTTTTTTTTTTTTTTTTTTGAACTGAGAATACTGTGAAAATAGTTGTTTTGAAATCTGCTCAATGACACATATAATGAAGTCATCTACAAAGCTGCACTCGCTGAGCACTGCAAAATATTCCAACTCTGAACATCAGCATAGACTGCTGATACTGCAGAGGTCTCCCAGGAAAAGTGGCCACATGTAAACTAAGATATGGTGGTACTACTCAAAACTTGAAAAAGTAGACATCGACTGATATTTGTGTTACTTCTTTTATTCTGCATGATACACTTTCCATTTTATATAATGCCATTTTGATATCTCTCTCTTGGAAGGGACAGCTTCCCCTTTTTCTCACCATCAAAGACAAGTTACCCAACTGTTCCTCACCTGTTTGCTCTGTCTTCACAATGGCATTATGAGATTGGTACGTGTCACTTCCACACTGGCCTGCAAGAAAGTATATGACAGATAGGATGTATGACAACACGCACAGAAGAATCATAGGTATTAGTTCCAAGCAGCAACTGCTACAGCTGAGCCAGAGGGCTAATTTTGGCATGGGAAACATACCCTTTCCCCTGGTCCTTCAGACTTCTGCCTTATGTCATATCTAAGCAATTTAGCAATACAATGAATGAAGTATAAGCAGTATAGCAAACATAGCAAATGAGATCTGCCAGGTAGGTCTCTGGGGAACGTAAGCAACTTCTGAAGATCCCAGAATTCAGGCCACTGTACGTGCGTCTCTGCCTAATATCTATTTACCATTCCATTTTAGGTGCTGAAGGTTGCTGTAAAGCAGTTGCCCTGCTGTCCCAGCTGCCTGAGTGAATTCCTGCAGGCTCATACTGCACAGATGTTCCCCATTGATATCAAACTCCTGGAAGGGTATGCAGTTGGCATCCAGTTGGTTGGTATCAAGGAGATGCTGCAGCCACTCCCAGACTTGAAACTTAGTCCAGTACTGCGGGTGTATTTCATGCCACTGGGTTCCATAAAAGCTGCTGGACACTAGAAAAGAAAATAGGTATTTACTGTCTCTGTTAGGACCAGGGGATTATGTCAATGACAAGAAAGATCTCTAGCTAAATTGCTTCCTTGGAAGTCCACAGATCTAGATTCTTTTCTCAGTCCTTGACACTAGCTCAGTAGCTATTGCTGGAGAAGGTATTGGGTTTTTTTTTTTTTGCTTCAGTTTTCCAATTAAAAACTGGCAATTATTACATTACACCTCTTTTGGCAGATTAAGTATGTAGGAATTAATTTATTAATGTTGTATATATACACCAAAATTCTTTGATGGAAGATAACTTACAGAAGTACTGTTGAAAAGGTATATTGATCCTTGTGTGGGAAAATAAATTTAGTGCATCAGAAAATGATGGAAAAGCCTTGCAAAATTTTCATAATATGATGAGGAAATTGTCTTTGAATAAGGACTTAATAAGGACTGAATAAGAATTGTGGGATTCAGTCGAAGAATGGTAACAGCCAAGGAACTCATATTGCTCCCTGCTAGAAGCCTATCTGTATGGCCCACAGCTTCACAATAGAGCTCACGTTCCGACGAATGCACATTGTTTCTATAGTCAAGTCAGGATTTCTCAATGCAGTTGTAAAACTCATTTTTAGTTACGGAAGCTGCTTAATTTTCTTGTTAGGATGCCTGAATCTTTTCTTGGCAATATTCTAACCTGGTCTCAGTTGTATGTCATTGCACGATGGTGATTTACATGTGCAAATGAAAGAAATTGTATGTGGGGATAGGATAATTATATAAGATAAGAGCAAAGGCAGGACTGCTTTAGTCTGCCCTCACAGACAGGCTGGCAAAATGAGTTCAGTGCGATTTATTCCTTGGGAAAGGAGGACAATGGAGTATCTGAGGCAGACATGGCAGTGTGGTAAAATGCTCACAAGTGTATGAAGGGTTTAAGGATGAGGGAATGAGAGATTGAATGAGTGGTTGAATTATGGGAGGAGAAAAGACTGCCATGGCCTAGGTCCAGGATGTGGCACCAGTCTGTTCTCAGTCTCCCCAAGAAAAATGATTACCCACACAGCTGTGAGAAACACTGACAACAGTGGATATTGCTAGAGGACCACAAGCAACAGAGTTGGCACATTTTAGGAAATCACCTCCCCTCAGGTGCCACTAGACCTCAGGTCTCTTCAGCTGAGATACAGTGCACAATGCTAGTTTCCAGGTAAACACAAAAAAGCCCCACAGTTACTTAGGTTTCTTTATCAATATAGGCCAACAAGGTGTCAGTAACTTAGGGAGTTTGCAGGACAGTTTCTCATCCTCCTGTTGAAGGATTTGGGGAATGCATGTGGAGATGATTAAGAATGTTGTATGTCAGAAAATAAAGGTTTGATGAAGCTGTCAAGTATTCCCTGAAAAAGAGGTTATGTATTCCCATCACTTTGGACAGGTTAAGGAATTTCAGAGGCCACAAGACTCCTAAAGTAAATGGAGAGCCTTTAGTGAGAGGAAAGAGTAGGTAGGTGAAAGGCAGTGAAGTGGTGAATGATTGTAGAGGCTGGTCTGAGCTTTCAGTTTCCTGTCCCTCTAAAATATAAGTGAAACATGAGGATTTTCATACTGGAAATATGAAAATAGACCCCACCATTTCCCTTCATGAAATCCTATGCAAAGTGAAACTCAGTCAGGATGTTTTTTCCCCAGGAATCTGTTATAGACATGTCAGCACACTTATTAAGTGCACTCTTATGTATTCCTGTGTATTTAGAAACCACACATAAAAAAGAACAAGAGTTTCACTGAGTGGGAACTTTCATTATAAGTTTTATTGCAGCATTATTTGGATTAGAAGGACAACTGCAGTATGTGTTTGTCTGCTTAGATTTTAAGGTTTACCCATCAACTGAGTGATGAAAAGAATTTTAAAATTTTATCAAACACTATATATATATAGATATGAAAAAGTTTATATATATAGTGCCATATAACCAGAAAAGAGAAAAAAAAAAAAGAAAAGGTCACAAGCTATCTAGTGCTCTAATGCTAGTCTAATTAGAAAGATATCTAGTAATTTTAGCTGAAAATGCAAATACAGTAAAGGAGCAAAAAGACTATTCCCCTGGAAAGCCGGAGGGGTGATTAGCATTGAAGAGTAATGTTGTTTCAGAGAAGTTGTGAGGGGTGAAGATAAGAGAGAAAGAATTATGGACTGAGGAGAGGAAACGTTTGGCACTTTCAATACCACTGAATTCATTTTAGAAAAAAGAACCAGTAATGAAATGAACCATAAACTGGTCACTTTCAGAAATTTAGTGTTGCGAGTTCAGCTTTTTACAATTAAAGTAACAAATGGAAATTTTTCTTACCAGAAGTGAAATTCTTGTAAATTAGTATTACTGAAAAATAATACTTGTGCATGCTTAAAGGTGTAGTAGCCCCTTCCCCCCAAAAAAGTGGCTCAGAGACACTAAATTCCTCCTACCATTGCATGTGGAATATCCATCTGTCCAGGAAGCCTGCTGGTGGAGTAGATTGCTGCTGGAATTGATACTCATTCTGCCAGCTCCTTCCAAAATCATGATCTGTAAGTGAATCGAACAGCTTGCTTACTGAGCGGTGTCTAGTCCAAGAGGTAAATAGCCAAAAGACAAAAAAAATCCACTGAAGGTGAAGTGAGGAAGCCAATTCCATTTGTAGAAGATATAATTGAAATCAAGAACATGTTGCCACAACCCCTTTTCCACTGCCACAAAATCTTCTTATGATAAACATTACCATGACTGATTTGCATATGCAAGAAGCAAGTTTCTACAGCTGCCCATTCATAAATGAATAATCTGTAATCAGAAATGAAGACGAATGAAAAGACAAGGCTCCTGACAGAGCAGTACAGGAAAACTGCCAAGCTTTGAAAAATTAAATACTAAATAGTTTTACTTTTTTTTCTAATTTAAAGAGAAATGTGGTTTAAACATGCTTTACATTTTTTCTTTTCTTTTTTTAGGAGAGAGAAAAGACTTTTCAATGATTGCAAATTAAACTATACAGTTGACAATAACCCATGTTCAGAAACTCCCTCACATAGAAGACCCCATCTGTTAATGCTACAGGGAGGTAATGTTACAGGGAATAACTCATCAGCTGACCCAGTTTCTTAATCTTATCTGCGTCAACAGCGTCCATAACACTTTTCAGAAACAAATATCACAGATCATACCTTTCAAACCACCAAAAAATCAGATAGTCAAAGATCTTGCAAATGAGACAATTGTTGTAACAGAAACAACGTTTTGGAGTAACACTACCACCAAGACAGCATTCCTTCTTTTAAGTGACACAGACTTTCCTTTCTACTTATCTTAGCATTAGAACCATTAGTAAAACGGTCCTTTATTTTATTTATACTGTAAAAAAAACCCAAACTTATATGATATTTCAGAAAACTGTCACATGTTTATCACATGCTTAATCATTCCAGTGAAGGTATACAAAATTCCCCAATAACAAGTATTCTTGATCTTTTACATTATCTTTCAGTGGTTGGAAGTTACAAAGTTTAAAGATATACATTACAACTATAGACATTCTCCAAGAGTTTGCGAAAGTAATATTTAACAAAATATTAGAAAGGCTTCAGATTGTTATTCTTACAGAAATACATAGAAAAAAACCCCAAACTGTTGTTAAAAAATATTCTAAATTAAAAGTCACAAAGTCTGTAAAAATGAAATGTTAGACATCAGGATGCATCAGTGCATGCAGCTAGACTTCACTTTAGAATTAAATAGAGGAGGAAATACAAGATTGACTTGTGAAAGGTAAAGTCACTGGTCTTGGCTGTTTACCCACTAAGGCCAATGAGAAGTCTTCCATTGAGGGCACAGCCTGACCCCCTACAACGTCTTACCAACAACCTTTTTGGTAGAAGAAAAGGAGTCCATAGAAACACTCACAGGCTTGGTTTTAAAGAACAGCCTGAAAATGACAGAGTTACAAGTCTCTCTCTCTTCCCTCCCCCCCCATAAATATATATATTTAGAGAGGGGGAAGAGAGAGAGGGGTTACTGAGAATTGCTTAAAAAGCCAAAGCCTTAGGAAGTTTATCACAGGAAATGGTGCTTTACTGGATAATCTAGTTCAGGACCTTTTTTTGTAGCTACACACAACAGCAAAATCCAACCATGGATGTTTTAACAGTTGCTTTTGACTCTTAATTCTAGCCAGTCTGTGACCACCAGTAAGGAGAATTTAATTACTCATAGCAGGTCTGTGGGGGTATAAAATATTAACAATTAAGAAAGATACCTAGTGTCCCACTCTGACCAAATAAAAGATGACTGTCATATAAGTCTGTAAATTTTTGCAAGTTAAAAGAGAACACATTTTTTAGTCCCACGTTAAATCAGTGACTCAGTATTGTGAGGAAGAAAGTCTAAGGAAACATTTAAATTTATTATACTGATTATAAAGATGTTCAACATGTAACATGAATATAATTTATCTCATATACTTGATATATAAGAACTTTAAGCAATAATGCATGTTTGACAATCAATACGTACAGTTCTGAGGTTGTGCAGGTTAGTTATATATCGAGTTATTTATTTAACTTTGGTTTTAATCATTTAACAAAATTAGGTATGAATGACTGAAGTATTAGTGATAAAAACCTTCTTACAATATCAAATAGAGGTGACGTAGAACACCGGCTACTCTGGAAAAACTATAAAACTTAAGGATTCACAAAACACTCTTAGGAACTTAGTTTGGTAAATTAACTTCTTTTTAAAAAATTACAGTACGCATTAAATATTGAATTTCAACTTATTGATCTGAAGTCACATTTTCAAAAGCCAGCTCAGAATTTCAGGTACTGTGTTATGTAGTTTTGTCTTCTGCAACTTCTGCAGTTTCTGGAACTCTACGTAATTTTCATGCCTAATACTTGTGCAAATAAAAATGTGTCTGGGAAAATGTGTGCATATGAACTGAAATGATTTAAGTGTTCAAGCTCCTGTGTAATTTTGCCCTGAAAATTCAGTTCAGGTAAACTCTCATTTTTCCTTCTTCATAACTAATCAGGCGAATTTCCAAACCAAAAGATCCTATGACACTTCGATTCAGCAACTGAAGCTATGGATACTTAAATAAACCAAATCATGTTTCTCATGTAGTTTTTCCACCTCAGCAGTAACCAAAACCAATGCACGTTAGAGATCTGAGAAACACTCTGGCAGCTTTTTCCCTAGATTTGGATTTCAGTTATTTTCCTTTAAAATATTCTTCCCCTGTCTAACAGTCTAGCAGACAATTGCTCTCCACAATATCCTTAAACAACTTAACAGTATTTTCAGATAACACGCAAGAAACTTGCTTTATAAATTAATCAATCAATACATCCCATTTTTGAAAGCTATATAAGTTATCTCAACCAGAATAACTTAATTAATTTCCAGTATCACCTGTGGGAACAACCATGCAGAAGAGGAAGAATTTGCAATATGACATTAATCACAGGAATAGGACTTAGCTTTAACGCAAACTTTCCCAAAGTTCTGTGTATTATTCAAGGGTTTTTTTTTTTGGTGACTTGAAAATTTTCAACTTGAAATTTTCACTTGAAAAATTGCACCTCCTTTATCTTAATGCAAGGGTGTTCCTTATTTGGAAATCATCCTAGCACTTTGTTCAGTGTAAGTATTAAGTCGCACTAACGTAACTTCCACGCCTTTGCTTGGAAATGTACAGCATCACGATTAAGAATATTTTCCCTATGAAAACTAAACTGTGATTTTCTCATTTCATCCTGTATATGCCTGCCTTTGATACAGGTTCATGGCAGATTTATGCTTATAGCAGTGTCTCATCCCATACTTGGAAAGATTTTGAGTCAGGATATTGGAAGGAGTGTGCTCTTCATTCATTTAGGGCCAAATCCTCAAATCTCCCTTGTGTACAGACAAACCTGGTTACAGGGTGTGAAACCTCAAGGGGAAGGACACATAATATATTCAGTTTTCTTTTAATCATATGCCATGTATCAAAGCGAGTGGAGGATGAAGCCTGGTTTCCTGTGAATGTGTATCTTGTGGTTGGATTCTCTAGTGTCTAGTAAGATGTGAGTGCTGATTGAAGTTTTTCCCACGGTTGGGGCATTCATAATATCTCATTGTCTCAAAGAAGCGAGCTCAAGCTTCACTCTTTCTTTCAGATGGAGCATTAATAGATTTTCCTCCTGTACTTGGCAGCTAGTTTTCATTAATCCTGTAAGAACTTCATATCTTTGAGACTTCTACTCCATATCAAATTTAATTAAAATTAGCGACGGGACTCAAAGACTGTTACAGGCCAAATGCAAAAGCCAACATACAGACAGAATAACCACAAAAGCCTCATTTCCTCAGGAAACCATGTATAAAAAGGGATTCTAGCTGAGCTGAGATTTTGGAAAATAATATAAAGATCTTGGGATCTGTCTCACTACTAAGACATGGTACATTATAAATGAAAGCAAACATGAAATATCAAATGTTTATATACAGACATGTATTTATATGCACACATATGCCTCTGTACGTGTGCATTGCAGGTATCTGTACACACATTTCCATTCTTTTCCACTGAAGAGGAGCCACCTCTGGAGTAAATCTTGTAACACTACTAGGAACATTGCAGTTATGAGAGGAAGCAAATAACATTTTACTCAATGAGCAAGGTTGTGCACTGGTGTTCAGCAATGTTCTTTCTAGAGAGAGTCCTATGAGAAGTGATGAATGCATCAAAAAGAAAAATAAATCTTCTGCCTATATTCAGTATATCAGGTTGTATTCAAAGCCCAAACCCTGAAGGCCTCTCTTAGTGAAAGCTCTCACTGGGGTCAGGAGGAGCTTTCACCGACCCACAGCTCAGTAACTTGGCAGTAACAAGAGGTCATTTGCTCTGTTCTTCTTGTCTTCCTTGACTGCCTGACCACTCTGAGTAAATGGCAGTAATGGAAATAGCAAGGAGCCATGGCCTGCCCACGGAGCAAAACATGGAGCATTGCAGAAAAACATATTTACAAATCCTTGAACTTTGAACACTGCATAGTGCACTCTATACAAATTATTATATTGCACTACAGGTGTGCTCTGAAAATGAATTACTCTGATCTCCATTTCCACATGCAACCCAACGAGTCTTAACATTCAGATAATGAGTTTTGCCGTTCCTTGAACAAGAATTTTTCAAGAACAGCTCATGTTAAATGACAGGAAAATGCTGAACACAGTATGAAAGCAGTAGAAAGAAAATGAGTGAATCCTAAAGTACTATGATCAGACTGATTGTTCTGACATTGATTTGTACCTATGTTACAACACTGAACTGAACTAAGAGTCTCATTAATTACAAATATGAGGGGGGTGTGGAGCCCATAGGGGAAGGGTGCCTACAGCCTTCTGGTTTGTAAAGTTATGTACTCTATGCAAAACACAAAAAAAAGATGTCTAAGCCAAAACTGACTGAAACTATTAAACTATGACTCCATCCGTAAGCTATGCAAAGGCTAAGAGTGACTTCTAGCTCAGACAAGCTCAGTGCAGCTCCTCCTGGCGTGTCCAAAAGGGTGGATCTCTGTTGGTGTATTTACCTATGGGATCCTTCCCTATTTTTCCCCTGTTACCATCATGGCTGAACTTCAAATATAGATTTCGCCTGGGCCTATTTTCTTTGAAGTATGTTATGTACACAGTGAAGACACAATCCTTGCTTTTCAGGGCTTGGAGTTTATGGAACAAGTATCTACAGCGTATGTTAAATATTTTAGATCATTACTGCACCTTGGATTACAGTCAAGCACTTAAACAGCAATCTAAAATAAATTATAACGGATAATAACTGCAGCTGCAGAGGAACAGAATCTGGATTTTAATCTTTTTCTTGAAAAATCAAAAGACAACCAAGTGGGCTGAGTTTTCAAGACAGCAGAAGCAAAGGACATGCACAACAAAGCAGGTGGACCTGCTTTACACATATGGCAACTTCAGAAACATAAATGCATTGCACTTGCAATGTGTATGATCAATTAGCTGCTTTGCATTCCAACCACCTATTTTACATGTCCAGTGGGGTAAGTGCAGGCACAAAGTCAATATATGAATGTTGAGAGCCTGTTTGCCTGTTACCATGAGCTTTGGGTCTTCTCGTTTTGGTTTGGGGTTTTTTTTTGGTTGTTATTTTTTGGTTGGTTGTTGTTGGTTTGGGGGTTTTTTTCCCTTCTCATTTAATGTGTATTACTACCAGGGCTACAGGGTCTCATTCTGAGACCTATGATCTCGATCTGCCTCTTTTGAAAAGGTCTCAGGTTCATCCTTGGTGTCTGTGCCAAACTCCCAGATAAGATATCATTCCTGCCACAACTCACTTTCGAATATGACCTTTTCTAGAGTGTGTTAGGATCTCTTCTAGATATGCAGATACACATGTAGCCATCACACACTTCCTTGTTTCTAACCCTTTGTTTTAGTGCCTAAAAAGCAGAGAGAAGCCTCAAAAGAAAAAACTTATCCACAGGCTAATTCCAGGCAGGGATCCACTTCACAACAAAAGCTCTACTATGGACCACTTTGCTATGACCTGCAAGGTACCGTTCAGATGACAGCCTATGCAGCTTGGTAGTCTCAAGACTTACCACCAATATCATTACAAACATACTCCATAAAAACTTGTTTCCAAAGTCATTGAAAGTTTTGAAGAAGGTTCATGTGAAGAAACACTATGATCACACTCAATATTTGTTGTATAACATAACGTGTTTGATGCATTTCATTTTTAGTCCATCATATGTACCTTTAGGCCACAGTAACAAAATATGTTTACTGAATAACATTGTGAATGTGAAGTTCAAGGAATCGTTTTTATAAGAAGAATTTCTAAATAATCACCAGAACTCTTTGTATTCAGGATTCTGGTCTGGGGCTTTGGGGCCAATCTTTCTCCCTTCTACATCTCTCTGGACTGCACATTCCTATGCTTCTATATTTTTGGTATATACAGTTATGGTTCGTATGTATAAACAGACCTTTGCATGTGCAAAACTGATTCTTGGTGAGCTTTCAGAGACTACATTAAGACCTTAATCATTTAGTGTTGTGGGCTTTTGGAAAGAAGGAGGTGGGTTTATTCTTTTGTTTTCTTTGAACATTGTATGTTAAATGTATACATGAAGGTAAACTGAAAGACCAGAAAAAGGAAGATTAATATAAAAGGAACATTTAACATTTACTTACATTACAGATAGGATCATGATAAACAAAATCAAATAAAGCTTGATTGGAATCTTTTATTACTAAAGATCTGATTTTCATGGTGCACTACAAGGCAACTTTTGTAAGAGATATGTGGTGGTTGTTTTAACATGTTCATATGGATGCTTCAAAATCTTGTATATATATTTTAACTAAAGAGAAGCTTGGGTAGAAAAGTTAGGATCTAGATCTGTATCTGAGCTATCCCGCCGCTCCAGGGTTTGGGTTTGGTTCTTATCTCTCTTTTAATGACGTAATTTAAAGACAAAAACATAGTTCAGTTTCCTTTTTGAGAGAGAACAAAGTTCACTTTATGAATAAAAAAAAAAAGAAAATTTACTTGATGGTATGCAAAGTCTCAGGGTTTTTTCCTCTGACCCTTTTTCTTCACAATCAACAATCTTCATATGAACTGACTTCAGTTTTCAAGGTACTCATTAGTATAATGAAAATAAAAGGGACAATTTTAAAAGAGGTTTTTTTTGTTTGTTTGCTTTTCTAAATCAGAAGCAAACAGAAGGCCAACTGTGAACAGAGAGTCCTCAAGGCATAAATGTGTCTGGCAGTGCTTACTGCCAAAGGTTGGTACTTCTGCAAATTTTACCCATAGTTATGTTACCTTAGTAGAGGAAACAGTGAACCAGAACCTGTACTTATCAAGGATCCAGCGTGTGGGATCCATTCTTCCTTGCCACATCACAGGCTAGATGTGCCTCTTCTTGCCGTGCCACTAGTTTTTGAATATGAAAAAAAGATCATAACTTATTTTACTGTCAAGAAGTTCATTCTCCTGTTGCAGATCTGTGCACAGATCTGTATATTATCAGTGGAATTGCTACTCTTAGACCTAAGAAAAAAGCGAGTCATAAGAAAGGCTTTATTTCTTGTGATAAATGTTGGTGTCATTTTTGCATTAACATATCCTTAGAATGTGTATAACAAGTAGATATATTTGCTAAAAACTGGCAAAAAAGCAGGCTTTTTTCTTTTTTCAATTCTTCAGAGTTGGTGCTGCAAAACATGGCTTTGACCAGCATATGGCACTACTTTCATTACTGTCTGCACCACCTCAGCAAGTTCATGATAATTTTGGTCAGCCATTTTTCCTGAGTATTCAGTAGTCATTTGCCATAGATTCATCAGTCTAGCCTCAGGGATACAGAGTCTTGGAAAACACAATAATGGGAAAAACTGCCTTTGCTCTTTATTCTTCTTTCAGCACTTAATACCACACCTCATGGAACAACTCCACACCTCCTTTCATGTCCTTCCTATCTCTCTGGTACATCCTTCCTCTAACCAGGAGCCAGCTCATCTCCCTAATCTCCTTCTGTTAAACACCTTTCTATTGCTTACAATACACTAAATATACAAATGTCCAAAAAGCACTCTAGATGCCCCGTAGCTTGACAAGCCACGTCTATAATTAGACAAGAACCTCATCAGCTAACAAAATATTACCATCGTGTTCTAACACCTTCTCCTTTTCCCTTGGCTCTGGTTCCCAACCACTTCCCTCTACCTTCCATGACTGTTTCTCTTTGCATTGCACTAAAGACTAACAGCATATTGAGGTAACTGCTTTCCATATTGCTAACATAGCCTGTTTGAGTGTTTGGTTATTAGTGAATAATGACGATAATAACAATAGTAATTCTGTTTGTATTCATGTTTGGCTCTCATTTGGTGCTGAAGTTTTTCTGACATAACGGCAACTCAGATAGAGAGACTCTGACATATGCTACTGCAGCAGCCAGTATTCCATGGAGAAGTTTATTTTAAACACTGTCACCACCGGCACTTCGCTTTTGTTATGGGACTAGTCTGGTTTTCAACAGTAACAACCACTAATTTGCCTACTTCCAAAATGAAAAGATCCTTTCTTTCTCTTTTCCTTTTTGCAAACTCTGTCTCATACATTTTGTTTTTATACAGGTCATCTGCTTGGAAACTGCAGGTGTCCTCTTTGGAGCTAGTTTCTGAGTGAAAACTAAACAGAATAAAGAACATAGGATGGAGCCCATGTCTTAGGAAACATGCAAATTTTCCCACTGGGACTACTTGTTTTTACATGAATTGATTCATTCAACCAACAAACTAATTGGAAAAACTTTACTTTGAGGGTGATAGAGCACTGGAACAGGCTGCCCGGAGAGGCTGTGGAGTCTCTTTCTCTGAAGATAGTCAAAACCCACATGGACATGATCCTGTGCAACTTGGTCCAGGTGAACCTGCTTTGGCAGGGGATTGAACTAGATGATCTCCGAAGGTCCCTCCCAACCCCTACCATTCTGTGATTCTGCGGTTCTGCGGTTCTGTGGTTCTTCATTAAAAGGTGGGGGCCGGGGGGGGGAGGCACAGCACAAATTAGCTAGGATGAGGAAGCTAGAAGTTGAGCGCAAAGCATTTTATCCCAAACTAGGTAGCTTGCTGGAGGACTAACCCAGTCTGTAGCAGTGTTTATACCTTATTACAACCCACTGCCTGACTAACCACAATCTGATCACACTCCTTTGCTGCCACAATAGCAAAAGGACATTTCAAGGAGAAGACATAGCAGAGGCAGTGCAGGGCTCATGGTGGGAAGGATCATTCTGTGCAGCCAAGAGGGAGGGCTTATATGGCTGACTATTAACTCCTCTGCCTGCGTCAGCCACGTTCCCTAGTGCCAAGATGGGACTCACTGATCCCACCTGTGTGATAGCTCCAGCCAGGACACCTGCTCCCCCTGCATTCCTCTCTAGACTACCAAGTATCCCAAGGTGGGCAGTTGTTTGCAAAGGAAGGTGTCCCCAAGCAGGCGGCTATCACTGAAGTATTTCAATGGAGCTCATTGACTTTGTTTCAGAAACCTGCTGTCTGACCATTACTTTGACTGTCATTCAGGCTTGCATGTTTGTGTGTGTTTGGTAAACATTTATTTGGAGCCCAGCTATATCAATGTGGTTTCTTCATACTGTATTTGTTGTGTAAAGAGTAAGAGATTGCAAGACCACTGCCCTGGCATCCCACTCCACTGGCTGCACAAGAGCTGTTTGCTTCACCCCTGGGTGTAGCAGCAGGCTCACTTGCCCCATGCACCCAGGACTTCAAGGAGCCTCCAGGAGCCACATGGCACTGGGACAGAAACTGATGTATATGCTGGGGCTCATTTATGCTCCCTTTCTTCATTAAAAGCAACAAAAAAATGAGAGGAATGAAGTTTCCTTGCTCTGCAGCCACCTTCTATATGTAAGGCAAGAAGCTGTAGGAAACAATGTCTCCCCACTTTTGTAAAAGCTGAAAACATCTTCCTCCTCTCTCCTGCCTGTGGTTAGAGGAGGAACACTTCCATGGCATGCTACTTCTCACCTGGCACAGCAAGAGCTGCCCATCCTGTTTCCATTGACTTCTCCAGTGGTTGTGTTAAACAATACAATGGAGTATTTATGTGTCAGTGTTAGGAGCAGGTTATTAAGTAAAACCCATCATAAATAGAGCCGTTAATTCAGTTGCTGGCATGGCGCTCTGTTATCTTCTCAATACCTCCCAGAGGGTATTAGTCTTACCTTTTCGTTTGAGTTGGCAGCAGAGTTATTTTTTTGCACCTGCTGCTCTACTCCGATAACAACACAGGTCAGCTTTAATTTGTTGGAATATAAACAAAAGAGCAAAGCCAGGCATCTGCCTCAACAGCCTGGGCCGGTTTGACGATAGAGCTTTTCCCGCTGGGTTTTGTACAAATGTACTTTTTTGATTCTTACATGAACTCTCTCCCACTTCATAAATAGTTCTTTGCTACAGAATAGGCTGGTGTTGGAGGAGAGCTCAATACTGTATTTTTCCATCAACTGAAACCTCAACAGGTCAAAGTAATGCACTGTTCTAAGACTTAATTCGGAAGAGGTGTCATATAAAATACATAAAGGAAAATCAGCTGAGGCACAGTGGTTTGAAAATTAGCAGGAAAAAGCAACAAATTAAATGTAAGCAGTAAAGGAACTTTCTTGAGAGATAAAGAAATCCTGAAGCACTGGGAGGGTTTACCTTCCCATATGAACCTACAGGCACTCCAACCCTTAATCTGCTATTAAAAAAAAAAAAAGAAAATAAAAAAAAAGTCCATGAGAAGTAGGTAGTTGGGTGGGAACAGGGCTACTTTTAAGTTCTTCTGAAAATTAAGCCTGCAGGGCTCATCTACTGTAAAAGTGTCCACAGTGATGGAAGAACTCTTGAAACACTGGCAACTATAGAGCAGGAAAGAAGAGCACACAGACAGCAAAGGCAGAAAATAGCACAAAGCACAGAAATAAAGGAAAGAACTAACATTAACTCTGTATTACAAAAAGGAAAATTGAGACACAGAGCTGAAATTATTTGCTTAAGTCATATAAAAGTTAATGGACAAGTCAGTCCAACTCATATCTTCCTGTTCAAGCTCCATTGCTATCCATTGCATCACATCTCCAGTAAAAATTTCAACATGCAGATGAGTTTGAATGATCATGGGTTTTTGAGGGCAAAGAGAAGGTATTAAATAGGGAAAGAATTTTCTATAAAATAGAGACCTGTTCAGACTGAAACCAAGATGCTTCTATGGATCGTGGTTATAATGTGCCTTGCAGAGATTTGAATGTTAAGTTAGCCAAACAATTAAATCCACACTTGAAGTATTAAATCAAAAGAGCTGCCCTTGACCTATGTATGATCCTGAAAATAAGCTAGAAATTCCTAAGTAGAGCTGGCTGAGATTCAAAATTTCAGTTCTGTGGAACTGTGGCTATTTAAAGTCTTTTTTTTTCCTTCCTTCCTTTTTTTTTTTTTTTNNNTTTTTTTTTTTTTTTTCTTTTTTATCACAATGAAAGAAAGGCATTTTAAAAAGCAAGTTCCCTGGCAACAGAGAGGGAGGCTCCCCACCCCAATCAACTGACATGTAAAAACCTATGTTCAAGTTGTCCAAGTAACAAAAGTGCAACTCAGCATGTTACGCAGAATTGTTTATAAAAGACAGAAATTATTAAATATCAAACTAAGATATTACTGCAAACAGGCAGTAATGTCACCACAGAGCAGTTACGCTGGAAGCAATAAACTTGCCTAACATGGCTGTTGTGCACATGAACACCAGGGTATCCTCTGCAGAGCCTCAACACGGTAAACTTGAAATGCAGCCTCTGTGGACTACCAGATTTGACTGTCTCACATGCTACCAAGGATGTGAAATTTGCAATCCTGTTCCTTTTCTTTCACTGATTGCTGCTATTCCGTCTCTTCCTCCTTAATTCTTTTGTTTCTTTTTTTTTTTTAATTTTTGTTTCATATTTTTCCTGTCTCTTTAATTTTTTTTTGCCTTCTACCTAGTCAAACTGGCTGACCTGGCCAAGGAAGCTTCTTTCAAACACCACTGTAAGCCTTTAACCAGTAAGACAGACCATATTCCATTATCTATCTGGCACAAGGGTACCAGATCTTACAGCAACTGCAGCGTTTGTGGCTGTGGACAAGTCGGAAACAGGGAAAAAAGCTTGCTTCCCTCTGTTCTATTTACTTCCCTGTACAGGTATGTATCTCACTTTAGTCCCCAAAGTAACTGGGGCAGGTTCCACCAACAAAACCAATAAAAACATATCCAAATTATTTCAAACAAATATATTCTTCAAAAGAAGATTTATTACCACGTCAATTATACCCACTTGAACATTGTTCTAGGAAGGGATAGTTAGCAGAGATCCTTATAAGCGCTATTTTCAAGTGCTGGGGAGTTTTTTTCTTTTCTTTTTATCTTTAATGACTAAATCTTCATAAGATTTTTAATATTGAAGATGTGTCATATTGTAAGGCAGGCTGATACCTTGATTCTAAATGCTCCAAAGCCCTGTTAGCTTTTCTCATGTGTAGCAGCACTGATTATGTTAACACCTTCAAGTCTGTACTTCCCTCCATTGTGTCAATGTTAGAATAGAAAAGCCTGGCTGGTGCTAGAGCTGCAGGCCTGTTGCTTATTGTCCAGGGCTTGGGTAAGGGCAGCCCTGGGCACACCAGCTCTCAGGCCATGCACATGTTTCTGCAGGAAAAGCTACTGCAGCACAGGGCAAAAACAGCAGGCATGGAAGTCGCAGACAGCTTGGGCTAGGGTTCTTGGCATAAGCAGCCCCTTGCTTGCTGCAGGACAGTGCTAGTCACTCATTTACACCCACCGACAAAATACACATATATACCAAATACAAATAGCTTTGCATTTTAAAGGATTAAATGAAGGAATTATTCAGATTAGAAAACAAAATTTGTTGAAATTTGGGTTAATATTTGAATTCCTATTTTAAAACTAAAGCAAGAAATCCTGTGCAGGAGATAAGGGATGTGCGTGTGCATGTACTTTGTGCATTATGTTTGTGTGAGTGTATGGATATTGGGAGGGGCTGCAGGCAGACTAAGAAAAATTTACTGGATCAACTACATTTTGGCTATCATCCAAAAACATTTAATCATTTGAGATCTTAAAGAAGGAAGAGAAGTTTCTACCAGTTCTTACAAAGTATTGCAGCTCCATCAAAAAAAGTCTTAGGGAGGATAAGGATATCTACACGCCAATAAATGAAGGAAAAACTGTATCTATTTCATTTTTTATATCCCGCTTTTGATAAGTCTGTAAGGATATCTTACTCATCTAGTTCCCTATGAATTCAGTCTTCTAAAACTTTTTTATTTTCCTCTGTCAGGGCAGCTGCCTGGGAATATTACAACTAAAGTCTGTTTTATGTGCGTAGTGTGTTAGATGCCACTGCAAAAGAGATGAGAACAGTGCCCTTGAATGTGCCACAATTTGACTCCCTGATAAAGCTCCTCCATAGCCATGCCAATCTATGAGACAATTGCTTAACCAAGCATAGTTTGAAAGTGCATCATCAAGATGCAAGCTTCTAAACTGTTGTGTAATATAATTATATATTTCAATAAAAATCATTAAGAAAGTTTGGGGCAATCATTATACCATGGACCTAGTCTGATTCCTGACCATAGCATCTTGGGCAGTTTTACACAGGTTTGTTAATTACATAGCAATTAGGTACCTGCTCACTGCCAGATGAAAGAAAACCCAGAGCCATTTTAAAAAACAAAAACAATTATTCTGATGATGGCACTAGTAATTTGGACAATAGAGCATATTCCTACACACAGTTGCTTAATGCTTACAGACTTGTAGGGACCCAGGAGACTATTCTGGCTACATTTGATTGTAAGCTGAGGAAATACCTCAAGTGTTTGTGTCTTCCATAATAGGCAGGAACTTCTATTTTATTGTATGTGTTCGCAGATCCTTTAAGTAGAATGACTTTCTTTTCATCATTGCAAAGCAATTCTCTTTTACTGCCCTATCTTATTGGTCTATAACCAGTGATTATCCAGCCCCAGCTAACTGTTTTGTCTACTAGTTCTCAAACTCTTTCCTGTGAGTGAATCTCAATTCACAAGATCAGCAGAAGAATAGGTAACAATAACCACGTGCAATGACAGCTTTTGGAAAGGGAGCCTTTGAGGGTTCATCCTCACCCGTCTATAGACCAACGACCAACAAATGTCCCAACTATTTTAGGCATTCAGTGAGGGATTTGGTGCAAGCTGCATCTCCAGTAGACCTCAAAGCAGCTCTCATACTAAGACAGACTCCCAACTTCCACAGAAACCAAATTAATCCTTACTTTTCAATATGCCAGCTATGTAACAAACCCTTCTTTCCTTACCCATTTTATCAGCAGAGTTACAAATTTCACCGTTACCAAGTCCGCAAGGTACTCTTTTTTTGAAAACTTACTGAAATAAATCCTTGATTCATCAGGGCCCAAAAAATATGTGTAAGCTGCAGTGTGCTGAAGGCAGGGACAGGGAGAAAGAGAAGCAGGCATTTGTAGTTAGAGATCCTGAAGTGCCTTTGAGCACTATGTTGGCTGAGCAGCTGAAACCAGCATGCTTTGCTGAATATGTTGTAGGACTTCGTTGGTGCTCAAAAGGCACTTATTATTAGGAAAAACGCTCCGTGAGTTTATGCTTGAAAGTTCAATAGTAACTAAGCTGTGAGACTGGGCAGAGACTTTACTTCACTAAACATCACAAGCTATGCAAGCTACAAAAATCGTTAGCATTTCTGTTCATTTCCTCATGTACAGCAAAGCCTTTATATTTGGTTCTACCACATCCTAACATCATGTGTCATTAGCAATGAGAACTGACAATTAAGTTTGTGACCCTTTTCTTTTTATGTGTTGCTTGCCGCAGGGATGCCTAGTCCTCAAGAAGAATACCTACTTTACAACTGTAGGAAGGCTGATGAGAAAGAGTGAACTGCAAGACCACAGAAAATCCTATAAAGGGTGGTCACACTACCATCAGAATAAGAAGGGGTCATTCATCTCTATCAGTAGCTTAGTCTCAGCACACTGACCAATTTTTAAGCCCAGCAGGTCTGTCCTGTAGCACCGACTTTCCAACCTGTCTCTCCATACAGTGGGTCATTGTTCCAGTTCACAGAGATGGTATTAATCATATTGCAGAAAGAGTTCAGACGCTTGTGTGGAAATTGAATCTAAGCAAGTAAACAGCAAGAGAAAGCACATAACTGTAGACTCCACAGAATGGATCTGGATTACATTGCAGTCAGTGGAAAGTTTGCATGGGAGAAGACTGAATGATTTGGTCCTGAGTCTAAGTTAGACATGTTTATAAAGAGTGTGTAAGGAGCGAACAAGGGAGGGAAGGCAAGCGCCGATTCTGGAAAGGTGTCATGGCTCATAGACAGTTCTCTGAGTTCACTGAGGCAAAATTATACATAAATATTCAGTTTCTCAGCAGGTGTAGAATTTCATCCTCGCAGGGTTTTTTTGATGCGAATTGCTGTGGGACTGGCAACAGGCTAACACACCAGTCCTGTCTGGACACAGACACACCTACAGAAATCCTCCTTTTTCCTCTCTAATCTCTCTTCATCTGTGTCTCTGGATGATTTTTGCTTTTTAGTTTGATCTCTCTCCATTGCAATTTGTTACTTTGCACCTCCCAGACAGAACAAGTACTGATGTTAACCATAAAATTCATTGGGAATGGAAAAAAATTAAGGAAGTTCAGTGGGAGCCAAATGATTTAAGTTTGTCTTTGTCCAACTGTCCTATTGTCTGTTTCCACCACTGCTGATTACTCACAACATCCTGAGAATTTCTGAAGTAATGAAATTACTATGGTAATACAATAGCATATTCTTTCAGGTGACAAGAGAGTGATAATATCCCATGTTAAGCAGATTACATTCTATTACCTGATCTCACCACTACTGGGATAATATGTATTGTTGTCACCCTATAAATTGCTGTGAAGGGCTACCTAATTTGTGCTGGGGCAAATAAAGCATTATTCTGGTCTGATAAGAGATCCTTTACTAGGACTCGGGAAAATTATACATTTTTGACATCCTCACAGGCTTTATAAATGACGCTAGGCCTAACAAATATGAAAAAACAAATGCAAGCAAACATCAACTCTACTAATGATAACCTCATCTCTGTATGTAGGACCAATGCTCGAAGGAGAGATGGGGGTCTGGAGGATGATGACTCTAAGTAAGCCTTGTGCACACTTTATAAATCCCTGGCCCTGAACTCCCAGTATTTGACTCATATTGCCTTTGTGTTCAGTACTGCTGTTCCTACAGCCTGTGTTCAGTCCTGACATTCAAATTTCACAGTAGCTGTTGAAAAATTAGAGGAGACCATTGAAGTGATTAAAGGATGGAAAAGCTTACAGTGGAACAGGTTGAGGTCCTAGAGGTTTTCACTCTGGTTTGAGTTTTTCCATGAAAGGGAATAGCCTGTGGAGCTCAGACTACCACAATTATCAAAGACTAGGCTAAGGAAGGACTTTTGCCCAGCTACCTACACATTGAATAGAAATTTGCCACCCAGAGGAACCTCACACTAACCATCAAAAGACAAGAAAATCAGGTGGCCAAATGTTGAAGCTATACCACGTCAGACTGAAAACGAGATAAAATATTTTTAGATGAATGGTATTTAATTGCTGGGGAACTTAGAAAAGTTCTGGTGAATTTCCAGTCGTTGGAATTCTGGACTTTTTTTTTCAAGATTGTAAGTTTTCTAGAAGATAAGCTGTACTTCAAGTCACCTGATTAAACTCTGGGAAGTCCTACATTGTTACTGCAACAAGCACTTCTATTTTTGAAAACTATAAGGGCCAGGAATTAAACCATCATTAATTGTGACATTTGTTGGTGAAACACCTTAATCCTGTTGCTTTTCTAGTTTTAATTGCAACTGTTTCCCTTGGTTTCTGCATTTGCATTAAATATAAAATTGATGTATTTGCTAGCTCTGGTATTTTCTAAAGTGCAAAACAGATGTCAGAAAACCAGCTTAAATTGCTACCAGCAAATTTGCTATTAAAAAACCCCCAAACTTAAAAGGAGTGCATTTTTTTATTCCACTGAGATTTTCACAAATTACAGGAAATACTGGTGCAAGATAGGTATATTGAACACAGTCCCATATGACACAAGTACAAATAAAATCACTAAATGAAACTTTTACCTCAAGGTTTATTTCTGTGATTATGAATTGTTTCATAGTCTAAAGAACAGGAAAAAAAAGGATAGTTGGATGTACGTTAGAAGTAAAGGGGACATATGATATTTTTAGATGAAGTAATCCAAAAGCATTACTGATAAAATTCAATAACTTTGTCACAATATACACAAGATTATGTGCCTATAATGTCTTATGTAGTGAAATGCAAACATTTATCACGAAGCCCATTACACATATTTTACAAAATAAACATAATTTTGAGCAACTTTTTCTTTACATTCACTTCTACCATTATTTAAACAGCTGTATCTGTACCTTAAGGAGACAATTCTGGTTCTATTAAAATAAAATTACCATTGAAAGAGAAATAAATTAAACATACAAAGACACTGCAGGCCTCTACTCACACTGTGTTTACCTATCCAGTGCTTGGAGCTGGGTTCTCTGTGGTGCTTTAGCTTAGAAGGGACTAAGATCAGCAGAACCCCCCTCACCACAGGAATTGCCAAGAAATTGCCTTGAGGATAAAACTGAACAAATTATAAATGTACTTCAGGATTTTTTGTTATCAGCACAATCACCATCAACATTCTCATCACTAAAAGCAACAGAAACGCTGTCGTCGTAAACTGTGTCCCAGTTCTGTGACACCAGCACTCTCAATGGTATTGAGAAGGTTCACTTTCTCACCCCTTGCCTTACTGAACAGATGAGAACTTCATGGATAAAAGCAGCAGATTTAGGACCCAAAATATTATTAGATGTATCGTAATAAAAAGGATCCTCAGAAAACTTTAAGTAATCCTGACAAAGCCACTGGCTCAATTCAAAGTAAGTGATATTCTGGGTAAGCAAAGGCAGCAGATCTGGCCCTAGTCAAACATAAACACAACAGAAATATTTAAGCAGAAGTAAGATACCAGTTTAAAATAGGAAACCAGAAGTCTTTATTGTAACGTTAAAAAGCCTTTTGATCAAATGAGCTTAGCTGCTGTTCCAAAGCGGGAAGGGAGGGGCTCAGTAGGGTGGGAATGAGTCCAGTAGACATTTCTTTGTTGTTTTTTTTTATTTTCACTGGTGTTAATTTAAAGGAAGTATATTAAAAAAAAAAAATGTCCCAAACACCTTACCTCATTTAGCTGCAGATTCTGGAGCGGAAATCCTTAAATGAGACAACAGGAAAACTGTCCACAGAACTGTAGGCTGGATAAACACAGGTACTAGGTTATGTCTCCTAAAGACTCCCAGGAGTGAAGATAAATGGATGTGATATTAATTTTAAAACATTTTGCTGAACACTTAGGCAGCCAATAAGGAAATTCCTTAGGTCACTTCCTGTTCGTTTGATTGGGTCTGCAACAACAACAACCAGGATGAGGCTGGGAGCATTTGCATAAGGCCAACTCAGTCCTCAGTATTCAAAGAGAACAGGTCTAACCAGGTTACACGCGTGGCTCCAGAACAAAAGAAAAATCTGGTAATGGATGAGGGATTGATTTCTTTGTAGTTGTTTTTTTAAGACCATCCCTTTTTTTTTTTTTTAATGGAGGTTATTTCAGGTAGATAAGGAGATTATAATTAGAATGAGGATAACTGAAAAGCAGGAATGTCCTAAATTAAAATTAGTCTGGAAATAACATTAAGAGATGCATGGTATGGAATACGCCTGTACTGGCAGGGAAGTGGACTGACTAAGCCAATATCATGGGCTCAATTCTTTTCATACCTTGAGCATCCTACAAAATGCATGAATTTGCAGAAAGGGGAGTCTCTTTGCCTTGCAGCTTCTCTGGGTATCTGAGAGAAAGTAAAACCAAAATGGGTGAAGAAAAATCATCACTGTATGTGTATGTGGCATTGAGTATGGCAGCTCAGCTACGTGCAGGTTATCAGGGCAGAAAATCAGCAGACGCATGCTCAGTTTTACATTGCTCTTAAACTTTCTAATTCTGAATGTTAAGATCAGCAGGGGAAAGCTAAAACTTTTCTTAAGGCACCTGCTCCACAGCATGTGGAAGTCAGGCAAAATATTTTTGCTTGTTCCTCTGAGCCATGGCTTGGTCATTGTATTAGAGGCCGTTCAATAATTCAGTCATCAGTTCAACTCTCAATTCAGGTGAAGCGTAAGGAAAGGCTGTTTCCTCATGGAAGATCTGTGCTTGCAGGACAGTTCTAAGAGTAGAGTCCAAAGTTTTCCTTGACTACGTGTGAGTTACCCCTCCAGCTTGCAACCATGAACCTGAGCAGGAAACAAGGTGCCTAAACGAAAATATGAACCTTCATCTGTTTCACATTATTGCACTAGTCAGAAAAGGCACCTAACATGAAAACAGCTAAAAATGTAGTAACATAGGAAGGTTCGAGGTTTCATTAATCTGTAAGCATAAAACACAGGAAGTGCTGAATATACAGTGACTGTTCAGTCGTCTATGTGGAGTGAATTTTCAAGTCTTTGTTCACTTTTGGTTCCAGGGCTTATCATAAATCTCCCTCCCAACAGATGCTGACAAGCATTCTCAGTGCTACATTTACCAAGCACAGGGAATGAATTGTCCTTTAACATCCACAGATACTATTAATTATTAACCAATGCTCATTGTCAGTGTAGGGAAAACATTTCATATGTGTTATTTATGCTAAACCTGATTTCAAGATGATTAGAAATGTCACCTTTGTTCCTATCATCCACACTAACACCAATTACATTAAAACCTTAGTTGGTTTTGTTCACACAGATAAGCTGCATGTGTGTACAAGTGTTGCTTGGGAAGATCCCATCATTTTTCACCCAGGTTATAGTCAAGATCCATGGCTGCTCACCTTGGTTCTCACCTATCAAAGAAAGTTGTCCTTGAGGAAGAAGGAATACTTGCAGAGCACCAAAGGTTAAGGATATCACTGAAAACAGCTAGGCAACTGTTTGGAGTTTTCATAAGTAGGTCTAGTAATTATAAGATTTCTCTAAGCGTTCATGTCATGGAGTCTAAGTATTTGCATAAAAGTTTATGTTTTGGTGAATATTTATACTAAGGTTTTCATCATCAAAATAATGTCTTATCATCATATCAGCAAGAATGATCAGTCCAGAGTAGGTGAGCAGGAAAAAGTTAAGAAGTAAGCAAAGAATGAGAAACCAATGAAGAGCACTTCTTTTCTGAGGAAGGACATCTTTAACTAGGAACCCACCTTTTATATCGTTCCACTGAGCTAAACATGGTAGAGTAGAGAGTCACACTGAAATACACCTCATTTGTATGCTGCAGAAGCAGCACAGGAGGATGTGACTACTGAATCTCAACATAGCTAGGGAAATCAGACTTCTACTGCTAGAAAGGACACCAGCAATAGCAGCAGAGATTTGGTTCAAATACGGTACTTAGACTGGTGTGTCACTTTCTGTTTGTATGGCTGTAAGACTTTTCTGTCTTAGCTCCCAAGGGCAGAGACAGCTGTAGTTGCTAAGGCCCAGGATACTTCCAGACAGACAAAAAAGCACATTGTACCAACAGGTCTGGGCAAGGTGAGGCTAACTTGGCCAGCACACCAGCATGCATTATTTAGTAGTGTGCTATTTTCAAAGGCAGACTGCCACATAGGGTGGTGGCTCCTTAAATTTACTGCCCTGCTTGGCCAGCTATGCTGCCCCCATGCTCCCAAGTATGCTTATTGACACTTACATGTGGTTCAGCACAGAGAGGATTATGAATGGCTTTTGGAGACAGGCAGACCTTTCCCTCTGCATATCCTCTAGCACTGCAGCCACAAAATTAACATGACGTTGGTCCCCACACAACTCTAGGTGGCAGAGAAAACATGAAAACTTCTATAATTAGGAGCTAGGAGGACACATTCACAGTATGGCAGAAGTGTCAGTGCAGATTCCCAGAATTAATTTAATTATAGCCATCAAGCATCGAGGAAATTATCTAAATCTGTCTAGATTCTTAAATTGGCGTCTGTTACTGCAATGTCTGACACCTGATGAAAACAAAGAACAAATGTATGTTAATTTTTACTTTTTCATTAATATTAATCTCTGCTTCATTTGTTAAATTCCAGTGGAATATCAAAAGGAAAGTATAAGAAGCTGACATGTAGGTTAGACATGCCAAGCAATCAGAGAATTCAGGGTATGATGTTCCTGCTTTCATTCTGTCTTCTGATCTGTCTTCTGATCAGACACAACTTTATAAAGTTTGCTGTAAAATAATACACTTTCTGTAAAAACATTGCTACAGAAGTCAGAAGGAGCGGGACGGATGCTATTTCCAAACTGAGTTTGATGTTACAGGCATGCACCACCTATTACTAAGATTGCCCATTACTTAGGTTTGCAAGACCTTGTAATTTTTTCTTTACAGTTTGCCAAATTTTAGACCTTAATTGTTTGGCTAAATTGAATTTTTCCATCATGGACATTTGCTATGCAACAAAATTTTGAATAATTGTCATCCATAATAGTGTAGGTTTTTTCAACAAATTAAAAAAGACAGGGGAAAAATACTGTTCTTTGTATTCACAGTAAAAAACATACCTGCCTCAGCAATATTTATGTTTGAAGCAAGGACTGATTACAACAGGCTGTTCAGTTAAGGGTGTGCTATTTACCATTCCCAATAAAATCCAACCAAAATTAGCCAGTTTAAAGCTTATTGACAAATCATAATGGATTCCATGATGAAAAGCTGCATTCCCTGCGGCTTCCTTCTACACTGATCGTTCTCCATTTCCTGGCTTCACAGAGCTTTCCCAGCAGCTAACAAAGGTTATTGCTGTGAGTCCACCCTCCTGAAAAGGCACATTTTCCAGTGAGTCCCCCATTTGGTCCAGCTGCTACTTTCAGTATAACTGGCAGATGTCTCTCCAGGGGATCTAAAGGTTTCATTTGTGGGCTTAACCCACAGGACACTCAATGCTGAAACACCTATCTTTGCTCACCACGTATTCAAAACCTAGAAACCATACACAAGAAACAGAGCTAGAAGAACATTATTAACATTGTGACAAGTTAGAAGGTACTGTTCTTCAAATACAGATAAGATGGTACTCATTCGAAGAGAAGCTTGCCAATACTATGCATTCAGGGAGTGGCCCTGAGCTGCACATGAATCAAACTTGCTCTGAAAACTTCTATGCATTTCCTCATGAGTTTTCTTATAGTGTTCATCCTCATGGTATTTGAGGTATTATAGTAACACATTTATTTATAATGTAAATAAACATTTAATATATGTACATTAGTGTATTACATTATTTTAATGCATTAGCACTAATATTACAGTATTAGCACGAATATATTTATTTCTCTTTATGCTTCCCTAGTGAGGTGAGAATAATTTATTATCCCTATTTTAATGGGGAATCCTAAAAAGATCAAGATAAGAGTGTTTAATAATTCAAGGTATCCATTCTGAGATGCCTAAGTACCATGTATTTAGAGCACTTAGTATTCTATGGTTATGTAAAGTACTGAAAGCACAGCTCCTGTTCACTTCCATTTCAGATCTTAGTGCTTAGCAGTTCTGTGAATCAGACGCCTTTTCTCCCAGAAAAAAAAATTATTTTTTTAAAAAATACGAACAAATTGTGGCATCAGTCTAGAAAACAGTCTAAGCATTTTGTCTGGATTTTTCCGAACATATTCAACCTCAAGCAAAAGCCCATTATAGCTCTGCTGGTCCCCATTTGGGTAAATTATAAGCAAAGGTAGTAACTATGAGGAGCTGGGCAATGATCACAAAAGACTATCAGCTTTGCATACAATTCTATAAAGGTTTGATTTCTAAACCAATACAGTTATGTATGTTAATATTTCTTCAGCTTCTTCACACACATCCCAGTCGTCAGACAGACCCTAACTTGCTGTAAACTGGAACCAATGAACTAGAAGTAGGTGAGTAACAAAGCCCTTTAGTTCTGTACGCTCTCCTGATAAAGAGGAGATATCCTGCAAATCCAGATATACCTCAAAGGGAGTATTGGACAATCTGATGAACAAAGGGATAAAACCAAGCCCACTCCAATTCCTACCCCATCAAAGCCAGCTGCCAGCCAGAAAGTACCACCTAAGCACCACTTCTGCTGCTGGGAAGGAGCCCCCCGTCTTGACACTTTGGTCTACTTTCTATACATCACAGCTCAAGGGATGGACACTTTCTTGGAAAAGTCACAGTGGTTTTTCTTACTGTGGCAGTCTAAAGGTAAAGAAAAGGAAAAAAACAGTGTGCACCTCTTAATTTAAGGACTTGCAAGAAAAAATATGCAAGAATCTTTGTAAGGATCACTGCAAAACCACCCATGCTCTGAGAGAGAGATTCAAGGAAAAAAAATGTAGACACCTGCACTAAGAAATACAATGGGGATAGGGTAGAAATCAAACAAAATTATAAAGAACAAGTTAAGTTTTCCATGGAAAACATGAGAGTAACAAAGGGCTAGAATGAACCAGAAGGGCAAACATGAATTTCTTACATAAACACTGAAAGAAAAAAAAGCAAATCCTAAAGAGAATATAGGCTTATTATTAATTATGTATTTGTCTTGGTCTCCTCAGTGTGCAGGTCAAACCTGCTCAGTGTAACAGTGCAGTAGTATCCAGCCACTCCTTTGTGCAAGAGCTACCGTTGTTGCTTAAACTGTTGGAAGTAAACTTGTATGAGAAATGGGGAGAGAGATATTAATATTAATAAATAAATCCGTGACAAATAAAAAGATATGTAGCACTGGGGAGACCATTAAATCCCATGCAGCATCAGTAATGTTTTGTTTCTTATTTGAAAGAAAAATGTGAAGAATTTGTAGGGAGTTAACAGGACCAATTGGTAAGAAACTACTTAAAAGACTATTTTCTGCCCATATGAACTGAAGCAGTTCCATGGATTTCTGTGAGGTTTTGGCAGTGTATCTAACAGTATTTTTTTAATATAGTTGTGTATACTGCCTTTTCAGGAGTAAAAAAAAATTATTATGAGGCTGTACTGACTGTGCAATGATCTCTCAGAGAAAAAGCTTCGTAACTATGCAATAGTACGTGTTAAACAACAGGCAGGGCAAAATGACCTAATGGGTCTTTTCTATCTGTTGTGGTTTGAATCTCTTAGCAAACACTGTGATGCTGCCTGGACTAAAGCAAAACAAACCCTTTGATTTTTGAGAACATAACTCTATCTTTCACTGAATGCAAACATAAAGTAATGCACAAAGAGTAACAAAGGAACACAAATACGGCGAGATAAAATTTTAGCAGGGCTCAAATACTTTTCCTGTTACATTCGTAAACAAGGACATGATAAAACCACAAGGGTCAGAAGAAGCACAACCATTCCTATGCATTTTGCAACTCTCGCTCCCAAAATTTGGTGAATATAGAAGTATGTTTGTGCTAGGACTCTTTATAATTACAAACCCTAGATGCCACTGATACACAGAGATAGGAACTAGAGCACAGTTATAAAGCTTAGAATAAGTCTTGTGTCACGCGGATACCTTGTTATTGAGCTACAAATATAAGAAAAAGTGGGTATAAGCACTGTAGGTTGGCTGGACAAGAGTTGAAGTTCATTCCTCCACTTAGATCCTCATTAGTGATTCTGTGTCTGTATTTTGCTATGGCATTTTATATACAGCATATAAAGTCTAACTTTTTAGGAAACCTACAAATGGGTAAGTGGTTCTCAGCTGCAGAACGCCAATTCTAACAGTGTTTCTTATCAAATTAAACTTTTCCCAGTTTAAGGGTGTTGGATTCCCTAAGAACCCGCTGGGGTCCTTGGTTTGAACATTCCCAAAATTAAAAGCTGTTCAGAGGAGAGGATTTGATCTGAGATAATCTCCAGCAGAGACCCACAAGGAGCATGCATGGTTTCTTTTATGTGCTGGGAAAGCAGGAAATTAAAAGTAAGGACAACAGGCTGCCAAAAGACCAGTTATATGTCATAAGGACAGATCAAGGAGCCTATAAAAGGGGAATGAAAAGGGGTGGCAGGGCCAATTATGTGAAAATGGAAGTTGGTCATACTGTAATCAGCTACATTTCAAGGGAGTCACCCTTATAATCCATATGGCGTGGCAAAATGAAATAGAAATGAGGAGTCAAGGGCATTCCTGGACACAAATACCCACAACCAGATTTAGATCAAAAGCAGTTCAAGGACATGATGGCACAACACAGGTCCTAACTGGGAATACAGAGACAGATTGGGGTGCAGAGTGTCTGGCTGGGAGATTATGGATTTGATTAGTTATGAGGAATCTATGGCACAAGTGCTGCTCCCCTGGGTTGCTCAAGTAGGAATATGACCAACGGAGACTCATGGCAGCATGACTTGGGTGACCAAGTCCTTCAATGTGAACTTCTCACTCTTCAGACGTTGAAGAATAATAAGATTCTGTATGAGTGCATTTTCATGCATGTCTGCATGCATGTGGGTGAGCATTGCATTAGTGAATGACTAAGGAGGGGATAAAGTAAGACACTCATTATGCATATGTCTCTCTTGGTGCATAAATGTGAGCTGAGTGCATTCAAGTGGGTACATTAATCTATTTGGAAAATGCATTAAAGAAGCCTCCAAGATTTCAGCATTTAGAGTCAGGGAGTGGACACATCTGCCACAAGGCAAAATTGGAATAGCTTCACAGAAATGAATGAAGGGGTCTAAGAACTGCATAGGTACAAAGGACATTAAAAACCCAACCCTTCATAGTTCAAGTTAACCTTAAGACTCATACCAGAACAGGTCTTTTGGGGACATCTCAAAGCAAGCAGCTACCTACAAGATAGCATGAGGTGTGAACAATTCATAAGCTAACTTCCAATCTTTGTGATTATAAGAGGATTTCCTTGGCCAGCGTCTGAGTGGGGGAGCGAGGGTTAACCCTTGAACATAGCTATAGCAGGCAAACCTTTCCAAACCAGTTTATCCCAACTCCAATATCTACACAATGCTCAGTGCCTGTGAGATGCAAATATCAGGTTTATGATTAACTGTGTTAAAATTCCATGGAACTGCAAGTACTTTTATTTGTTTGTATAATGAAATTGAAACAATGCACCCTTTCCTTGCTATACGTTCACTTTGCTAGCAGTTAAAAGGAAATCTTTCAGTAGGTATATTTGCCATATCCTTATATGCCCCAGAAGTTTCCTTCACATTCCTTTGTTGGACATACCAGTACACTATCTGCCAGCGAATATGCATGTTCAATGCATGTGTGACCAGGGAAAATATTGTTCTATTGGAGATGGAGGATAGGCTAAGCAAGTATCTTACACTGACCTCAGAGAAAGTCAGCTGGTTCTCACTCCAAAACTCACACTGTGGAGCACACGCTTTTGCTAAGCAGCACATAGCTTCAGAGGCCTGGTTGTTCATCTGGGTTCTACCACAGCCTTTCAGCAATTTGTCTCTCTAGGTCTATCTAATCTACGCTGCTAGTAAGGTAACTCTTGAAACACTGTAACACTATAAAGATGAATGCATTCCTGTTTGTGAGACATTCTAAGTTTCAGTGGATATGTCTAGATATGAAGACTCTACAGATTTAAGTAGGGACCCCATAAACAAAGGTCTTGCATATACCAGACTATTGTGCTAGCACTTATCCTGCTAATTAAAGTTGAGGGGCACAGAAGTTAAACCTTTGTCCTTAGGGTTCTGCTGCACTAGTCTTTAAGATGGGCTGTCTGCATCTGATAGCTACAATATTATCCTGATGCCTCTGCAAATATTTCATTTTTCTAATCCTTACATTTGGCACTTTGTTCTCAGCTGAAAGTATGTGTACATGCATTTTGCCAGAAGGAGGAGCCAATTTTATTCAGCTATGTGGCACTGAAGAGCTGCATTTGCCTTTTACCAACCAGGCTGTTTAATCGTGGAGAGTGACTATCTGAACAGTATTGCAGGTACTGAAGTGAGGCACACTGACACGAAACTCACACTTCATCACCCCTGTACAGGGTTACTGTGCAACATTGCCCTACTCAGAATTAATTATTTGATTTACTTAGAAAAACCTTCTTCCAGGTTACTCCTGTGCTCTTCCTGAAATGGCTTATAGCAGCTGGCATGGTGTATGCATCTGTGGGAGGAAAGAATGAGAAAAATCTTAGTGACTTTACTAGGACTTATTCTGCGGCTTGCAAATAAGACTCAGTGACCCACAGAAACACAGCCCTTAATTTCAAAGGAGCGACTCTGTCCTTCAGCTGCTCCCTGTTCTTCTAGTAAGCCAGTGAAAACCTTGGAGCTGGAATTGAGATCTTCAGGAAACTTCATTGCTGGTCTCACGCCCTGCAGGCAATCCTTCTACTTACATGCAGTTTACACAGGAGAACTCTACAAGCTTATTTTGTGTGAAAGTAATTCTATTTAAGTACCAGGACATATTAACAGGCAGCAATGTTTTCTGCAGTCACCTTTGTAGTGGGAGTCAACCCCCCAAAAAGAGTGAAATGAGCTGCTGATTAAGCAGACAGGTGGCTTTACCATGCACCTCCACACACATAGAGACATTGCAGAAATGCCTCTAAAGAGCATGCCTGAAAGAAGTATCTATGGAGCAGCCACATCTGAAGGAAAGAATGGACCCAGTTTAAGTCAATTTCTGTACTAGGAGATGGCACCATTGCTACTAAAATGATTTGTCTATTCTGTCATTACTGCCAATTACATAATTTAGTTATTGGTCTTGACAATCTAATCTAAATGGTGACTGACACAACTGCTTACATCTAAGCATTCTTGGATACGGACAGAAAGTCCGTAAAAAGCATGTTCTTGGATAACAATACAGCTACACAGGAAAGCGTGTTAATATGCCCAGGACTTACAACAGAAGAACAGGAGAGAGGAAGAAAAAGAAAGAGAAGAAAGGGGAAAGAGGGTGGAAGGGGGAGTTTCAATTTACGGACTGTATAGGTACAGTTATTTTCTATGTTTCTTTTCTTCACCATATGCTTGGATGTATTTATTTCTTAGGATAATTCAGGTTGGAAGGACCTCAGGACACCTCTAGTTTAAGCTCCTGCTCAAACCACAGTCATAGAAGTGATCAGAACAGGTTGCTATAGGCTTTAGGGCTTTATTTGTCCCTCTAAATCAGCTCATTGATCAATCAGGTATATTCCATGAATTGAAACTACTATTACAACTACCATTGTAGCTAGTCTATCATCTAGATTAGTTTTAAGTGTTCGTAAGGATGGTACTTGTACCTCTTCTTTTACAAGACTATGCAATCATTTGTCACATTCCGCCAGGAAGCTTATCCTAGTCATCTGGCTCAGTTTTGCCCTGCTTATGTTCAGCCATGTGCTTCAGTTATAATCCACTCTCATATTCCTCTTGCCATGTCACTTCATCTTCTAAACTATACATTGTATCCCTTTTTCTAGCTCCAATAATGCTATATGTAGAGGCACTGAGGCACCATGAAATCGTGTCCATAAGGGTACAAGTTAAAAGAAAGCAGCCACCTGTTCATGTGAAATTTTGTTTAATAAAAAAATAACAGAAGCTAATTCCCCTGAAAATGATGGTTAATTATCTGTGAGTCCAACCATTGCTAAATAACACCTTCAGCTTTTTTCTCAGTATAGCATAGTTGCATAGAATGAGCTCCGTTCCTAGCACCAGCTCTCATCCCTGAAAAATCAATGGCAGTCAAGGCAGGTAAGCCATGATAAGTTCATACATGGATTCATTACTCAGTGAGAGATAAAATGGAAAAGGAAATGATACTAGAACTTGCAGGCATATCAGCAGTCTTACCACTCCAAGCATTCATCGTCTTAACACCATAACATATGAATTTAATGAGTGCATAATTCTTCAAGAAATGTATTTTATTTACAGTAATAAGAAGCACAGAAGGTATGTTTTAACATCCTAACATAAAATATTTGGCATGCAAGTTCTAAGTCAGGAATTTAATCTTCCTATTTGCTGACATTGAAGAAATAATAATAATAATTATTATTATTATGAAAAAGATGGGGGAAGAGACAGACTGGCAATCATCTATTAAGCACCATTTGGTAACTATTAATACTCTCTGAGATGCAAGGTGAAAACAACAATCTGTGAATAAAACAAAGACCACATTTTAAAATCACCATCCAGATCAGATTTCATTCATTGAGATGTGAGAAAGACTACTAGTATATACATGAATATTATATATATACAATTTTGACTGAAATTGATCTGAATAGAAGTGGCCATTTGCAATATTCAGAAGTGAATGAAAGCTTTAAACTACACCATGTTCTTGTGTAGAGATCCTAGAGGTGACAGGAAGCTTTAAACTGATACAAAGCTTTCCAAGAGGAAATTATTTGCTGTTCACATCTGACAGAGTGCACTCTAATACCCAGGCTAGCAGATCCAAGAATTCAACTTCATCATTTTTTTAAATGCCCTCTTAACATTGAATGTTATTGAGTCATGGGTTTTGTGTTCTGATTGACTGGGAGCAGAGGAAGAAGTCCAAAGAGTACAGTAATGCTCTGATGATACTCAGTTCCACCCTGCGGTTGGCTGAACTCTTAAGTGCTGCATTTTTCTATTTAAAATCAGCTCCTCCTAACTAATATCCAATGGTGTCACTGCAAATAGCTACATCACCTGGTATTTTTCAAATTGTTTCAACTGCAAATTTTATAGCGAGATGAGTCCCTCAGACAGAGCCATGAAAATAACAAATCTCTTATATGAAAGGACAATAAATCATGACTTTGGTGACTCACTCCCTGTATGGAGGATGGAAAATGAAAGGGTAAGTCCTTGAATAAGAACTGACTGAGACCTGAGTGAGATCAGTTACTGAGATAATTAACCGATGAAAGCTAAAGTCTTTTCATTTATACATTAATGAACCAGAAGATCAAAGACCTTGGCTAGGCCTACAACCACGACTGTAACATAGGCTTGCTATGCAATAATGAACTCATTATTAGCTGCTTTCATAAATTACCTGTGGTAGACTATTTTATTTTTAATACTATATATAAAGCACAAAAACAACTACAATGTTATTTTAGAATATTTTAATTGCTAAGCATGCACTTTTGTGTAGTAAGCATGTTCATCCTTTCAGCTGATTGCTGCTACCAGCTCTGTTCTTCCCTTGGAAATTTCCTGACAGATGGCAAACTTTCATATTTGTGGAAGAAAGGGGAAATAAGTGACTGAAAGACCAAAGTGAGCTTGAAGTGAGATGCATCACTTAAGAAAAATCTGAAAATCTACCTCAGAGGGAGAAAAAACAGATCAACATGCTAGGATTTCATAAGACTGAGAAAAGTAAATATTCTAACACTCAACCTTACACCATCACTTTGTACCAGTATATTTCTGCCATTTATCGTATTAGGGACAGATACGCTTGGACCCATGTTTGCAGAATTGATGTTTAGCTTGGATGATTGTGTATTTAAGGCTCTGATCTTGGCAAATCTGGAGTGTAAGCCTCTTTCTACCACAGACTTTCTGCAAGACTATAGGCAGGTTATACGATACCCATCTTTCAGGTCCAGACCTGTAAAACATATCATTTTATACAGATACTGGGTGAATAAATGTATAAATGTTCACAGTCTATATTTCAGAAAGGCTTACACATCTGATTGAAACTTCCAGATAAAATCCCAGCAGTTCATGAAGGAAGTTGTGAATCAACAGTAAGATGTGATATGGAGAAAAGCTTTTTCACAAATGGACAAGTTATTATGTGGGCATGTTAGTGTATGCCCTCTTTTAAAGGGCATAGGAAAGAAAGATATTTTATCTGTTGGCAAAATTGTGATGCAAAGAAGGTGTCTTCACATTTATTTATGACCCACTCAGAAGATCTAACACAACTAGTGAGAAGTTTAAGCTTAGGGGATTAAGCCACCAGTTGCTACAGCAACACAAAGCAATTGTTCACTGCTCTGGGACATAGGGTAAACCTGGCACATTGATTTCCCCCCTCCCTAAATTTTTTACTTAATGATTTACCTACAAGATGATGACTGGTTGATTCAGACCTCATATGAAACTAAGGATGAATGAAATCCCCACATTGAACAGCTTATTCAGAAACTCTTTTTGCCTGGAAATTATCCACAAGCTAACTTTTTTCCATGAGCTTCATTATTTTGAACTGCTCTGCAAACTTTTGTCAACCCCCACAGTTCTCACTGAGTATTCACCAAAGCTTTTGTTTCCAGCATGACTATTCATAATGTCTTATTCATCCTGTGACCTCAGTAACATGTTATGGTTGTTTTTCTCCATAAATGGATGACTTGAGAACCCACAAAGGTCTAAGATGGCTGCAGGAACACTTCCACTGAAAATACTTGTGCATGTCAGAGCATGTCACTGCAGAGGTGCAGCTAGATGGATGTTTATGGCTTATCCTTATTTCACAAACACTATAGTAAACAAGATGTCAAGCCAAATGCAAGGACCATCAAGTACAGTCCAGGGTTGTTATTAAATCAATGCTCTTTGAATCACTCTTTCAGGTTCCCTTGAGAAAGACAGTGAGAGACACTAATCATCATTTTGGTAATATGCAGGAACTATACAGTACAGTTTTGTGGGCTTTTCATATGCCCTAGAGAGAAAAAGGGATGTGGCTGAGAGACCTTCAACCAGATGCATTTCCCCATGAAACACAGCCTCAGAAAAGGGAGCATCAGCCACAGGCTGACTATGATGTCTCAGTGGGTGCCAAGGAGCACTGTCATTGCCAGTGCTGCAGAGTGCCTCATACTTCTCACTCTGCCCTTGAAAATCTTCCCTGAGGATTTAAGTGGTGCATGAGAACCTGGCCTAGACACTGAGTTCTTTCTGGTAGTTAAACAGAGTGTTTATCATAGTGTCCGGGGGGNGGGGGGGGGGGGGGGGGGGAGTCCAAATAGACTCCACCAGGCCCAGCAATGGATCTACCGTTCCACTGCCCCCAACTGGCTAGTGTAGGGAGTAAGCAGGGTATCTAGACCCTTACCAAATCTTAATATTACCTTTTCTTTTGCCTTCCCATGTCTGAGATTGGTAACAAGAAAGCTATTCATTCCTTTGGTCTCAATACAAAGTATTATATCAGCTTGCTATCATTGTGAGTGCTAGCTTATATCTATCCACTTGTAATTAAAATATCTAAGGAAGGACAGCATAGTTTCAAACTGTGTGCCTGTGTTGAGATAAAAACACTTTTTGTTGGATTAACTGTTCTGCTCACATACTGTATAATTTGCATTTCTGCATCATGACGAAGTATTTGCTGCAGCCCTATTGTCCCATTCTTCATCAGAATTGTGACTCTGCAAACCAATTTTCATACTTCAGTGTAGTGTTGGGTCATCTGGCAAAAATCATTCCCAGAGACAGGTGAATAAAGTGGCTCTGAATGGGAAAGAAGGAATCCATTTAGCCACAAATACTCTGAAGTCTTTTCTCTTACATAGTGGATCAGATGAGAGCTTAAATTCTTCCAATATTTTCCTTCTTCTATAAATACATCCTACTATTAAGGTAGCTGGAGAACGAAGATGAGAAGCCCTTTCCTATGGTTTGGTTCTAAAATGAGGGCAAACTTCTAGGTAGGAAAAGACCAAACTGAAATAGACTTTCCAGTCCATACTAACAAGCAGATCTTGAGCCACAGGATTTGTTGTCATTAATCCTTGAAGTATGTGGCATAAACACATGCAATGGCTCTACCACTATAATCACAACCGTGGGAGTATACTTTTGCCCCTTTTTGCTTAAGAGTGGATCTGCCCATCAAGTTTATTATATGTAGGCATTTGAATAAGCAGGACACACAGATCTCACACAGATAACACAATTTGATGCATCACTAAAACATCAAGGAAAATTAAGCTCAGGACAGCCCTCAAGGTCCGTGCAACTGGTCACCATTCATGTATACGGACAGTCTGTGAAGAAGCTTCTAGGACTCAACCGCTTGTCAGTGAGGAATATATAATGCTTTTTGCTCTTTAACTAAATTAAATGTCCACAACGGCATATAAATAAGACAAACAGGTCATGAAAAAAAAAAAAAAGAAGTTACAGTTATTCACAGTTAAAAACTTTTCCACTAAAGTAGAATGGAATTTTAGTTCAGCTTTCCAGCAAAAATCCTAAGTCTTTTTAAGATGGCACTTGATCTATGGGTGAAAGGACCTATGTGAATTAGCAGCTTCCTGCAGGAGGGATTAGGACTCAACAGTTCAAGTCTCAGGTTTGTTACAGTCATCTGGTCTCACCAAGGGGTTTTTTAGTCATTTTTTTCCCCCTTTTTAAACCTGCTGTTACAGAGCCCCAATAATTCATTATAAAGTTGCAAGCTAGAGCTCAGGCATACCTATTCCACACTGACTCACTGTGCACCTTGGGCAAGTGTCTGTCTTATTTCATGAAGAAGTGAAAGGGGGACCGTTAATTCTCAGTCTCGAAATACCTTAAGAACTTCCTATGAAAAGGCCTAGCTTTGTAACTACAGTCTCTTACCTGCCTCCTTCCCAGCCCAGTAACATCATCAGAACAAAGCACAGAAGTCCTACAGAAAAGCAATTACTACTGCCCACCATCTATTTACATCAGGTGTTGGAACTCCCACCCATCCCTTCCTGACACTGAGTTAATAATTGAGCCATCTGGCAGGTATATCTCCGCAATCACCGCTATCATGGCGCACATGGAAGGTAGGGGGGAACTGACAGCAGGCTAAATATATGGAGAGGGACCAAGAACTAAAGGAACAACGTTACAGCAAAATATATGCTTAGTTATTTCAGGAGTTTTCTCAAAAGGAGCTTCATGGAAAAGGCAGAGATGAGCTCCATAGAGAGCTCTGAGCAGGTTGAGGATGCTGACAGCTGAAGGACAGGGCTGCAGCTGGCTCTGTAGCCCCCACTAAGCAGCCAGTGGCTGTTATTTGGACATCAGTGCTTCTACTGCTCTGAGCAGTGTCACTCCATAGATCTAAAATGACAGGGAACACATCATGGGTCACTGTTAACTTTTTATAGTTTTCAGAGATTTATTAAAGATAATGAAGCCTTCACAACATCCTTTGCTGGATGTCTTCCTGGTACTAGATAAAAGTGGAAGTTACAAAGCTCTTTGGTGAACTTTTCTGGGTGAGCCAAAGTGCCTTGGCTCTGGTTGATGCAAGATCAGAGTTTGCCCTCAGCAGGGAGCAGACAGCCTCGTGTCAAGGCAAGTGCAGCAAATGCTCTGGAAATCACAGGATGTAGAAGCTGTAAAATCAGATTTGTTTCCTGCTTGACTCAGCCTTTGTTTTTAATTTACCATGTCATCCACTTGTTTACAGTGATATAGACTAGTCTGGAGAAACCAATATATGATTTCCAAAGAGCTAATGCATTCCATCACAGGTCGTAATCCCATGCTTGATTAATATATCGTAACCTCTAACGGTCGTGCTGGTGTTTGGAATTGCACAGAGGATACCTTGTTTCTTGGCTTGCTTGTTGAAGACAGTGCTATAAAGGTATGGTGGGATGGCTATAAACGTATGGTGGTAACAAAGCGTTAGGATGTATTGACGCAATGTGATTGAACTCAGTTGCAATGCCACAGTTTCACAATGAAGCATAAGGTTTTGAAGGACCAGACAGACTCCAAACATCCTGTAAAGCAGTCATGCATAACTGCAGGACAGACCTGCGAAAGCAGGCCTGGCCAAAGGTGGTCACCCAGTGCAATGCATCCACGTGCAGTGTGGGTAGAGACAGATAAATTCAGAAGGCTTAATATGGCTGGGTATTTTGATGCGGATGTAACACCCACAGCAGGAAAAGGGAAAGAGCACCATCTGGTGGAGAACAAGTGAAATTGAAAAGCAGTGATTCTCCTGATTTTTTTTTTATCATCACCTTGCAAAGAATGAAGGAGATACTTTTGCCTCTAATTCACTTTGCACAACTCTGGGAACCCTCGATGTACTCTTCACAGAAGACCAGATCTGTCTCGATGTATATAATCTGTGCAAATCATCACATAAAATAAAAATTGGTCTATGAGTCTGGGGAAACTTGGAATTTGAGGACGGTTTTGATTTAAATTGCCGAGCAGAGTCAGATCAAGGTATGACATGCCTTAAAAACGTATCAAAGGTTTACTTTAATTCTAAAATTCCAAATTATCTAGATTCAACCTGTTTCATGTCTATACCAGCCCATACACATTCGGTGTTTCCTGTGAAAAATGCATTCTTGAGACTCTGTCTTCATACATTTTAAGCATTCCTCCTCTCTACAGTCAGAGGAGTACCCCATCTTCATTTGTTATAACACTGAATTTCTTGAAAAGGGGTAAGTCAGGAGGAGCAGCGTTATAAGCAGTGAGGCGAAGAAAATCCTGGTTGCCTATGGATTTGGGTCTTCTGGGACAGTTCTCAAAACTTGTGTGGGTTGTGCCTGAGAGATTCCCACAGCAGGACTGTTAACTATAGATGTGTCTTGTCTGGATTCTCTCCTGTCTAGTAGGTGTTGCTGCACTTCCCAGATGATGTCTTTTACAGAGGGACCCGAAGGGCCTCCCCTTTTTTTTCACCTGATCATTTCCATTGAACCTGTGGTGCCCTTGGGACTGCTACTCATGTGTCAAATACAGTTAAAACTGGCCAATAGCTTCAAAAGATACAAGGAGGCAGACAGGAAAGATGCACATGAACTTACGCACATACAAGCTTTCCTAGGAAAGAAGACTGCAAAGACAAGAAGTCAAATGTGAGCTATTAGCTCATCTGATTGTTTTTCAATGAATGGATCTCAGTCTAGTGATCGTAGAAGTATTTCTGCAACAACAACGTAGCAACAGAAACATGCCAAGCATCTGAACTTATCTGGTACACAAGTAATTCATTAGAACTCAGAACAGAACTGCAACATTCAGCAGAATTAGGCTGATGAGTTACAATTCAGGTCAATTCCAATGATTCTGTAATTTGGAAAAGAGAAAACACATCTAGCAGTAGTTTCAGAGTTTAATATTGAGTCAGCAAGCATCCTTTAATGTTTCTACAGTAGGGAAGATCCAAGGGACACCTGAAAGGAAACTCAAAAATCATCATCTTTGAGAATTACAATAGTGTCAGACTGTGCTGTCTTCAATTTGTTTCCTCAAATGACGTCGCAGTTTCTTTTCCTCCAATTGGTTTTAACAGCATTTAGCTGTCTTGCACTAACAGAGCATCTAAGCAGTCGAGTATAGCATTGTGTAATTCAGTGGGACATGACTGTCAGGTTTGTGTGAAGTGGTTTCTTCCAGGTTATTTGATTTTTGCTCACCTTGCTAAAAAAACAAGATAAAAAGGTATTAGGGAGAGAACAGATAATAGCAACATATCTTATAGCCTTTGCACAGGAGTTACAGGGAGACTTGCGATGGTTTAAACCCAGCCGGCAACTAAGCACCACACAGCCACTCACTCACTCCCCCCAGTGGGACAGGGGAGAGAATCAGAAGGTTAAAAGTGACAAAACTTGTGGGTTGAGATGAAGACAGTTTAATAGGTAAAGTAGAAGCTGTGCATGCAAGCAAAATAAGGAATTAATTTACTACTTCCCATTGGTAGGCAGGTGTTCAGCCATCTCCCGGAAAGCAGGGCTCCATCACGTGTAATGGTTACTTGGGAAGAGAAATGTCATCACTCTCAACATACCCTCCCCTTCCTTCTTCTTCCCCCAGCTTTTACTGCTGAGCATGACATCATACAGTATGGAATATCCCTTTGGTCATCTGGGGTCAGCTGTCCCATCTGTGTCCCCTCCCCACTTCTTGTGTACCCCCAGCCTACTCGTTGGCAGAGTGGTGCGAGAAGCAGAAAAGACCTTGAGTCTGTGTAAGCACTGTGAGCATAACTAAAACATCCCTATGTTGTCAACACTGTTTCCAGCACAAATCCAAAACATAGCCCCATGCTAGCTACTATGAAGGAAATTAACTCCATCCCAGCCAAAACTAGAACAATGCTCTCTCAGGAATAATTGAATGTCACATGGAAAATAAATAGTCAGATACAGAGTTTATGATGCACTATCTATCTCACTGTCTCACCTTCACTGTTTACCATGCTGGGAACGACTTACACAATAGTAGCAACTGCACAAGGAGACAAGTGTCTTTGTGTTTTCACAGTTCTAACAACAGACACGCATTCTTTTAAATCTACCCTTTAATTCATTGTAGGGATGTTTGTTTTGCACTTCTGTATCCCTTCACTAACAAATCAAGACCTCTGCTTTTTTTTTAACTGGCAAATCCCATTTCAATGGATGGAATATTCTCTTAACTTGAGTCTAATCTTGGACATCTTTTGCTGTAAGAAACTGTGTAGCCATCCTGTTCTTGCTGCATAGCTTCACTTACTTGAACCAAGTAGAGTTCCTCGCTGTCTGATTTGACCAAGAACGCCATTTCAAGTAATATTCTCTTGAAGTTGATATATTTTCACAAAATATTTCAATTTTTGATGAAAAGGAATTTTCTGGTGGAAAAAATGCTGCCCTGACAGATTCCTTACCAGTATTGCATGCAAGTACTTATCAGAAAATGCAATAACAAGTATCTAAAAAAAAAAGATCTCCTAACCTCTTCCCAGGGACTTGGATCTTGCTTCTCAACAAGAACATATAAAGAGGGGGTTCAGCCCATGTACTACATTCCTCATTGACAGCTCCTACCTGCTTGGGAAGGCAGTATACATGGCCCCTACACCTGCCCATGCAGCCTCAGCTTTATCTGCCAAGTAGTAACTGCATATTCCAAGGAGAAATTTCCAGGAGGAGGAGTGAACTCAGATCTGGAGCCAATGCTAAGAGAAGTAAGAATTTGACTCACTGGCTGAATCTATTTTATCAGTCCAGTCTGCTCCTCGTTTCAGCCTGGGATCCATGCCTGCCTGAGTACATTTAATGTAGTAATCTTGTTGCTTTACATGTCATTGTGGAGTCCAGACATGCATGTGTCCTTCCACAGTCTTTCTCTTTTTTCCCTGTATTTTGGTTTTTTTTATGCAAGTAGACTTTAAACAAGATACCAACTTTTTCCACGCTGCAGTCAAACAAAAAGGCTTAATAAGTTAAAGATCACTACATTTTGGTTTAAAATGACAAAGGCTGTGACACTTGTATGTAACAATGTTATGGTCTAGATGAATACAGACTAGTTTCTAATGATGTGCTTTATTGAAAATTCTCTGCCTGAAGTGAGTTTGAGGCTTCTCAGTGCCACAAGACATGTAATTCCTTCCTTGAACACAATGTTATTCTCAGTTTCTTTGTTGGTTTGGGTTTTTTTTCCCCTAATAAGCTATTAAGAGGGACAGTTGCAAAATGAGTCTATATGTCTCATGTAAGGCTAATGGAGACAGTCAATTGATGCCATTTGTAGCTGATTGATTAAGATACATAGTGAGTTTTGGATCAGAGTTCCATTTTGTGAAGTACTTACAAGCATTGTCATATATATAAATTGTGGGCAGAATTTTAATGGAAGCATATCGAAACTCCTGGACCTCTAGAACACTAAACAACATCCTGAATGAGCTGAAAGGAGTCTTTTCCACTCATACTTCTCCTCCTTATTTTATCCTTGTTCTATAGGTTATTCTAAACAGGACTTGTGAGCAAATTGTACTATCTAAACCTGCTTTCTGCTGAGGATTTTCAACACATTCTCCTCTAAAAATTATAGATTTATTATGCTCAGTGGGAGCATAGACAGGACAAGCTGACCAGGGGGATTTTACATACCATAGATGTAACGGTCAGTATATAAATGGGGGTTGATGGGGGGAGCAGGGATCCATGATCACTGCTCAGGACGGGCTAGCCAACTGATCATCAGATGGTGAGAGCGACTTGTATTGTATCACTATTTTGTATACTCTTTTACTATTATTATTATTTTTTATTTTTATTATACATTATTTTTATTATTTTTCCCCCCTCTTTTGTTACTGCTCTATAAAACTGTTGCTATCTCAACCCATGAGGTTTTTTTTTGTTTCCGGTCCTTTTCTCCCTCTTCTCCCTACCTTACTGCGAGGGGGAGTGAGTGAGCGGCTGTGGGGTCCTAGTTGCTGGTTGGAGTTAAACCATGACAGCTACTGGCTAAAAAATGAAGCAAGAAGTATAAGTGGTCCTTGTGGCTGTAAAGCTTACATTGTTGGTCATTGCAAAAGCACTATCTGATAGCAACTGTATCACACTCTCATAAGCTGTGTCTAATCTATAGGACAGCTAATTCTCTTCTAATGCAGACTCTGAGATATTCCAAAGGAAAAATTAAAAACACCATCCCAAATCCCAACAACAAAAGTGAACAAAGAGGCTTTCCTCATTTTCTAGGTGCTTAGCACACATGCAGGACAGCAGTTCCCCATTGCTCCCTGCTTGTGCCCTCACAGAGCACCTCACTTGCAGCTCTTCCCTCACAGATATGTACAGAGACATATTAAAAGGAAATGTTATCGAAGTATGACGACTGATTACTATCTGACTTGGCCTTGGTACAGTCTGTGCGTGTTAAGACCTGACAGTATTTCAAGGTTGTAAAAGGTATTGAACATGCAGTAAGGTTGCACCTTCTAAACTTTTTCACTAACACTTGATTTGGGAGAGATCTGTAAGCCAGAATAATGGAAAATTAATGAGTGGTAATAGGAGGTGTATAGCATGTCACAATTGTAGCTGAGGTCCATAAAAGGACCTCATAAAAAAAGGACCTTCCATAAAAAGGAAAATATGGCAATAGCTGCAGAAACTAACATTATACTTATTAACTCCCAGTCCAGCTCCCTGGCTTCCTGGCTGACCTTTGACTGTCATTTATTTATTCAGGAAAGTGGACATGAATTAGTTAAGTGTGTGAAGTTGATACGTATATGCTAAAGTATATTAAACCTCCAATTCAGTGCTCTCATGTAGCCTTAATCCTCATGAGTAAGATGATGATATTTAATTTTCATTGTAGCAAGGATAATTTATCCTAGCTTAGCTTTCAATCTATCTTCCATCAGATTTTTGCAGAGCTGCATATAGTTTTGCATTCTGATCCTTTCAGGGCTCTTACACAAGGCCAGGTCAAATATGATGATTAATTGGACGTGGGACGGGCAAAAGTGTGATTGCTGTTGGCAGGCATTGACACAGCAAGTGAAACAGCTCTGTCCCAGTACCAGAGCATGACAACAGAGGGTGCTGCATTGCTCTCATTTTTCATGTGAAGCACAAACTTGTACTGTTTGCAAAGTTTGAACAACACTTTTTAAGGGGGTGAAGGTGCTCCTGGTATTCTGTCCACCTTCCAGCTTGGATCCATGTTGTCTGAAACAGTAGGTAATGGACTATTTAGGGAAGCCAAGGGACCTTCTCCCATGATCGTTTTTAAGAAGAGGTTGGACAAAAAATTCTCAGGTGTTATCTAGATGCTGATTCTGCCTCAAAACAGAAGAATGGACTGAGTCAGTGATTTCCAGGATTTCTAGATATGTTTTGCTGTGTGTGCTATCACTTTTTCTTCTGTCTCCTCATTTCTACACTCATACGCTTCTATACCTATCCTCCTTCTATCCTCCTCTTTTGCTTGTCCTCTTTGACCAGAAACACAGTTCCCAGGCTCCACTTACAATGTTGATGTGCCTTATTAATGAGGAGCTCCTGAGCTAAGGTAAGGACTGGCTCCATTGCTGCTTTTGCAAAATCTTGAGCAGCACTACAGTGACAATCTTTCCAGCATGGAATCTTTCCAGCAGGGTTAAGGATTGTTCTGCATGCACAACAATGTGCCATTTATCTGCTATTCCTTCATGCTTAATTCCTGAAATGTCAAAAGCATTGTTTGAGCCAACAGCACTGGCAGCGTTAAGCTTTCTGTTCTGCCTAATGTTCCTGAGAAACAGCAGACACAAAAATTTTAATTTCTTTCTGGAAGCTGTCTAGTTAAGGGTTAGTTTCACCTGGCTGCTGCGCCAATAGCTTACAAAGTCATTTGAAGGAGAAATTCAACATAATGAAACACTGAAACAGGATTAAGTGACCTTTCCAAATAATGATGGACACCTACTATGCTTCTGTACATCAGAAATTACTGTTACCCCTGTTTTCAGGATTAAACTGAAGCAGAAGGTCAAATGTGTGCATTTCTCCAAGAAATGCATAGCAAGCCAAGAAGTCAAGCACCATTGTCCTTGTTGTTAGCTGCTTTCTGTGGTCCCTGGGCTGTACTTTGAGCTGCTCTTCACTGTGTCCCAAAGGACCTACATAGCCCAATGAGCTTCCAGATTATGGTTTGAAAGGACTTTTGAAGTAATGCTTTCTGCCAAGAAACTAGTGTGCAATAGTAATGGTATACTAGCTTAGAAAGAAGAAAGTCTTCCAATGGAAAGAGGACTACCTATTTGACCCACCGTCTAGAAAGCATAATTTGAGCGGAAGAATCATTGATCTTTTCCTGTCTGTATCTTCCAGCTGAATTTCAAGCAGGATTAGAGAACATTTTGCCCTTTTATGTTATACCTCTTAAGGTGAAAAAAATTTTGTGGAAATCCAACTAGTTACTTGATTAGTCCCATTTATTTGCAAGTCATGAGGACAGCATGGGGTCTTGCAGGATTTAGTTATTCTAATAATCAAGTTTTCCAACTAAGGCTGTCATGAGTATTTCCACTCTGATTCTTGTGCCTCAGGTCACAAACCTGTCCTCATGAGGTTAGATTAATACCAAGAGAAAAGCATAAGAAAGACTTTGTGCTTGTAAGAGAGATTTTGCATTTCTCATACATGGGCACAGAGGGAACTGGAACTGTGTACAGCTCTATGGTTGAAACGTGCAAATTTTTGGTCACTAAAACATACATAAGCTGCCTTTGCAGGCAGTAGCAAAGGCATGCACAGATGTGTAGCAATTAAGGGGTTGCTTTTCTAAGCCTTTGAGTTTCAAGGATTAAGAAACAGGCTTAAACACTTTTTGAAGTTTCATCTTTCATTGAATTCCTTAATGCCTTCAAGCTTGGCACCATTTTTCACTCATTTGTTTATATTTTAATCTAAAGTTTCTCACTTGAGAACGACATTGACCTTTAGTTTAAACCCGAGGCTCTGAGTGATGGTGCAGCTGGGAGTTTTGTTACAGCTTTTCCAGCTGCTTCTCACAATTTGGCGGGGGGGGAGGGCAGGGGGGATGCACATGGACACTGCGTGAAGTTGACTACACCTATAGTACCTGCTTTATCTTTGCAGGTTTTGTCACTGGGCCTGAATGCTCATGCTGTTAAGACAAAGTAGTCATAGAAAGAAAAGGATCTGACGCTGAAGGCTCAATGCCTGAGCAAACGTCATCAGTCCCTGTGGATTAGATGACACATTTTAGAATCATAGAATCATAGAATCGTTAAGGTTGGAAGGGA
>RSEF01000005.1:18756291-18784468 GCA_003993805.1 Himantopus leucocephalus
TGTGGCCTCCTCTGGACCCGCTCCAACAGGTCCATGTCCTTTTGATGTTGGGGCCCCAGAGCTGGAGGCAGCACTGCAGGGGGGGATCTCATGAGCACGGAGTAGAGGGGCAGAATCCCCTCCATCACCCTGCTGGCCATGCTGCTGGGGCTGCAGCCCAGGATGTGGGTGGCTTTTTGGGCTGCGAGCGTACATTGCTTGGCTCATGGCCAGCTTTTCATCACCAGTACCACCAAGTCCTTCTCAGCAGAGCTGCTCTCCATCCCTTCATCCCCCAGCCTGTGCTGATACCAGGGATTGCCCCGACCCAGGTGCAGGACCCTGCACTTGGCCTTGTTGAACCTTATGAGGTTCACACAGGCCGACTTCTCCAGCCTGTCCAGGTCCCTCTGGATGGCATCATGTCCTTCAGATGTGTCAGCTGCTCCACTCACCTTGGTGTCATCTGCAATGGCAGAAGTCATTGCATGTAGAATTACAAAATGAGGAAACAGCACTCTAATTACATTTAATTAAATGTTGTTTAACCAGTGATGTACAATTACTTTGTTTCAGTTGGGTTTTTGTAAGGCTTCTGGAATATAACTGTACATGATGTGCAGTGTGTTCAGGTTTATTCTTCAGACCATATGATTACCCACTCTTTTAATGGTAATGAAACATTTCCACAAAGCTTTCCTGGCCTGAGTTCTTGCTACGTACAATAACAGCATTGTTGCTTCAAGTACTTGGCTTTTTTTATCCTGAAATTCCACTCGCTCCTTTTTATGGAATCTGCTCTGAATATTTCTTTTTTTATTATTTTTAGGATGTAATTAGGACATATACTCAGTCCACATCTCGTATGTCTGCCAAAGAAAGATCCAACTTGTAAAGCGTGCTGCAGAGGTTTACTCTGAATTTTGCGTCCTTACAGCTGCAGGACAACCTGTTGAAGATGTTAATGAATGTAGCAGACTTCCGCACAAATATAGAAGTGTTTTACAGGCTTGATTTATTAAACTTTCAAGTGCCTGTATCTGTATTGGAAACTAGGTAACACAAACTAATAATCCTAGTGCCTTTCAACAGGAGTGCTTTACTGCTTGTTAACAACATATGGTGTTTTTAAGGAAATTGATGATTAAAAACTGTCTGCAGTTCTAGAAGCAAACATAAGTTTAATCAAAATACTGTTTCACTTTTATTGTAAAACTTTCCAGGCTAAATCACACTATAGAACTTCTATAATGGCACTGTGATTATCCTTACAGATAAACTCATTCATGTTAAAAAGTTGAAGTTGCTCGGTATTTCTAATAAAATAATTGTCTGTATGTATTTGTAGACACCTCCTTTTAATTTCATTTTTGGCCGTCCAGAAGTAAAATGATATGCAGTAGTTTGAGTAAAATGTTGGTTATGTCTCATTTCTTATGATTGAAATTAAGCTAACTGGAAAGTTTAATCTCAATATATGTGAATTTTATTCCCAATGTATATTTTAAGATAATCTTTGCTTACTAATGCTAGGTTGGGATATAACTGATCTAAGAGAGATAGGAAAGGATATTTTCATATTACATACACTTTACAACTAAATTGATTATATCTTACAGTTCTTTAGGGGGGAGAAAATTGTTCTTTCTAACCTGTAAGAATTTAAACAGAAAAATATTAATTTTCCAAGTGTCTGAGAAATTAACCTCCAAATGCATGAATATTTTTATCTTGGCCAAATTCATTCTCAAGCACTTCCAAAACTATTTCCAATGGTTCCTGAAATTCTGTTATTTTACTGCCATAATCTGATATTGCTATCTATTGATCAAGCCAGAGCTAGTTTTCAGAGTTAGACTTTAATTGAAGTGGCATGTTTGTATGAATGTGGGTATCTATAGCTAGACATATATGTGTAAAACCTCACCTCGGGCATGTTGTAACGTTGCTGAGTAGCTGCAATTTACTTAATCAGTGCAAAACGATCTTGGAACCCTTTGGATTGAAAAGTGTTCCCTATTACTATTTTTTGGATCTAAAGGAGTTTTAGTTTGGTTTTTTTCTTCAGTCTCGAGAGTATAATCTTTAATCAGGTCTTACTAATTGGCACAAAATGGAAGTATTTATATGTGAGAACTTAGAGCAATAGTTAAATGATAATTATGGAATTTCTGGACTTACTTGGTTGAATATGAGTAGTGGTCCCCTAAGAAAGCACATTGTCACCATCTGGGTGCTCTACTGTACAAGCACACAGCAAAACCAAGGCTTAAACTATGTCTGATAAGGGCCAAAATCCCACCTAGTGGTGTGTTGTGTTTTTTTTTTTTTCTTGGGTAACATTTTCCAAATGATTACCTAGTTATGGAGTAACTAGTGGCCAAGCTGATTGTTGGAGTTTGGAATAAAAAAAATCTGTTGTACCTGTTGGACACTGAAGTTAGTCCTAACAGACCAGAAGAGTTTCAGAAGTGTGCTCAGTGGGATCAGGCAGTTCACCATGCATTTAAAGTCCTGGCAGGTTTTAATAACTACTCTGCCTCTTACTTCTTCATCTTCTCTTGCCAAAGAAAAAGATCAGTGTATATGTGTAATTAGTCCAGATCCTGGTTGGTTGGCATCACCCCTTGTTTGAATTATTTGCTTTCCTTGTTTGCCTGCTGATCCTGCCTGGTTAGCATTTGGATTGGAAAAAGCATGAATGATGATACAAAGGATTTCAGAGCCCAATCACTAGCTCTTAACTCAAATGTTACACAAATCTCAAATTATAGCGGGGTTTTTTTCAATATTCGGTGCATTTCTGATTCTGTCTTGAGTTGTATTTTGAATAGGAGTGCTTCCTGAGTTGGCATTTAAGTGTGAATTGGCATTCCAAGAAGTGATGGCAGATAGATAAAGAAGAGTAGGTATTAAGTGCTGTTCCATTAAACTGTAGAAAGCTGCTTCTTCAACTCACTTATCTACTAACCTATTGTGAAAAATTAGCTGTGATACAGATGCAGTAAAATAATATGAATTGATAGCCTACTCTGTTCTGGGATTCATTCAGTTTTTACCTGATCAGGCAGGTGGGAGCTGAAAGAGCTACATGAATGGGTGGGAATATTTCTTGCTGGAATATAGAATCCTAGAGAGTTTTGAAAAAGAATAAGCAAGGCTTAATCTTTAATTTTGGTTGTGTCTGTTAAATGAATTAATGGTCTTTCTCTTTTGTTTCTGAAATAAAACTGAATTTAAAAATCTCTTGGCAACATGTTGTCTGTTTTCTGCGTAAATGTTTTCAAATAGTTTATTTTAATTGAGGAAGTTTGTACCTTCATCTGATTGGGGTTTTTTTGGTGGGTGTTTTTTTTTTTGAGATCACGCAGAAGCTTTTGAAGTTCTGGGTAACTGGTATCTATTTCAGAACTTAATTATTTGTCCTGCACAGGCCCTGACTCCCAACAAAAGCCTTGGACTCAAGGCTGACGCTTGGAATTCATGTGTAGTGGCCAAGCACAAATTCTGCTCAGCTCTGATATGTGCAATTACTTGTTAGGAACCTTTTTAATTTCCTGAGCCTTCAGAAAAGGGAACGCTGCTCATGTCTGTGGTGCAGCAGTGCCTGCGATTGTGTGCACCATATGAACCGGAAAAATTTGTTGTCCTGCTTTACTGGGGGGGTTGTGGACGATGCCTTACTTGAGCCTCTCTTTGCTGAAGAACAACGTGTTATTTTCGATCTAAAAACTTGGGTGGCAATTTACGGAATTGTCACAAGGTTATCTGTTGTTCATCACAATTCACTCAAATTTTAGTGAAGGACAGCTCTTAGTAGTTTAAGAGAGTACGTAGAGTTGAAATAAAGCACTTGAAGTGTCTCAAAGCTACCGTATAGCCTTTCAAACAGCTGTTGGTACAGAGATTTATTTTACTGTCTGTACTGCCCGAATGTTTGGTTCTGCTTTTCTTATTGCAGTTTCTTTGTTCTGTGATCCCGACTTTTTGTTTCACAGGTAAGGAACTGTGTGCCTCGTACCTCATTGTACATTGTAAGGTAACCTTCACAAAACGGTGGAGAAGTACATCCACTGACCACGCGGTGGGAAGGGCACTGTGACATGAACTTGGGGAGGCTTTAGTAGAGCGTTTCACATGAACAGCTGTTTTATGAACTTTGTGCCGGTGGCCTTTATCTGACCGTGCCCATAAGTGATAATCACTAATCAATTCTACTGTAAGCGGTACTAGGTTAGAGTAGAGGTTAGGCTAAAATTCGGTTGATGTCAAGTCAGAAAAGAAAATCAAGCACTAAGGAATGAGGAAGAGAGAGGAAGCATCTCGTGCTTCTCTGTTGAGAAGACATAGAATGGGTGGTTAGGTGGTACGTACTTTCTGCAGCTACCTTTGTTTTGAAAACTCACAATTTCAGTACTTAAAAGACTGATTTATGCTCTGTGCTGCTAAACTGACCGTGACAAGTATTGTACAGTAAAACTTGGCTTTTTCAAAAGGCAGCGAGAGAGTTTGGCAACACTGGAAGGACAATAATGCTGTTTCTTCAAATAAACAAGACGATAAATCCATTTATGGCTGCATACTGTTGAGAATAAAAAGACTGTTTACATGACATGACACAATCTCACTTGTGTTTTGACTTTGTTCTGCTCAAGTAAAATCAAATATTCCTTTGACAGGTGGTTGCAATACAATTTTCAGTTATGTGTAAAGGAGAATTGCTCAACATCTTCCTATTACTGTTTTATTTTAGATGCACATCTGTAACAGTGGAATTTGGAACGAATTTGAAACGTATGTTTTGGAAATTTACAGCTTCTCCTGGAGTACCTCTCCTTCTCACGGGTCCTTCCCTTTTATTCCTAGGTTGCTTTCCCTTTTCCAAAATGTTTGGACTTGGTAGCCAAAAGCAGCAGCAGATTCCAGGATCTCAGCGGGAACTTCTTGAAGTGGACTGTGCCAGGAGATGAGTGAGTATATGGAGTTGCAAAATCCTCTCCAGGGGAAAAAGGGGTGAGGTAGGTTTGGATCAGGTAGTTACTGCTTTGGCTGTGTTGGAAAAAGCAAGCCCTGAATTCCATTCTTGAAACCAGCTAGCTCATTGCCTGGCGAAAGCCATCGAGGGAAATTGGCTGCTAAGCAGCGTGTAGGTGTCTGTGACTTCAGTGTCACATAAAATAAATACGTCATTGATTTGCCAAATAATCTTATACACCTGTTACTCATCTTGGAGGAAAGAGCTGTTTGTTCTCCATTTGGAGATCTGACAGGTGAATTCTCAGGCATGTGAGTTGCCATTTTCTCCCCAAATTACATCAGAGCGATAGTCTTTCCTAATACCACAGGAGGAGGTGGTTGCGGTCTGTGAAGGTTTAAGCGTGAGAACCCCAGTGTATTTTTAGTTGGGGCTTCGTTAATCTTTCTTTTTAAACCATTTCATTTTTTATCTGCAAGTTAATTGGGTGAGAAGGAACATGAGGGAATGTCTGCTTTCTTACTAGGGTTGGTTACGGGCATGAGTTTATGATGCTAAGAAAGTAACAGTATTGATCAGCGCTGCAAACAGAGGCGTAGATGTACGCTAGAGGTGAACTTCAATGTACCTACCTGTTTCACAAGTTGCTATGGTTCAAAGGAAGTATTGGGCTTCATGATTAATATTACTTTTTGAGACCTTAAATGGCTTAATCTAAAGGTTTGGCGTGAGGAAGCTTCCCTCAAAGATGCACGTAGCTTGGGACTTCACTAGTAGGTTGGTCCTATATTTTTTAGCTGTGTTAAGAGCTCCTTTTAATATCACAGATGAGAGTTTCAAATAATGTCTGAACACTTAGTAATGAAAATGCTTTCGCTGTGTCATGATAGAGCTTTGCAGCCTGCTTGGCCTGGATGCTCAAAGGAAAAAAGATGCCACAGATCTTTTTCCTCTCTAATAAGCTTTTAACTGATGTTTATAAACAGTACCCACCATCATTTTGGAAAGAGGAAAGCAGTGTTCTGAGATTTTTCCCTTAATAAACATTTGAAATGATTTAATGCAAAAGAATTTTACTCTTGAACTATTTCCTTTTTTTTTCTTTCTCCAGTTACTCAGTCTTCATTCTGCCTGTTGACTAGTTTCTGGCTTGTGTCCTTCCCTTTCTCCCTTCTGTCCGAGGGGGAGATGACAGATGTGTGCCCTGTGACTGTTATTTCCCTGTTGTAAACGAGCAGGAACTGAGGGGTCTCGTTTGGATACACATGCACACGCACTGCATGGTCGGGTGTTGTGGCATGCAGTATGAGTCAGAACTCATCATTTAGCCTTCGTGTGCCTTAACTCTGCAGGTTTTTAAGGGGGTTTTTAAGGGCAGTGATACCCTAGCCTCGAGTCAAACCTTTCTGTACCTCAGCACAAGAAGGACGTGGACCTGTTGGAGCGGGTCCAGAGGAGGCAATGAAGATGCTCTGAGGGCTGGAGCCCCTCTGCTGGGAGGACAGGCTGAGGGAGTTGGGGGTGTTCAGCCTGGAGAAGAGAAGGCTCTGGGGAGACCTTAGAGCCCCTTCTAGTACCTAAAGGGGGCCTACAGGAAAGATGTGGACAGACTTTTTAGTAGGGCCTGTAGCAAAAGGACAAGGGGTAAACTAAAAGGGGGGAGATTCAGACTAGACATAAGGAAGAAATTTTTTACTTGGAGGGTGGTGAGACACTGGCCCAGGTTGCCCAAAGAGGTGGTGGATGCCCCATCCCTGGAAACATTCCAGGTCAGGTTGGCTGGGGCTCTGAGCAATCTGAGCTGGTTGAAGATGTCCCTGCTCATTGCAGGGGGTTGGACTAGATGGCCTTTGAAGGTCCCTTCCAACCCAAACCAGTCTAAGATTCTTTCTGCACTCCGAGTTTTGTTTGCTCTGGGGTTTGGGGCCTCAAATCAGTACTGCAGAAGTGGATTGATCCAGTTATGTGTTGCATGTTCTTACCTCTTGTTGACAATAGATTACATGAGGATATGCGGTGCATGGTAAAGCTTGCTCTTCCCTCCCAGGCAATATTGCAGAACTTAATCTGAACCAATGTCTGGGCTCATAATTCTGTGATCATGGCAGAGGTCATGATGTGCAAAGCTGGACTTGAGCATAGCCTTGACTCAGCTGGCGTTGAGGATGTAACTTATGCAGTTGCATAAGGCTATTTTGGACAGAACTGGGAAAAGAACTAAGGCTCTAGTTTGATTGTAAATGAAATAAAGGTAATTTTGCCAAATTCATGGTTTGTCTGTCAGTAATTGCTGGATTCCAACTTAGCTCTTGAATCCAGATGACGAGCTAAAGACCTTTATAATCTGTGCTGTGCCATCATCTCACAAAGAGCTGTTTAAGATAACCTGCAAAGCATCTGTCCGGTTCCCTTTCTTTCCTGTCCCGTTAAGGAAATATCAACGTACGTTTCTTGTGAAAACATCTCCCATGTGAGAAGTTCTGGGGTACCCTTCTAGTTCAGGATGGATCATTTAGCCTGAAGATTCCTGAAAAAGCCCCGTGTTTGCAAAAGGCTGTTAAGAGTTGCATGTTTATGTAGTCTGGGAAAGCTAATCAAGGCTAAGCAATGAGGCAGCGGTATAAAAATAAGTGCAGTAGCTTGGTACTCAGTTCACTGGTGGTGATGACACTTTTACAGGTCGGATTGCCGTGTAGAGCCTGTACGATTTAGTTGTGTGATAAAAGCTTGAACTTTGTCATGGGGGGGGTTCCACCCAAAGTCAAACTTCAACCCTGGTGCAGCTGGAAATCTCGCTGCGTTGCAGCCTGAGAGTAAACAGGCTCTCAGGAGCTGTGCCGAAATTTATTTTCAGGTTGCGCGCTAAAGCTTGGTAAACTGAGAGATGTCCTTTTTTTAATTAAAATATATATGTGTACGTATTTACATCCTGCTTACCAGAGCAAAGTAGCTGGATCAAGGTCTAGTACTGTTGTATGATTAATTGTGACATTTTTCAGCCTATCAGTTGCAGCCTGACCTGTTTCATTAAATGATGATACATTGCTCTGTACCTTGAAAGCAAACAGTAGACACTGGTTACTTTGCGGATTTGGTTTTTTTTTTTCAGCAGAACTTGCAGACAATGTCTTCATAGTTTGTTGAAAACCTGAGAAATGTTCACCTTGATCTTAATCCATCTCATTCAAATCGTTACAGGATTATAAAAGGCGTTTTGCTTGGTTGCTGTAATCAAAGTTGGATCCAATGATCCGATTCAAATACTGTAAAGCTATAATGGAACAAGTCAGAAGAAAAACTCCGTTTCCTGTTTCAGAGCATGTGGTAAATCACAAAAATGCTTTATATAGATTTGCTGCATCTGTTAACTTCAGTGTTTATTCTTTGTGCGTTCCTCTCAGACTTCACCATTTTAAAACTTTGACCCATATTGAGAACTTTGTTATTTTTTTTTATTGATTTCCCATCCCCCCACCGCACCCCCAGTGCAATAAATCCTTGTCTTGCAGTGATTGTTGGTTCAGGATTGACAGCAACAGCATTAACACACAAGTGGATACGCTCTTCTACAAACAAATAGCTGGGGAAGAATCCTCTCTTTCCTATTTTCTACACTTAAGTCTCAGGAATCTATCTTTGACCTTGTGCATAGATGTTGTAAGAATTATTGAGGAATAAGGACGATGGAAGATACTGTTTACAAACTAAGCTGCAGTTGCGACACTCCACAAACAGAATGAAAATACAAAATACCATAAGGGTGCTCTAGGGGTGGCAGCTGGCTGAGTTTTCAGCTTGAAGTCTGGCTTTTGCGGGTGCTGCTGGGGTTGCCCTTGGAAATGTGTGAAGCTGAGCTCTCGTGGAAGTTGAAATCTCTTTTTCTGGACATGGACTGTGTTGGTCTGTAAGGCTGTGAAAGGGTGAGGGTGTCTAGGAGACAGAAGACCGCTGGGACACCTGAATGCAAACACCCATCTCGCACTCCCCCTTCAGCTTGCTTTATTCAGTTCGCTGCAGTTACTTTGCCCTCGTAGATCATGTCCAGCCTTCTCTTTGGTTCCTCCTCACTTTTAGAAAACAATTAAATTAAACATGTTTCTTCACATCAGCATTGTCTTGATATAATAGATCAAAGGAAAATAGGCAGAGTAAATTGCCTGTTTGATCAACCATCATCTCTTGTTGACTGCTTCAGCAAGCATCTGCCGCGACGGCGCGGGGCTGACCCCCTGTCTGAGCAGAGGTCTGCACGACCTGTTCCCAGCCGGCTCCGCCGAAGCAGCGAGCTGGCCAAACCAGTGCTCCTTCAAATTATGCAACAGTTGCTCTGCCTGAAAGTGTAATCTTTAACAGAAGTCCAACATGCTTTTGCTTCACTTGCACTTTTTTTTTCCCCGCTATCTTTCCGTTAAACCTGGTTAAATAAGGCAATAAGTCTGGTGTTCCTTTTTGTGTAGGTTGAGATGAGGGGGAAAATCAAAATTGGTAGATATGAAGGAGATGAAAGCGCGTAGCTCTGCCTAATCATCGCTCTTGTATCGTCTACAGGGTCTTGACTCTGCTCTGACAGTGCAAAGTGCCCTTGGCACAGTGGTGGGCTCTTGACAGTGCTCTTGACTTTGTGGAGGGAAGTTGGAAAAGCAAGAATGAAGAAATCTGTGCTTGTTTTCCCTGCTTTACTTATTGCATATGCGCCGAGTCCAAAGTGCTTTCGACACTCATTACTTTTCCTAACTGCTGCGCTCTCATTAGATTTAAAACAAATAAGCTACAAGCTTTTTTTTTTAGTGGTTATGCATCTGATAGGTGTATATGTACAAGTTTGTGAAGACTGTGGGATGAGGAACAGTTTCAACACTTCCATGAAATAAACAGTGTGAATATGCTACAAAAAATTTGGCAAAGATCTGTCAACCTTTTAACAGATACAGCTTTTTGTTTAAAGATTAAGAGTTTTTTATTATTATTTACCATTCAGCTTTATAACACAGGAGGCAATGAATGTCCTTATTTCATTTAATATCTAGCTATTAATATGAAGTGCCATATATAAAACAAAATTTGTAATGCACACTGATATTTCTTAAAACATACCCTTTTCCAGAGACAGTTTTGTTCAAACTTTTAGTATTATTTCCAGTGGGAAGTGTCTGTCCCGGACCTCTGATGTCAAGATATGACCATGGGAAAAGAATAGAATTTGCACTTCAGAGCTGCAGGAATAAAAGCTGTATTTTAGAATGAGTCAGTTAATATTTTGTATTATTCCCATCATTCTTCACATTTAGAGAAGATACTCTATTGGTGATGCTAATTTTACTTCTGGTCTGTTTTCATTTACCATAACTTATTTACGTAGGAGTCTCTTTTTTGTTTGCTTTTATGCTTTTCTGTTGTATAACTAATTTGTATATGTTTCCTTATTTGGCCCTCTCAGTGATATCTCCTTTGTAAAATCTCACCAAGCTATGAAATATTTTTCTGAGGTAATAGGGGCAGCCTTTCATCTAAACCTATACTACCTACCGTACTGCTAAGATTGGCCAAAGATACCTGGGGAGAATTTGGCAGCTCCTCCTTTTTGCTCTGGCATTGATCCATATTGTTTAGCCTTTATTCCACCTTTATCCGCAGCCCTTCATCTCAATCTTGCTCAACCTTCTTGCACCCCTTTCCTCATTTGCACACTGTTGGGTCCTCAACTAATGAAAACACTTACAGCTTTTTTATTTTTAATTGCATTTTGACTTACAGGGGTCCTGACTGGAAATTACACTAGAAGCCCAATGATGTCGAAGGTCCAAAAATCAAATGCTGTTCTTCAAAATGGGGCCTCTCGTCTACCCAAGGAAACTGTTTGCAAAGACTACTACAGGTAATTTTAAAAGGCTTTTTAAAATAGCGGAAATGTGTTTGTGAATAACTGAGAGCGTTCTGAGTCCTGCTTCACTCCTTACTTCTCCCACAGCGTTTTCAGGAATCGCTTCTTTTACTCCCATGGTTTGGAATCATACTTTGTGCTGTTAACCTCTAAACATAATTGCACGTTTTCCAAGGCAGAAAATGGTTTAATAGCAAATCTTCTACATGCTCTGGCTGACCGTACCGGGTTAAAGGTTTTTAAGTAAAAGTCAGTGCTGAGCATGGCACGTGCAATTCAGACAATCATTGCACAAACAATACAAAGTCCATTCGTTATCTCATCAGAGGCTTTCTATCTTTCTTTTTACCAGGTGAGATCTCTCTTTATTAATCTCATCACTTTCGTTACTGTAAGAAAGTGTTCTTAGCAGTTGATACTCTAATGAATTTTTTTGTTGCCAAGTCCCCTTTGCTGAAGTTAGTCTTTTATTTCAGGATCTGATTACGTACTCGCGATGGTACTCACATCCAAGTACACACTCTCTTACTAATTAACGGCAAGATATCGCCTCCTTTCAAGGGTTGTTCAAAGTACCTAGATTAGCCTCGTTCTCTGACCCACCTTCTGCCTGGCAGAGCCAAAATCTGAGTCCGCTCAGGTAATTCAATTTACTCTTGAACTCTCAAAACTGCCTTAATAAGCTTGGCCTTAATAAGCCTTGCTGGATCCTGTGCTCTTGTTCCTTTATACTATATGGCCAGTGCTTAAGTCCAAATGGCTGGTGCTCAACCTTCTGTGATGCTGATTTAAAAAGTAGCCGGGATGTATTCTGCAGCAAGAGCAGCTTTGCATCATGATGGGTTCATGTGGCTGCTGTTCCCGCAAGCCAGACTTGCATAAGCAACTACCCAACTCTACCCTTTTCCCTGTTTTCTTGTGCCGCCTTCCTCACCTGATTTTATTTGCAATCCAAACTCTCAGGTTCGTTTCCAGAGCTGTAAACCTCACAGCATTAAAGTTAGGGTTAGGTTCAGGGTTGGGGCCATTAGGGTTTGGGTTTGGACCTATTAAGTTTTGGGTTAGAGTTAGTGCCTGTCGTGGTCCATTTGGATCTCTCAAAGTTACAGGACAGCATACTCTGTGATTTAAACTTTATTTCATGAGCTTATGAAGAAATATGACAAAAACCCCCATGACAAATGGGCTCAGTCTGCTGTTGCCTAGACTGGTCTATCACGTGAATTCACTTATTCACCATTCAGGGCATAAGATTTCATAACTTATAACCTGTAACTCTTAATTCATGCACCTATGAGTAGGAGGAAAAAAAAAAAGAAAAAAGAATTAGTTCCCTAGCTGAGGGTGAGAGTGCTCATCCTTCCTCCTCCGTCATGGCGCAGGTGTCCTCTGTATCACACCAGGAAGCATGGAAGCCAGAGCATGCCAGCTGCTGCTGGATCCCCTTCAAAAGCCTTTTGTGTAAGCTGATGTCTTATCCTTTCCCGGCCACTTCTGTGTGGGAGCCTTTGTCCATGGCTGTCTGTGTTGGACCTGGGCTCTGGCCAACCCAATGCCTCACGCTAACTCTGAAACCCTACCCTAAACTTAGCTGTTACTCTAATCCTTATGTCAACGCTAACACTAGAGCTAATTGACCTGCAGTGGTCCACGAGGGCCCTCTGATGTGCACCGTGGCTTTGTGAGTGCCGTTTGGTGTGTTCAGGCATCACCCAGACCCATGTAAAGGGCAGGACAGGCACCCGTCACACTTCTGTGCTGCGCAGGGCGGTTGAAGAGTACCTTCAGATGTTCTCCAGGTGCCTCCAAGTGCCTTTGGTGAACACAGGCACCTCACAGTGCCAATGCCTCATGCGAACCTCAAAATAACATGTACCCTACACCTAACCTATAGTCACCAGAACCAAACTCTGATCCTCCACCCTAATCCTGAAGTCCTACCCTAACCTTAACCCTTATTCTAATGATAATCCCAACCCAAAATCTAAACCTAACCCTACCCAGTGGTTTATGAGGGCCCTCTGATGTCCACCACGGCTTTGCGTGTGCCTTTCAGAGTGTTCAGGCATCACCCAGAGCTGTCTGGTGGGCAGGATGGGCATCCATGTACATCTCTGTGCTGTGCAGGGTTCAAAGAGAAGACTTCTGAAGAGCACCAGGTGCCTCTGAGTGACTTTGGTGAATGCAGGCACCTCAGAGTGCCAGTCTCTAATGCTAACCTCAACCATAACGCAAACTCGACCCCCTAGACTGTTTTTCGGGGNGGGGGGGGGGGGGGGGGATAGGGTGAGAAATAGAGAAGGTGGTGCCCTCGTGGAGGCACTGTTCAGCAATAGCTATTGCTGTGTGTTATCAACACTGTTTTCATCACCAGTTTAAAACAGAGCACCCTGTGGGCTGTTCTGAAGAAAATGGAGTGATTGACCACCCACCCAGCGAATGGGTGCCTTTGTTTTAGACAAAATGGCTATGTGATACAAGTGTGACAACCACTTGTATAACTGCTTGTCCCTGACAAAGAAATCCAGACTTAGAAGAGGACAAAACTAGTTTTAGGGGTACACTTAAAGTAACATAGCTCGTGTATGTATTAGGTCTGCTTTTATACTCTGAACCTATGACACTAATCAATGGTATTTTTTATTCATGGAACTATATTAGGCATTAACTTATTGTTCTATAATTTTTGGTAGAGCCCTGTCATTCTCTAAGGAAGTGACTTTACCTGCTGTGACTTCATGACTAGCCTCTGGTCAAGGTGCAGTGCGAACCCCACGCGCTCGGCGGCAAACCTGAGGAGGTGAGAAATGCAGCCTGCCCGAAAAGCCTTGCTCAGCAGCGCCTGAAAGCCTCAGGCTCCTGGTGAGTAGAGCTCACTCGCAGACTCAGCAGGTGATGAAGGAATAAATCTGTTCCCCATCATGAAGTTCACTGCACATTCTTCCACTGCAGAAATTCTGAACCTGGTTCTGTCAATTATAACAGCCATTTAGTGATCATAACGGGTTTATGATTTATATGAATTATGCAGAGCCAAATAATGGCTCAACTTTGTATTGAGTTTGCAAAGCCTCAGAACCGAGGCTTGTCAAGTTTGCTCAGTCTGATCTTTTACTGGCCTGTCTGTAACTTCGTTTTACTTGGTTTAGCTGCAACAGTAACTTTCTACTTGACCAAATGTTTATGGCTAATTTATTTTACTTTTGGCTTGTCTTTCTATTGTATGATCATATTCTTACATAGACACCAGCAACAGACACTTATTTCATTGAATGGTTAGAGTTGGAAGGGACCTTAAAGCTCATGTAGTTCTACCTTCCACCAGACCAGGTTGCCCCATCCAACCTGGCCCCATGGATGGGACCTCCACAGCTTCTCTGGGCAACCTGTTCCAGTGTCTCAGCACCTCACGGTAAAGAATTTCTTTCTAATATCTAATCTAAATCTCCCCTCTTTTAGTTTAAACCCATTACCCCTTGTCCTGTCGCTCTACTCCCTGATAAAAGAGTCCCTCTTCACCTTTTCTGTACTTGACCTAGAGTGAGATATAGCTGTCCGTTAACAAATGAAATACAGATCTGGTATAATCGTAGCAGCTTTGAGAAGGGAAGGCAAAGGATGGGGCATGAAGGGGGTACAGGCATGAAGTGTTTAAGAGCACTTTGGTGCACAGACTTGACAGCGGAGACCTCATGGTTATAAACAACTCAGCCAGACCAGCATGGGGAGCGTACACATGGCTCAGCCCAACGCAAAGTACAAAAAAAAACTAAACAAGAAATAAAGAAACGTAAAAGAGAGCAGCGGGCTTCAACCCACGTATTTCTTCCTGGCAACTGGGGAGGCCTGGCACTGTGACAATGAGGATGCTCTGAAGAACAGTAATGGGAAACGCGTTTATGTTATTCAACTGCAGATTGCAATTGCTATACTCTAAGTGTGATATGTAGTTTATTATAATTTATTATGATTTAAGTGCATTGCCGGAACACCATGTTAATTCAAAATCCTGTACAATTTCAAATGACTTCAAATAAGCAAACGTAAACCCTCCACATGAGGAGTACCAAAAAAAAAAGCGGTCAGAGGACTGTGATGTGAAGTTAAGTGTGTTGAGCTGCACCAGTCCATAATCTGACTTGAACACATACTCAGGCTTAGAAATGCTCCTGGCCATATTTACTTGGAGACAGCCAGCAAAGAGTTTCTCCTGTTCTAACTAGTCATCTCTTGCTTGCCCTATCCACTCTTAATGTATCTGAACCAAAACACCAGGAAAGACCAGAAGTAAAATTCAGGTAACTTCATATCTATTGGAATCACATCCTTCAGTTCTTAATCGTTTTCTTCTGCCATAGAGTCCCTTGTGGTCCCCGCTCCTCAGCTTGCTGGGAATGCAAAGACATGGCAGGCTGTGAATGGTACCATCAAGCCTTGTCGTCTTATTTGTGTAGGTAGGCATCAAGCCAGAGCTCTCCTGAATTCTTCAGAGAGCTGAGAGAGAGAAAGAGAGTGCAAGAGGCCCCATTATGCAGGATTGCTTAAGGGAACGTTGGTGGGGACAGGGGAAATGAGGATTTTCTGTGTGTTGATTTGTAAGAGAAGAACAAGCGAACTCTTGTTCTCAGGATTCTGGTCTCCCCTAAATCCTCCTGCAGTTTTTTGCCAGGGTGTTGTTACTTACTGCACAATGTCTGCAAAAGCCGTGAGCAGCGGCTTACATTGGTACTCAATGCCATGTTTGGCGCACAAGGACTTCACCAGAGGAGCCACCTTCCAGTAATTGTGTCTTGGCATGGTGGGGAATAGGCTGTGAACAGGAGACAGACAAATTCTCTTCCAGTGCTCCGTAAGAAACATTACCATTCATTATTACTTCCCAGGAATCACCCAGCTCAGACTGAGTGGGGTCTCTAGCTGCTCCTGGCTCTTCTTTGCCCCTTGGTGTGCTTTTAGCACAAGTAACTTGTAAGACTTTCCTGCTTTCCCCCTCTGTTATTTTCCACAGCTGCCTCTAGCACCTCTGAAGTGACATTTCTCCAAAGCAAGTGATGTCATAAACTGGAAGAAATTACTCCCCTCCGCCCCTTTCTCCAGAAGTGACCATCTCCATAGTGCAGAAAAAGAGATGAGCCCACCCTTCAGTTGCACAGCTCAGTCTCCAGAGTAATAGTATGAGTAGTTAAGTACAGGTAGGCTTGAACTACCCTGTCAGACCATAAACAGGATGCCGTAGCAGGTGCATTTTCACTAATGCTTACAAGCTACTCCTTTGGATAGACCCTGTTGCTGTCTGGTTTCATAGATCCTGCCCGTGTTCAATTTTCACTAGTCGTTCTCATCTTCCTGTGGGTCCAGTGAAGATTTTGATTATGATTCTCTTTAGGGTTTTCAGCCTTTTTAAAGACATACTCATTGGTGCCCCCCAATTATTTGTAGAATTCAGAGCAAAGAAGAATAGGGAAAAGGAAAAAAAAAAAAAAAAGAAAAAATATTTTTAAAAGGGAAGAAAACTCTCTGTCAGGGTGCGTACTCACTGATGTTCAATCTGGAAGTTCAGATGGCCAGTAAACCAGTCATTGAACAGAGACTGCTCAACATTGCAGGTTGCCTGGAGCTAGAGGAGGGGAAAGGAAAGCAAAGTCAGTACAGATTGGTGACGACAGCCTTTCTCGTTTGTCTCAAGAGCATGGTATCCTGTGCTACTCTCTTCTCTTAGCCTAAGCTGAGCTACCTCAAGCCAGGGATCGTAATCCTCCTTCAGCTTTGTGGACCAGCAGATGTGCGTAGACTGGCTAACATGGATCATGGTAAAACTAGGAGTTGGCTCTGTGCTCCTGTGAATGCATGTGAACAGTCAAAAGTTCCTCCCAAGTCTTTTCAAATCTATGTCTGCAGAAAAAGCAGAGATGGCAGGGTACTTCTGTGGTGGTCAGACTTTACTGCTGGACTCCAGTAAGTCTCTCTGCAAAGAGGGGACACAACACTGGCGTTCTGCTAGGGTGAAATTGCTCAGCAAGAGCAGGACGCAAACTTCCATCTCTACATAAATGGAAGAGGTCCAAGACAGAACGATACAATAAGTGGGGAGGTGGGTATGTTTAGGAAATCGACCTAGAACCTAACTTTGATTTTTTGATTGCCCATGAACTCATCATTGCTGTCCTCCCGTTATCCTATTAACCTGCTCTTCCCAGTTACCAACAGGTTTTCACCCTTAATGCAACAGAGGACTTTCTTGTCTTATGGTTGGAATTTGAACGTGTATGGCCACAATTCTTAAGAATGGAAAATATTTTACCTGAGTAGACACCCAGTCCAAATTGTTGTCATAGTAAATATCCATAGGGATATGGTTCATCTGTGAAACCCAGACAAACCAGCTGCTCTCGAGCATCCTGTGCAATCGGACAAGAGGCCAGAATTCAGTAACAGGCGAGCAAATCGACGCTGAGCCACTGAAATAACAGCATAGCCGGACCTACAAACGCGTGGCTGAACACCAGCCTTGCTAATCCAGAACCTGGAAGAACTTCCAAAGCCTGAAAGTTTCATACTTCCCAATGAAACTCATGATTATTAAATATGATCTGTGATGAAACTTATGTAGCCTGTTATTCATCTGGGTTTTATCTGTAGCCAAGGACCAAAGTGATTAGAATCAGTAAAATGATGCAAGTGGAGTGGGCATTGTCCACTCAAGCCCATGCTGCTGGGTAACGCCTGGGTGTTTGCAAGCCCAGGCTAAGCTGATTCTGTTAAAGGTTCACTTTCTCTAACCAGTAGCAGACCCAACACCCAAAGCACTGAATGTTGAGCAAGGTAAGTATTTCTCAATTTGGTTGGCACTCGGTGAAGTCTCTTGGCTGCCAGAGCCAATGAGGCGACATAAAAATTAAACTGGCAATCGAGTCTTAGTTTAACTTTATGGCATTAAAAAACTAAGCAAAAAAAAAAAAAAGATGATAAAGGTGAACACGGAAAGATAAGCAGAGAAAGGCAGGCAGGTGGAGGTGGAAAGTATTTGTAGAAGAAGGCTGAAGAACCTTCTAAAGAGACATTACCTGAATATAAAATAATATGCCAGGAGACTCTTTATTTCTAATAACAATCCATAAGTAAAGAAGAATCTGATATAGAAGGTCAGCATCCAGGCCAAGTCCTACCAAAATCAGAGACAACAAGAAAAGAATTATAAATTGAACTTGTTGAAATCTTTTTCTAAGCTCCATGTTATACGTACAAGAAAACAATCTACGTGCAGCTTCTGTAGCTTTTTGCTAAAATGAATCATCTGGAGCAATCCAAGTTAAGGTGAGCTAATAACGCTTTCTTTTCACGGCTTGCTGTAATAGAGATGAATCTGAGCGTTCATGCCCAGGGAGTACATTAATGTATTGGCAAATGACTGTGCATTCAGGAACACAAGTTGAAGACTTCTATCAAATCATTGCCCAGGACTCCACGGTGAACTGTATGTTAGACCAACGACCTCATTTTGGCTGGAAGTTGCTCTGACCTCCTATTTTGCGTAACACCCACAAGAGGAGGGAGGATGAAGCATTAATTCTGGCTGCCTGGCATAGAAAGTAATGCCAAGTACGTGCACGCTGCTAACAAATCAACAACAGGTCCTGAAAATCCGCATCCTCCTGTTCCTGACCGTAACGGACCTTCTAATTTGCTTCCCAAACCAAAGGAGACAGTATACTTCATGGTTCTGCAAATGAGGCAGAGCAAGTAGAAGCTGAACAGCCTGTTGCTTGTTTTCAGGCCTTTGTCGTCGAGCTGAGGAACATAACAGGTTTAGCAGAAAGCATGAAGAGCCACTGAAAATACTGCACCAAACCAACCGTCATATTCTAGACCTAACTGAATGGCGTACGGTGTCCCACAGCAGGGACTGAGCTCTGGGCAGAAGGTGGCTCCATGTTCAGAAGAAAGGTTGGAGGCCCACAACTGACCCCGTCTCGGTTGCACAAGCGGCAATACTTACCGCCCAATACCTTTTGGTGTATGCGATGTAAAATGTGTGGCAGTGGAAGTAGGTGGGAAACAGGAGCGGAGGAAGAGCTGTAAGGGAGAATTCATTATCACTGGTGAAGTCACGGACTGAATGACAGACAATCAAACTGGAAGCAAGTGACCCCTGAACAGCTACTTGATGTGGAGAATATTCTGGGAAGCTTTAGGGCTGCAGAATTTTCTGGATGATATCAGCATGCATCAACGCAACCAGTAAGCAATCTGGGAGCCTGCTGACCTCAAGAGGTAAAACAAAGGTAAGACAAGAAGCTTGATGGGGACAGGTCCTGCTCTTCAGTACGACAGCCTGCTACTGCTTATGTCACCTATCAACGCAGGTAGTAGTGCCTTCTGTTTCCTCATGGAGAGCTTCTTTTAGAAAAGAGTGGAATTAAAAAAAAAAAAAGGGGGGGTGGGGTTTAGGATCCTGAAAAATAAGGAGGGCAAGACCCTGGAAACTTAATAATCCTTTTGAGTATCACAGTAACCACTTTGCAAGAAAGCAATGACTGATACTGGTTAGGATGCTCTATCAGTGCCTCCAAACATTTCTAGGTCTGTTCATTAATCTGGTGGTGCTTACAAACCTGAGATTTCATTTTAGGCTTTTAACTGAGGAACAGCCACAGAGGAGTATTTTGAGAAGTGGCTTCCACAGCCCCAAAGCTTATCTGGCTCCCCATTCACTTGTTCAAAGCAGGGGAACAGCAGGAATACATCGGAAGTCCCTTGCCTACCAGGATTTTGGGTTGCAAGAACTCAAAACTTGACCTTCCAAATGGACATCTCACTTGTACTTAAAAAAAAAACCCCAAAATAACAAAGACGACCCCACAGACTACTATTTAAATTTGAATACTACTGAAAGATGTGGTATGACATTGTAAGTCAGGCACTGTGGAGAATGTGGAAGACCTGGGATAGGATCACCTTCCTCAACCTGGCATCTCCAAGGCGCGTATCTGAGATAGGCACATCTGAAATAACCCTGCTCTCTATCTAGCCACTTGAGAGAGCCGCCACTGCTGGAGTGCGGTTCCTGCTGTCTTCAGAGGTCAAGGGTAAAAATAGGTCAAATACATCACACCTTGAAGGTGCCCATTTCTGCTGGGTTTTAGGGTTCAAATTCATACTGTCCTCTTTTCAGGCAAGTGTCCTAAGCAGCAGACCAGACTATTGTGGAGAGATGCAAGAGGTGATGTATCTCCTTGTCCCGTGTTGAAATTGTGCCGCTTTGCAAAAGGAATGAAGCGTCCCTAAGATGGGAAGAAGGGGGCAGGAGCGAGCCTAGAGATCAGGGCACTCGCAGTGGAGAAATTCTGAATTTTTCCTCTCCTCGGTTTATGCACTTTATTAGCCATCCATTATACGGCTCGCATAGACACTCCCTGGAGCCCTCATCACATTCTCCCAAGAAAACTCCTTAATTAGTAAGTTAAGAGTCTTTCTCCTTTTCTCTGCCCAAATAGATGTAGACTTATTTTTGCAAAGCGGTACAGTTTTAAGATGACCTGGGATAAGCATCCCCCCACTACTTTTTCTACCCTGGAACAAACTTAAGCCATTTGGTTAGAAACTCTCAAACCAAATTAATGTGTTTCAAGTCAAGAAGGGCACAGAACCCTGATCTCACACAGGATCATATGATAATTTGGGCTGGAAAGGACCTCAGGGTCTCAGAGCAGCATCAGCTATGAGGGCAGACCAGGTTACTCGGGCTTTTACCCAGTCAGGTCTTCAACTCCTCCAAAAATTAGATGCAAACTGATTATTATGTTTTGATGCAGGCACCTTAGGTCTGCTCAAGTCCTACAGGTCAAAAGTAGGATCTATGAGCCCCATTACTACCCCTCCTGGTATTGCAGGAGAGTGGAGATACTCACTGATGAAGAAGTATTTGTGTTGGTGATGGTATGGCATGTATCTTTTCTTTTTGATCCCAAGCTGTGAACAGAAACAGCAAAAAAATACTGAGTGGAAACTAAGCAATCTGCACAGGTAACTTGCCGTTTTCCATTCTTTTTTTCCCCAGAGGTACTCTTCTTGCACGCTTCCCACAACCCTCATTCCTACTGCCTCCCTCTTGCATACCTGTCCTATTAGGTTACATACATAACACCTTTTCTCTAAACCCTCATTCCATTAATGTAAGGCTTTAATGACTCACAGCTTTTTTTTTTTAATCTCTGAAGGGCTTAACTGTTAAGCAAGCATGAGGTTTTTCTCCAGTAGGGGAAAATAAATTGAGTGATTGCCGAAAAGCCATTCTAGATATACTTATAACAAGTCAAAGCAGAAGTAACAGCCCTCAAGGAAAACCAACGTTGGTATATGGTAGGAAGGAAACGGATACCACCATTGTGTGGGTTGGAACGGAATGATGTAGCAAAAGCAATGCCAGAACACTTTACCCATTAAAAGATGGTGTGATCTGTAAGTTATGATAAAAATAACTTTGAGGGGGGAATAGGAGTGAATTTTAACGGGTGAATTTCCTTGGGTTTGTGTTCTTACCACATTCATAATTCATTCGGTGAAATATTAGATATTTCAAGGCGAAGTTATATTATCAGTCAAAAATAGTCATATGTATTTTTCTCTCTTTTTTTTTTTCCCCTGCCTACTTTCTTTTCTGCTTCGGTACATTTAAATGACAATTTCATGATGGCAAAGTTCTTCCAAGGAGAAACATATTTCACTGCTGCAGCTACTCTGACAGGCTCTCAAGAACTGCTGAAGCTGTACAACAAAAGGGGTTCAGCATTTTCTTAGGTTGTTGCTCCTGGAAGCGGCCTAGCAGTACCAGCTGAGAAGATCCTACGTGGTCAAATGACTTCTGCCCACCAGAGGGGCCTGCCAGCAGCTACAGGAGCAGCCCTTGGTTATTCGGTCCGGCTGTACCGGCTGCCTTTCGCAGCAAGGCTTCTGCCTGCTGCTCGCGTAGACGTGCCAAAGCCACCTGTATCTCTGAGCCCCAGAAGTTAACATTAAAGTAGTAATCCCAGGCCAACTGCAGCCATGCTTCATACTAATGTTTACAAGTTATCTAGTAATCATTAATTACCTAATTGTTCAACTAGGTCATTAAGTTGCTATAACCATTAAGTCTTTTTCCTGATGGATTTTCCACCTTATATATGGTGCACGTACATTGTGTCTTCATTTATTTACAACCACTTGTCAACTGTTCCAGAAATTTTTAAAGGAACTTAATGCGAACTTTGACCTGCTTCCAAAGGCTGAAGAAAGACACTGATGAAAGCCGTCTTTTTTCAGAAACTGTCATCACATCTTGGGTTTAGATCTTTATGGTACAGCGTGCTTTTTGTTGACTAGGGTGTTCTTCCCAGTTCCTGGTACGTGAGTGCGCATGCGCACACAGACACTGACCTCCACAGAGAATTTCTTCCCCAAAGTAAACAAGAAAGGGTGCATATCAATATCAGGATCTTTCTGGAAGCAGTTGGGTTTGGCATGGTGCCGGGAGTGCAGGAGAGTCCACCATTTGGCTGATGCCCCCTGTTTTAGTGAAGAACAAAGTGTGACAAGTACGATACTTTCAGAGATAGATTCTCTCCAATTCCCCTCCTTCACCCAATGCTGAACACCCGCTTTTACAGGAAAGCCATCAAATCTAAGAAGTTTTTCCAGAGTTGGGTACTTACAATCAAGTGGCACATCACAAACTTATGCAGCCAGTGGTTCCACTTGGTCTTCCTGAATACTGAAAGATGTCCTAAATCATGTTGCAACCATGAAGCTTGGACCTGGAAGAGGAAAAAGACATTGGGAGGGGAGAAAAGCAGGAATCAAGACAAGGACAATGCCACACCTGTCCTTTGCTTTGAAATATCAAGATCTATTTCTCAGACACTGCTCCAAAGTCACAACTGGAAAGGAACTATCCTGATACTCTTAAGATTTCCCCCAGAATGTATCTTACTGAAAGAATCCCAGACTAGATTTAGTGGGAGCTCCCCACGTGCAGAATTTCTTCTTTACATCTTCTGTACACACAGCGGTTGTTGTCTTATGAAAAAGGAGAATTACACCAAGGAAATGGAGGACTAGAATGCTGCAATGTGTGTGAAAGTTGATGCAAGTCCACGTGTATGTGCTATGGACTTAGTTGCTTACCTGGGAAATGGTCAGCACCACCAGAGAGACGATAAAGGGCAGTAAGGATGTCCCAAAGTAGAAGAGAATGAGCCAAGCAGCAGTATCCAACAGGAGGATGTGAGCGAGGTGCAGGAAGAAGAAGAGTTGATTTGGCTTCAGAAGTCCCATTTTCTCAACAGTAGCACGCAATTCACGGAAGTCTTTCACCAGCATTTTCTGTGGGAAGCACCAGCGTTACATGTTCCCTGTTTCTAGAGTGTAGCACTGCAGCCTCAAAAGCCAAGGACCGCTTTAATGGAGGAAAGAAAGGGCAAAGGATCTGGCCAAATGGGCAAGACCCGGGCTTGCACCTTAGTCAACTTTATCATTGCTCTCCTACAGCTTCTCTGTGCCTTTGCCTGATAAGGTACATAGAGCAGATAAAGCAGCAGCCATCACAGAGCACTATGTCTGTACCCCCAAGCCCTAAGACTATATCTTTGGTGTTTCTTCCATCATCATCTTGGCAGGTAGCATAGGGCTCAGGTGGAAGGTGTGCTCTGTGTGCATGAACATAGCACGCCATCTTGTGGTAGGCCTTTGGAATGAAAGTGTTCTTCTGCCACCAGTTCCAATAGATCAATGTATGTTTTCACTTTACCCTTCCCAAGATTAACAGGAGAGGGTTAAATACCTGTATGAAAATGGAAGCTATAGCCCAGCTGGCCTCAGGCTGGTGGGCGCTGAGGAAGGAGTGTGGAAGAAGAAATGAGCACAGCAGATGTGCTAGACCAATCCACCTTTGGCTTTGCCAGCTCTGCAGGTGCCTCCCAAGCCTGATTCCTGTCTCTGTGCAACCCAACCCACAGAAGAGCCTTCCAGCCTACACTCCCAATCGTTTCGGGGAAACGGAGTTTGCATGGAGCAAGGCACACACAGGCTCTGGTGCAGGTCAGCTATGGGATTGAGAAACAGGCAAGACACGGCCACAGATGGGTAAGAGGGTTCATGAGGTTCCCACCTACATAGGAAGCGTGGCTGTGCCATCCTGGGGCAGCCAAACTGCTCTGAATTGTGTTTCTAATGCCTGAGTGACACAGGGCCGCGTATCACGCATGTCCCGCTTCATGCAAAGAAAAAGTCAGGACAGGCTAGAAGGAACGGGGAAAAGACAGTCTTGGATAGGGGGAAGCAATGAGGACCATACAGCCCAGGGAATATTTTTACTCTAAGACTATTCCTGTTCTGTTTTCTGTGCCTCTCTCATGAGGTTTTCTTTGACATACCAGATTGTTTACCCTCACAGTGCTATCAACAGTGCTTCTGTGAATGATCATGCAGTTGGACCTTGAGACTGCTACAAGAAGGCTGTCCAAAAGCGCAATGCCAGTAGAGCCTGTGAAACTTAATTCAAGGCTAAAACAGTCTATCTGCAATATCTCCCTACAGATACCTACAACAGAAGGGACTATAGTCTGAAAATTTACTATCAGCTGGAAAGAATTATTTAATTTTTGGTTAGCTCTTTCTCAAAGCAAGGGAAAGAAGAAAAGGTGAGAGCTGTGATATTCATGAGAGCAAAACAAGGCTTTGCTATTTACGTAGAGTTGCTGCGATAAGAAAAATTCATCTTCAGGAATCTCTGAACCACATAATGTGGATTTAGACTAATATTCATGTATTGTTTCTAAGTAGTAACACAAAAAATGTGAAGAACTTGGATCCTATTGTTCCAGGAGCTACGCTGATACAGAAGAACAAGGTCTAATCTCAGAATATTTTCTTTTATTCTGTCTTTGATCTGATTTATGAGGATAGACTTACATTTTTAGTGGGCTCAATGCTGGGTTGATCTGGTGCCAGCTCCCCAATCTGCAGTGACTTCAAGTACTTGCTCACCAGCACCTTGTCAACATGGAATGCTACAAAGGCGTCCTGCAAGTGCATAAGAGTAAAGGAAGAGGTAAGAAAAACAAATTCTGTGTTAGTAACCTCAATCTGCTGTGCACAGTAAGACGTTCACTGTGGAGGAACCACAATCACAAAGATGCCTGGCTTACCTTTCTATCTCCTCAAGCTTTTGTTGACCTTTTTCTTCTCGTGTTTGTCCTGTGCTCTTAAATGAGATCTTATTTCAGGTTGCAAATGGCAGAGGTCTGACTTCCACTACTGCAATTACTCCAGGTATGCAAGCTCCATAATATAAAATGGAATGAATGTCCACCGTACGCCTAAAGCGGAGTGTAGTTCCCTTACCTTTCTTCCTCCTTTGCTCAACCCCAATATTAGTGACTTTTCCATCTTCCTGGACATCCAGGTGCCCAAAAGACCTTTCTTATCAGTGGACCAGAATATTCTTTGTTGTGCAATTGGTCAAAAGAGAAAATTGCCCTTTAAATCCAACTGCTTAAAAGAAAAATGTGGTGGTTCTTATTCACCGGGTAGAGAACTCCACTCCCAAATTAACTAAGACAGGAAGCATCTCATCAAGGACCAGGTGATACCAGAGAACTTTCTGGTTTTCTCAGTACTTGGAAGCATTCAGAAGGAAATGAATGCAAGGACACAATTCATCGGCACAGGCCTGGTGTTACTGATCTCTCTTAGAGACAGGAGCATGAAAAAGCCATGGTGCGATAGCCTTCAGGCAGGGCTGGGGACCGCAAGGATTCTCCAACCATGGAAAATTGCCTTTGTTCACCCATGCCTTCAACTTATTGATCTGCCCACGTGCCTGCTTTCGCGCCATCTTTCATCAGATTCAATTTAGTCATCCTAAACAGACCGGAATCGGTGCTTTTCTTCATTCCAGCCCCAGAGTTACTCTGGGCAGATGTTCATTAGGAATGGTTGTGTGACAAAATGAAGTTGTTCAGCTACTCTCTTTGAGCAAACCGCTACAGAATTTCTGTCCTCTACTCCAAAATGACATAGGTGTGGGCAACTGCACGACTAACACTGAGGCACACACGTAACGTACTGTGGGTTTAAGTACCGTGCACGTAAGAGCTAACACTGATGAATCAAAAAAAGATCAGGAAGCAGTTTCTCTGCAAAATAATCTACCAAAAGTACCTGGTTATTTCATGATGTTGCAACATCAGATGTTTTTACAGGTTCCACAATTCAACAAAATTTTGCCAAATTCAGCCAGAAATTCCAGTCTCAAGATTGTTGCTCCTGTTTTCCAAGTCACCTCATTCCTTAATTGTGCTCTTCTATCCTTTGTGAAAAAACACCACAACAAAAAGCAGCAATAAAAGGACTCCTCTTCACAGTTTTGTGCAGTGCCACCCTTACTAATATTGTGGCATTAATTAAACTCATTTTTTCATTCCTCAGGTTTCTTTTCTTACTGAGAGCCTCCCGTGTTTTTCATCCTCTCCTAAGTTACCAACTTCCAAGGCTGTATGCTCTTGGTAAAATCTTCCAGTCAAACTAAGATCATTTCTTCGTTTTTCATAACATACATTCAAAATATTAAGTGACTTATTCCGACGTACAAGTCTCACTAAAGTCTTATGGATTTTCTTGATAAATGCTTCTTTCACTTTTTTTTGTCTCTGCCTCCCAGACTAACTGAAGAGCCTATTGAATTCACACTGTCTCACGAAACTGCTCTGCGCAACGAAGAGGAGTTTCTTACTTCATCCGCATCATCCTGGATATATTCCCACAGCAGCTCAGGGTGGATATAACCACGTTCGCTCCAAAGCAGACACTTCACCCATAACCAGGCTACACAGGAGAGTGCAGAAGTCCACACACGCTGATTTACCCTGCTTCTGTCAGAGGCTGGCTAGTGCCAGCACGGCTTTTTTGGTGCTGGATTACACGAACCTGTAGCAAATAGTCCACCTTGTACTCCCTTCCACTGGTTTTGCGGCGGCCAAGATACACAGCTTGCAAGCGTGCAGAGTCCGAGCAGCGTAAGATGCTCCAGTATCACATGCATCCGTTTGCCGTGGAATAAATACGTATTCTGAATATTGTGCCCTGTCGGAAGTGATGATGCTGTTGTTACCCAAAAGCGCCGAGTTGGTGAAGATTTCTGCGTTCTTCAGCATCTCTGGAGCAAAGTAAAAACCCTTCCTATTAATTTCACTTACAGCCCTTGAGCTGGAGTTTTATCATATATGCTTAAAGAGAGAGAGGGGGAAATAACCAGACATTTTTCCATTGTGGTGCACAGCTTATTTGATGCGCTTCACGCTTGTGTGTGAAGACATTTAAGCCGGTGTCACAAAAACCTGGCGGAAGTCTTGCAGGGCTTAATGATTTGGATGTGGAACTAACCTATAAGAACCAGCCCAGATACCAGAAACAAAATATCTGCATTTTCCAAGTTCATCCATCGCCTGGGGTATTCCAGCATGCTAAAATGAAAGAAATCGGACAGTACTAACTAGAGAAATGAATGATGAACATGCAGAATGCAAAGTGCAGCTAATACGCAATTTGAAATTTAAACTTAGTGAACTGAAAATTACTTCTATTTCCATGAGCCTCAAACATCCCTTATATATGGAAGATGAGGGAGCTATTTGTCTTGGGGTTTTTTTCCTTTCAAAATACACAGCGAGGAAGTAACCAGTTTATCACATCTTTGTACAGATGTTACTTTACCACTATTTTCTACCGGAAGACAAGAACTCCAGGGAATTTGCTGAATGTTTTGATGTGTGTTACCGCAGGTTTCCATGGCATTAAAATAGCAGTCAGACAAGGAAATGTGATGAGCAGAAGTCTTTTTGGCCACGGACTAACTCACCAGCAGTCGGACGCTTGTTAACTGGCCGATTCTTTCAATTTTGTTCATCTCAAGGGTCAGAAGGACCATATGCAGTAACTACAGAAACTTTTCTGGAAGACTGCTTGGGAAAGCATGCTGTCTCTGCTTGCCCTCCAAGTTACACAGGGTGGTATTTCATAGATTCACAGAATGGTCGGCATTGGAAGGTACCTTCATCTACTCCAACCCCGCTGCCAAAGCAGGGTCACCTAGAGCAGGTTGCACAGGAACACATCCAGGTGGGTTTTGAATACCTCCAGAGAAGGAGACTCCACAGCCTCTCTGGGCAGCCTGTGCCAGGCTCTGTCACCCTCAAAGTAAAGAAATTTTTCCTTATGTTCAGATAGAATTTCTCGTGTTCTAGTTTGTGCCCGTTGCCCCTCATCCTCCCACTGGGCACCACTGAAAAGAGTCTGGCCCCATCCTC
>RSEF01000005.1:18784568-18833603 GCA_003993805.1 Himantopus leucocephalus
ATGATCAGAGAGATGGAACATGTCTCCTGTGAGGACAGGCTGATAGATTTGGGATTATTCAGCCCGGAGAGGAGAAGACTCTGGGGATACCTTACTGCAGCCTTTCAGTACTCAAAGGGGGCTTATAAGAAAGTTAGGGACAAACTTTTTAGCAGGGCCTGTTGTGATAGGGCAAGGGGTAGTGGTTTTAAACTAAAAGAGGGTAGAAGGAAGACATTTTTTACAATGAAGCACTGGAAGAGGTTGCCCAGAGAGCTGGTAGATGCCCCATCCTTAGAAGTGTTCAAGGTTAGGTAGGACAGGGCTCTGAGCAACCTGGTCTAGTTGAAGATGTCCCTGCTCATTGCAGGGGGGTTGGACTAGATGACCTTTAAAGGTCTCTTCCAACCCAAATTACTGTACGATTCTATGACTGGTTCTGCTCTTGATAAGAATCCATCATTACAAATGGTAAGGGCCTGCCCCAAAAGTCAGACAGGACTATGGTTATTTAAATGTAACCAGGATTTAAGTGCAGTAAATACAACTAGTAATTTTACTGAAATGCTGCAGATTCTTTAGGCTTTGTGTGCACTATGAGCTGTAGCCTAGAAGAGCATGGATGGGCTTGAATAAGCTACTTGTAATAGTCAAGGCAATCAGCTGTTGGAGCCAAGATTGCAGAAGGCTAAATTAGCAGTCTTGCAGTGTGGGTGTAAATCTTTCTGTAGCTTCTTCACCCAGCAAGCCAATGTCTTTAACAGAGCGTGTCATGTGAAAAGTTCACCCTAGGCTCCCAGACATTGCCACACTGTGGCTGTATCCAAGAAAAATAAGGAAACTGGGTTGGTTTTCAGAGAAGACTCCATCAAAGTACAGCTATTTCACGGGAAGCCCTGCCATTTTAATGAAGCTAAAATGAGTCACTGCAACTTTCTTCCTTCATTAAGGTAAAATATTTTGCTTCAAAGTTGATGTTTTGTATCACTTCCTTTTCAAATTAAATGTTTCATTGTTCCAGTTGCTATACAGATAGAACACAGATTATGGTCAGAGGCCCAGATTTGTATCTCTAGTTCCCACAGCCTAACATTTCACTCATATTGGAAGAAATGGGACTAACTGTACAGTACTGTGGTCATCAGTGGGAGCAGGCAGGCAGTATTTGGCCATAATAAACATCACTGGACCAACTTATTTGTGGAGGAATCCATCTCACCTAATTTTACGTGTCTAAGAATTGATTATGTAAGTGTAAGGTAGCGTTGCTGGTTCCTTTCTTAGCCCTGGAGAGTGATGGTGATGCCTGTAAGCCGAGATCCTGCTGCCTGGAAGAGTATATGATGTCACTGCTCACAGAAGGACCTGGGATCAGATGTGGTGAACTAAGTATCAGAGAGCCATCATGAAGTAAGACGAACTCTGTCTTGATGGCAGATTTAGTTGGGGCAACTTCCTGGATGACGGAAGATTTTCATTAAGCTGAGTTGCTGGGCCTAAAAAACAACACCTTGGTTTTATGTGCTCTTCTTTTTATTATCAGGCTTCCCATTTTAGCCTCCTGAATAAACTGTGCTTTCTCCTTCCATGGCAGAAATCATAAACTTCCTGTATACATGAAACCATCAGTGCAATGTGTAACCAGTGCAGGCTAGGGTCTGGAGCCATGTGAAAAACCTGTACCGCCCTGCAGAGCCCCTGAGAGCTGGGGCACCAGCAATGATGCTTTCTCTAGTTATTTTACCAACCAAGCATGTTGCTTGGTTTTCTTTTTCTTTTGACTTGTATGAACAACTTGAGCAGTTGTTAAACCACTTCCACTATGTCTGGTTGGTATTTGGTGGGATTCTGCTGAACAAGATGTGACCGAGCCACACCTGTCCACCTTGTCTGTCAGCAGGCTGGAGTGTAAACACCAGAGCAGTTGATAGTGTCCTAGAACCAGTATTTACAGAGGGAAATAAATAAGTTGCTTAACCTCAAACCATATATCTTGTCCAGTTCAAGAGTCATTTTGGGCAACGGTGACAAGTGGTTTTTTTGCCTGTAGCCTTCTTTTGAAAGGACAGGCTGTTTGACAAAGGCTCCCTCCCTCTATTTGTTCCCACAGTTTGTTTTTAAAAACAGACTGAATGGTCTCCACTGTCTCGTGACTGCAGCAAGAATGTCTGGGAGGGAGGGCAAGGAATGGAGACCATTCCTAAATTTTCCCAGTAAAGTCAGGTCATGTATCTGATATTTACCCTACACATATACTGCTGTATGCATACCACATGTGCACCTGCACATGCCATATGCATTACTTAACAGGCCTGATTAAGGTAAGGAATATGGACACACGAAGCTCCAGGCAAGGACATCTTTGGTGGGAAATGGCCCTCCCTGCTATGCTGGCATCTCATTACATTAAAGGGTGACATTTCCACTTGGAGGCTGCAGGTACAATGTGGGAAGGTCAATCATGAGCTCACAGGGCTAATAATGTTACCAGTCACCACAGGATTATGAAGGTATGCATCCTGTGAAAAAAAGAGATTGTGCAAGCCCATCTGTATTGTATTATTATTATAGCTGCTGCAAAGTAGTGATGGATACAGCCAGGAGCCCCTCTACAAAAACCATTGATGAAAGGGGCTGAGTGACGTTAGCTGATCTCCAAACAGTCCAATCATATTTGCATCAATATTCATGTGTTTTGCACACTTTCACAGGAAACACAGCACAATTGTGCGCTTTTCTCTTTGGAAGTCACGTCCAGCTCAAACCCCATTAGAGGGGTAAGAACTGCAAATATCTGTGAGGAGCATGCAATGTGTGGGAGTTTTTACGAAGATAAAAATAAACAAACCAAGAAAAAGCCTTAAACTTTAAAAGGGGCTTAATAGAAGTACCCTCTGAAAAAGTATGAGAGCAAAGTAACTGCATTTAGCTTAATTTCTCAAATGCAGTAATTAAAAACTTTAAACACATTTCATGATGCGTTTTTAAGAACATTGACCTCCATGCAAGTAATCCTATGCTCCTGTGAAAATTATGAAATAACGAAAGATCAGTCACAAAAATTATAGGATGAAAAAATGAATCCATAATTTCCTTCCAGTCTCCAAACAGAAGAGCTAAAATACCTCCTCAGATTTAGAAGGGCCCAGAAATAGTTGGACAATGTAACTGGGTCATTTAGTCAAGTGCTGGAGTATAAATCGCAGCTGATTCAAAGGCAAGAAGAGGAAGTTTCACAATGAGAAAAATGTGCAATCTATGCTTTGTAAGTGCCTGTTCCTAGTAATTATGTTGGATTAAATCCCAAAGCGTAAATTTTCCAAAGCCTTTTTTTTAATTTAACAACAGCCACACGAGGGCACTAAGCCCCATTTTCTACTGAAGGACGTTTTATTTCCCCTCAGGTTCTGAACATGTTGCACAAAGTTCAATAACATATGCAGCTGATATTTGCACACTAAGGACCTCACATGAGACAGTGAAGTACCTCACCAAGTTTTCAAAGTGACCAAATCAAATTCAGGTTTCATGAAAACAAGAATATTCATTAGGGACCTATTATTATGGCCTTTTCAAAATAGCATTATTCTAAAGCATGCAATTTTTCCACATGTATTCTTTCTACAAAGTCATTTTCATGTATTTGTTTCTAAAATCAAAATCTCTCTGCACCAAGTTCATGATTCAAATCATACTATCTTCCTAGGAAAGCCACAAAGAGTCATTGGCAGAGTCATTAACACTTTGCTACAAACGTTAAGCCTGCATTAAGATAATCTAAGAAACACTGTTCTGCTATTTCATAGGCTTTGGTAGAAAGCAGTCTTTCCTTGCATTCTGTGATGTTTCACAATATTGCTTTTCTCCAGTATTCTTATATTCTTCATTTTAAATCATTCAGAAAAGTATAGTCTTTGAAGGAGAGGTGCAATTTCAGTCCCTCATCTGACCAATCCAATTTCTCATATACTGTCATATAGAAGAACACTGAGACTTCTCGGCCTGTATGGCTATAATGCCCTATATGCCCTATAATTCCAGATACTGATGGCTTTCTTGTCTTAGCCATTTTTCCCTTGATCCTTCTGTTCCTTCATTAAACTGCAGGAACATAAATATGTGTGATGGTATTCTAGTCATACAGCAGGTCATCTGTGCAATTCTTAAATTCATTAAATTCCCAGGCACAAATGCAAACTAGACTTATTCTCACAGACAATAAGAGTGTAAAGCTTCAGCAGGCAGAACATGGGACTTTGCAACAGTCATTCCCTGGCTGACAGTATGTTGAAAACCAGCCTGGCAGATACAGCTTACCTAGGAAGCTGACCTGCCTACAGGTTAGTAGCCCAGAGAGTCATGTATGTTATATTTCTTTAGGTCCTGGAAAACTTGTTTGTGAAACATGTTGATGATCTTTGCTTCCAGTAACCTTTCCTTATCTGTTCTCAGCTCTTTATGTGGTTTTGACTTCAGTTTTAGATACGTATAGGTGGAATTTGTGCTTGGTGCATGACCACAAAACTGAGCAGAATTACACTGAGTTGAACTATTCAGTCACAAATATGGACAAAGTCCACTGGATGCTTACGTCACTTCAAAGAGTCAGCCAAACAGCACAAAAGTACTTGCGCACTGCTTGGTTTACTTTCTGCTGCCCATTTTGACAGGAGCTGAAGTTCATATTGGTAAATAGGTTAGTTAAACATTTTGCTTTCTGTAACAATTTTTATTACTCATTAGGATGGTTTGATAAACACAAGGTCGTTAAACATGACTAAATACTTCAATTTCTCCAGAAACTGAAAAATATCATGGTGATTTTCTTAAACTGAAAAACATCATGGTGCTTTTCTTAGCTATTTACTCACAGAGCCAATCTTTAACCTGCTTATATTTAGGTGAAGAGTACCACAAACTTCACTGCCTCCTGCACCAAGTGTAAACCACTTTTTCCAGACTTGCTTTGCTTTTATATATGTAGATACATCGATGTCCTCAGGAAATATTAAATTATAAAAATATAAAGGCAATACATTTTGACAATTAAGTGAGGAAGAAAGACCAACAAGACAAATTGTTTGTTCTGGAGGGGATTTCCTCATGCAGGAAAGAGAACAAATACAAACAGTAGAACAGAAGACTATAGAATAAAACAACCCCCAGACTAACTTATGAAACTGTTAATTCTCTGGCCTTTAAACAATTTTCCTCTCTAGTAAGACCTTAGTGGTAAAAACTAGCCATTGACTTTGTTGATGTTGGTGTCAGTTTCTGATGGGGGAAAAAAAGCCAAAAAAAATCTTGCTTGATGCCAGAGATTCCATGGCAGATGAATGGAAGATCTGGGCTTCTAATTTAAACATTTATGGGCATTAAGTAAGACCTTGGTTTCACAGTTACAGCTTTGACCATTATAATTGGGATCCACCTGTTGTAACACTGTATTTAAAGCACATTATTGGACAGCCTGCTAACTAGTTCATTACGTCATGCTGCTTCACTCTTGGAGAGCTGGGCTGGTATCAGAATGCTCCCACTGCTTCACAGTTGTCTTAGGCAGTTATGAAATCTCAGCATAAATGTGGATGCTGTCCATTTTGGGTACTATTTGTGAGCATCTGGCACTGCTTTGACAGATGTGCTGCCTCCATCACCCACATAATGATCCTAGAAACCACTTGAGTGGCTATGGCAACATTTGCTTGCCTTTCAAATGCACCTGTTTCCTCTCTTTCCAGTAAGAATGCGAGAAGATTCAAAGTGTCATCAGGGCAAAGGCAACAAGGGCACAACAGAAGCTGAAACGGAGGAAAGTGAATGTCAGAATCCTGCAACAGAATTCATATAGGCAGAGTGAGGAACTAAAATATCTTTATGCAAGGATTAGCACCATGAATGCACAAAAGAGCTGTGATATTTGTTGCCACAACAAGCACACAAACGTACCAGAGTATCTGACAAGGAAGATGATCAGGTGCTGAGTATGCAGAGAGTGAGGGCCAACAGTCGTGGCAAGGATAATACACAGAGCATCATGCCACACTGGACCTTCCCCCAGCAACAGCCTACACACCATTGCTGCAGGTGAGGAGCTGCATCAGTAACCTGGATGTGCAGTATAACTACGCTGGGAGATTTTAAACTGCTCTTCTTCCAGTGCAAACATTGTCCGTGCCCAAGCTGCCTCACACTTGTTTTCTCATGTCTGGCTCCAGTTTCTGGAGGATTTTTCCCTCTTTTTACCCACTCAGCACTCTGCTTTGCTTGAGTTAGTGGTACTATAGAAGTTAAAGGAAACACACTGCAAATAAATTATGCTTTATTATGGCTGCAGATATAGAAAGATAAGGAAATTCAATAGAAAAGGTACAAAGGTAGATTTTAATCATATGTGTGCACTCAGCTTTGACTGAAGATGAGACTTGCATATGCTGCAAATCTACAGGGCCTTAAAATCCCTTTGTTATGCATTATACATCTGAAACAAAGTCTATGGAATTGAGCTCATATTGCAGCCTGTTTATGGAAATCTACTGGTGTGATAAGAGAGCAACTACAGCACAGATAGTTTTTACTTTGGCATGAACATTATAATGAAAATGAGCCCTCTTTCAGGACTTTGCATGGTTAGAATATCCTTTTCTTTCCTGAAACAGTGGTTGGGGAAGTCTTTGTAAAGAGTAGCACTGTGGATCTTAGTTTGATTGCTGTGAGTATGGTGTTCGGTACTGGATGCTTTATCTGGCTTCGTCTGGAAATAGCTCTGGCACTGATGTTAGACACCAAGAGAAGCTTGATGGGGGCAGGGTTGATCTGATCCAAATTTCCTGTATTTTCTGGGATGTATTCTGAAATGTCGAGAAGAAAATCACAAAGCACTAGGCAGAATGGAAGAATATGTCCTCACACAGCTGTATTCATCACTAAAGAAGGCATATCTGAGTGAGCATGACAATTAATAAGGAAAATGTGATAATGAAGTGTGGATGTGCTTCAGTCACCTCTGGATGAACTGCTGGCATTTGAAGGGAAAAGACTACACTAACACAGCAACGCTATGTAACCAACAGCAGTCGTAGTGAGTGTTGCAATGCTTTGGGGTTTTATCTGTTCAAAAGCTATGAAGAAAGTGGAAGTAGAATCTTTTAATCCACTGATCTGGAGGCACGTAGTCTTATCCTGTGCATTTTTTCATTCTGTCTAAAATGGTAAAATCACGTGAAATAAAGGGAATTTTCTCCTCCTTACTTCCCACCTGCACAGATCAGTTTCTGCATGGCCTTCCCATGTACCCTGCTTATCTTGAACTATGAATACCATTGAGGAACTCAGCTGATATGCTTTGTCCCTAAAGTAGAGTAGCAAGGAATTGAACTCACTTCCTTTGTTTTAGGCTTGGTCTCTAAAGAGCAGTCCAATCTCCTTCAATCTCTGGGCACAGTTTGAGAATTACTGTAAGGCACATAATTGGTATACCAGAAATCAAACAAATAGTCACAAATAGTTAATATCATTGTCTTTGCAGACTTAGCAAACAGTTCTGTTTCCATTCAGTAGATTGCAGTAGGAAATAGTACATCTACTACATCTACCTGCTGCCCAGTGAGCAAAAAAATCTGCAGTACAAACCCCTTTAGTTATGCCTCTCATTTGAAACTGCTAAGGGAAACTGTGCTATCAATTTGTGAGCAACTGTTAGTCTGAATGACAGATTTTCTGTTGACAGTGGATTATTTTATATATTTTACAAGTGGACATAACAGTGCCTTCCCAAAAGACAGATCCTTCAATCTGAACAAACAAACCTCTAAATAACCTTCCAAATAATCTTTAAATAAAACTCTACTTTTTGCTAGAAATGATAGTGTGTATTTTCAGGCCAGAGAGTTTTCTTTCTCAAAGTTTTGCAGAGTTTAGGGAGTGTCCCAAACGCAACCACTATTAGGTTGCAACATTCACTGTGGCTTTTTCTAATATACACTGACCTTTAGTATTGTATTTTTGACTTGTTCCCTTACCTTAGAAAACTTCCAACAATGTACTTTCCTTTCAAAGCTTGGCCAGGCTCCATTTTGCTACTGTTAACATAACCTCAGGTACATGCTCTGAGGCTTGTAAGTAATGTCCTTCTCACCTGGGATGTCATCCATCTTCTCACATCCAGGATGGCATCAGGAGATCCATATTCCTCACCCAACGTGAGTGTGAAGGACAAAGCTAGGAGTCATAAATATGCAAAGTAAGAGAAAAGAAGCAAAACATCAGAAGAAAAATGAAAACCAGATCTAAAAATCTATGTGGGAGGCAGATCTGTCACTTGCTGTGAATGTTCCTACCAAATAGTCTCTTGACATATTTTTCTGAGTGGAGGATCCTGTACAGTCTTGCCCAGAAGGACCATCTCATCTATATTCCATGACAGTACTATTCATTTTGCTCTTACTGGTCAATATGTATTAAAAATAACTTGGAGAGACAGTGAATTGCTTGAACATGGTGTTTTGAGTATGCAGATGTCACTTAATTTCTTTTCGACTCTTCTGCCAAAGATGGTCATGGACTTTTAGAAAATCTCAGTGGGGTCTACCCATAGTTACTTGATTATAAACTTAAGCTTTACCGAAAAACATAGGTACCTGCTAAGTTTATGGACATTTTGGTCAGCAGCACATTAGACCTATACCTATCCACTTCTCAGTCAATTCTCAATATTGATTAGTGCTTGTGTTCACTTGGTCCCCTAGTCATCTCTTTGGTGGTAATGTTACAATAGGTAAGACTATCTCAGGTCTACAAAATAGTAATACCAGGCACTGGGAGCATAACCCTAGCAATGGAGAATTCTTGCATTAGTTCTGGGGAAGTTAGGTGGGTTTTCACCACCTGAAAAATTGTCATTGTATCATTTCTAAAGCAATAACATATTACTTAGTGGTTAAATGGCACCTACAAGTGTTTACAAGGAGACTGTAAAGTCTAGCTAGTTTGACAGAGCACTGGAAAGGTATGCTTATTTTGATTTATAAACTCTAAGCAAAACCTGTGACATATTCTGAGTGATCATTTTGTAGTTCCTTAAATAATTCAGGTCCAATAATTCTGTTTCAAGACAATAAAGAGAATCGCTTGTCTATATTAAAACTGCCTGACTCAAGCAACTTAGGAAACTGAATTAATTAAAAAAAAATACATCAAAACAGAACAATACAAAATCACACTGGGGACAGCCAGGTTTCCAGACCGGATCTAGGCTTAAGGTATAGTGCTTGGCCACCATTAAAATCTGTTAAAAAATAGACAAAAGTAAAAATAATAAAAGATAGGTATACGGGATAGCAAAAGCTGCTACAAAGAAGCCATGTTACATGTACAGAAGCCAGGAAGTCTTGAGGGGCTGAGATAAGATAACCACATGTATTTAATTCAAGAGCTACATATCCATTGTGCTAGGCTGAAATTATTTCAGTCTGTGAAAGCACAGATAAACATGACCTGTCATTGATTATTTTGATTTCTTTGGTTTACAAGGATATTAATTACTAATTAATACTAGGGAGGTCTTACAGCACCAATCATATGTAGCCTGTGCTACTCATAATTTTTTAGAAATTAAAAATGTGTCGATTACAGGGGGAAAATTGACTTACCTTTGCTGAACTGTGAAAGGTTGCTACAGAAGCACAGGCCACACTGCAGGCCTGCAGATGACTACAGTTGCAGCCATGACAGGCAGAATCACCTTATACCCTCAGCTGAAGAAACATGGCTAGCAGAGAAGACAGAGCACTTCAGAAGTGCATGTTGCCACAATAAAGGACATACAATGTTTTGATTAGGGACGGTCTCAGAGAAGTATCTAACTTGCTCCTTGTGGGGTTATGGGTGAATAGAGCCTGACCCAGGTGTCAGCATCAGGACCCCTGGGAATGAGTCACAGGATTATCTGTAAGGTTTACGTTTGCCAGCTAAACAGAGCCAAGTCAGGTTTGGCTAAGTTACAATCATTGCAGCCTTATGTAATGCAATACTTTTCATGTCTTTACTAAGGTTAGCTGTAGGGGACTTAGAGTCATGTTAAAGTAAGTACTTCACCTTGATGCTCCCTAATTCATGACAGCTTGCGCAATTATTTGGAGAACAAAATAATTAAAACCAACATCTGTTCCCAGCTGACTGATTCCCTCCTGATTACTGTGTAAATTTGACTGGGGACTAAGATATGTACGAAACTCCTGGTAGAATGAGCAAAATGAGATTTGGTTTATTTTTTTAGTATTTCAAAGGTAAAAGGCACCTGGAAGATCAAAAAAACAACCTAACATTCAGTTTAGGTTGCCTTTATGCATAATGAAAAACATACCGATGATTTTTTTTTTCTGAGCTGTTAATTACCTTCTTGTAACTGTCCAAATTACATTCCTGTCTGCTATGGCTAAAAATACGTAGATATGAATGCTGCTGAATCTGGGGGTGTAGCTGGGTTTTTTATTGTTAACTCTTTTGTTTTCTTTCTCCTTTCTGCTAACATTAATAGATCAAAATCCCTCTTCTTTTTCTCCTCCTCCCCTTGCTCTTTTCTAGGCTTTATGTTTTCTTCTGAAAGAATAACATCTTCTTACAATTGCATCATTAGACACAGAACACTAGAAAGGAAAATTCTGACCAGAAGTCAGTGGGTTTTTTTCAGTGACATCACATGATCTTAAGGGTAAGGGAGAAGCTTAGTCTCTAGTGTCCTTGCTTCCAGATTTGGTCATATGCTTGTATGCTTTGAAGACTTCAGCCTCATTCTCAATATTGCAGCAGGCAGGAGTGTGTGGCTGGATGGGTCTGCCCACAAGGGGAAAAATGTATGAATCCCAACTTGTGCTAGTTAAAAAAAAAAAAAAAAANAGTTCATACTGATACCACTGCAGTCTGACAGGCCACAGCCTCCTTTTGGGACAGAGCAGTCTTCCCCCTGTTGTCATGCTGAAATCAAACACAGCACCAGATATTCTAGCTCTGACTCTTTAAGTGACCAGCCCATTACATATTTAAACAGTACTAATTTCAAATTGAGGGCTATTCTGCCCTGAGACTGACACATATCTTTCATTTGAATTACTTTCATGAATTTGTATTTTTTAAAGAATACAATTACTTTCGCTGAGATGTACGGATTGTACTTATTTCCTTCAAATCCTAGTATTTGCTGGAGTAGAGCAGGCTGCTTGGTCCTTCCCAGGAAGGCCATCTTGGCTCCATAGCTGCACCTCAAACATGTCCCACACACAGAGTGCTCCTCCAAGGTGCACCATTTCCCCTACACATTTACATCCCCAGGGCCTCTCTTCTCAGTCCCTGAAGCTTTTTTTCCCCTGAGACAGCTGTGAGACCACAAACTCTATATTCCGCGGTGACTCCGGGACTCACCCGGCTACAACCTCAGGCCTCCTCCCCGTCCCGACTTCCCCCTCACGTCGCGCAGGGCCTCCCTTTGACCCTGCCCCGGGCTCCGCGCCAATCACACAGCCTACCTCGCCCCTCCGCCGCCTATCGGTGCCCAGCTCCCTTCCCGCCTCCACGCCGCCAACACGGGCCGCGCCCTACGCCTCCTTCCCTGCCCCAACCCGGACCCGCCCCCCTGCCGTCAGCAGCCAATGGGGGAGCGGGCGGCAAGCCCGGCTCTCGCAGGGTGCGTGAGGGAGCGGTCGCTGTCTCACTGCGTTCTTGCTCGTGTTGCCATTCGCTTCATCCCAGCTCGGCCTGCCCCACCTGAGCTCTGGTAACCGCCATTCTTTCAGCTGGTGAGTGAGAGGGTGGCCCGGTTGCCGGCAGCGGGCCCTGAGCAGATGTAGGGCGCGGGTTCTCGGTCACCGGCTTTCCCGGCGCGGCTCGGTTTAGGTCCGCCGCCTGTAGGCTGTGGGCTCTGGCTGTCCTACGGGAACGGGGTAGGGGGCAGTGACGGGCCGTGTTCCTCTGGGTGCGGCTGATTCACTGTGGGCTGCCGCTCCACTTCCCCCCCACATACACACCCCCGCTCCAGCCAGGACGCTCCCTCAGCGCACCGCCGCCCGCGTTGCGGCTGAGGGAGGACGAGATCGGAGTCAGGCGGACGGGCTCGGTTGGTCTTTAGTTAGTCTAATTATTATTTTTATTAGGGCGAGCACGAAGTTCTGTGGTAAATGTCCGAGTGCTGTTTCCTAAGTGGGGTTTATCCTTGCTGGAGGAAAGCGTGAAAACGCAGGGAGGAAGGTGGGCCGCTCCCCGGTGGTGCCGGCGGGCGCGGGAGGATCCACCTGGGCGGGTGCGGGAGCGCCCTGGAAAGGCAAGGTGCCCTTGGCGTCCTGCTCGCGTTTTCCCCTGGCTTGAGGGTTAGTGCGTTACTGCAGCAGATAAGAGGGGGGGAGGGGAGGGGATGGAATGGAGGTAGGGGGAGCGGTGTTACAGATTTACACGGGGAGAGCCACTAAACCTACGCCGCGTAAACGAAGACGACATTGGTGACATGCAGCTTCGTGAGTTAGTGGAGCTGCTTTGACCCATTACCAGGGCGAGTTTCAGGTTGTACAAGTGCGCACGCGGTTTGATATCAGTAGTGAGTAAACTAAATACTTAATATTGTGTGTGTGTGTGAGAGAGAGAGAAAAAGACTAGTCTGTATGCTCACGTGACTGCAGGCTGTTAAACGTATAAAAAACGCAGTCACTGCAAACTGCTCTTGAGATACACACAGAAAATGTTATATTTTGCTTATGGCATGGCATGTTTACTGAATGAGAATGCTAATTAGATTTGTTGCAAAAGACAGATTAAGATTTTTGCAGCATCTTGGAACTCCATTTTCTTGCCTCATTTTCGCACAGCTTTCATAGTTTACACTGTGTTTTCTGGTTTAAATAGAAAAATCAATCTAAAATATGACTTCAGTTATAACCCAGTTATAACAGATAAATACTAGCGTTGATGGAACTGTAACAGGAAGCACCTTTTTTGGAAAGAGAAAAGTGCAAATTAGAATCAAGACAAATATCTTGTTCTTCCTCTTATCTGGCGATTTGTCAGCACTTAGAGGACAATTGTATTGAAACTCTGCAGTCTAGAGGAGATTATGATACAGAAAACTTACTTGCTTCCTTATCACACGTTTATAGGAGTGTAGCACTGAGAACGGGGAAGATCTAATACCTTCATTCGCCTTTCCTTAATTATGTTTTCCCGGGTGTCTAACCTTTTCCATTTCCAGATCTACAGGCTCTTTTATGTGTGTTCTGACTATTGTGAACGGGTGTTATATAAAAAAACTATTGTAGTCTTCAGTGGTAATTAGCAGGTTCTTTTCCTGTTGTGAGCATATCGATATACTGATATAAACTAATAATTACCAGTTTATAATAGCAGAGGTGATACTGTAGGTAAATACGATGTGGATCTCTGTTAGTTTAGGAGATGTAACTTTACATGATTACACAGGTATCAGGCTCTGTCATAGCTGTGACTTGGTTTGAAAGATAAGTTGATCTGAGGGCTCTTTAAAATTTTGGGGTGTTACAGCTTTGATTCAACAGCCTCTTCCAGGAAGAAAACATTATTCTTAGTTAAAGAAAACTGTAACGTCAAACAACTGAGGCACTGAGAACCGGAATAGAAACTGTTGAGTTGCACAAGCTAAGTACACCCTTTTTTTCTCCTAGCTTTGAGATACTTTGCTGCTTTCATTGCTTGCAGTCCTTTTCTTTGGAAACTTTTGTTTGGCGTTGGCAGTACCTTCACAGCCCGCGCAGAAAAAGCTGGAGTGGTTGAGGGTGCTGGTAGCCCATGGCGGGGCCGTCCCCGCAACCTTGGCAGTTGTTGGCCTGCGCAGCGCTGCGGCGGCGCGAACTTTCACCCACTTCTCGGGGGTGGTCACGTGAGCAGGCCCGGATAGGGGAGGGTAGCCGAGGTGCGCCTGGGGGAGGGGGTGCGCCCCAGGGAGGACGGCCGGCCGGCGGAGCTGGGGCTGACCCGCCGGCTCCCTGCGTTCTGGGGTGGAATTCGGGGAGAGAGGAGATGGAGCAGCGCACGCCCCGGAGCAAATAAAAACAAAGTTCTGGAGCGATCGGCGGTTGGATGTGCGTTTCGCAGGGAGGATGTTCCTGTTCGCTGCATGCAGGGATAGCTGGAGTGTTGAATCCTGAGCACGACTGGTTTTGGCAAATCTTGGGTAAAAGGCGACTTAAGTGAATATTTGTATTAAAAAACAAAACCAACCAAACAAAAAAAACACACCCAGAAGCCATAAAAAAATACACCAAAACCTGTGTTTTTTTTAATATTCCAAAACCATTGTCTTTATCCTGCAGCATGCTGTATCATAATCCTGAACTCCACGTGTTCAGAAAAATAAGATCTAAATGAGTGAAAAGCATCCCTCTTTTTCCAAGTCTGGATTAACTTTAATTTGAATGGTCAACTTAAATGTCGGTAAAATGTTTGGAACTGGTTCTTCAGCCTTTCGACCCCATACAGGCTGAAAGACCTTTATTCAGGTCTTTCAACCTTGTACGGTAAATCATTGAACTACTGGGAGAGGAATCCAATTAGTTTGCCTTTGGTCACCAAACATTGTTGTCCACCTTCCAGGACCTCCAGAGTCTTAAACTGTGACATCTTACATGTGGGGGGGGAGTGGGGAGTTTTCTGCATGGTATGATAACTGTGCAGTGTTTCAGTTTTGTATGCTTATCTCTTACAGATTATTCTGAATTTCTTGAAGGTCAGAATAGGCAGCTTGCTGGGATGTGTACAATGTAACATGCATTGCAGTATGGACTAGAATAATCTAAAAGGTCTAAGAACAGTATAGTATGTCCTCTTTATGGGGAGGGAACATAAATAATATGTCAGTTGTAAAATTTCTGTTTTGATTACAGTTGTGGAGCAGGTCAGTGTTTTGGTTTTTAGTTGGGTGGGGTTTTTTGTTTGGTTGGTTTGGTTTTTTTGTATTTATTTGTTTTTTTGTTTTGGTTTTTTTTTTTTTTTAGTATACGTTTTGGAGCCATCTTTTACAGGAGCATGCTATTTGGGAAGAGGAGAGAGGCTATAGGATCCAGAAACTGTAGGGATTAACATTTCCTGGTGGTAGTCTAGTAATTAACAAATTGTCTGCTATAGCCAGTCTCTCTACTTTGCCTGACTGTCTCCAGTTTGATCAGGTGAGAAGACAACTTACTATCTCTGGCTTTTGTCCTGGAAGTGCCAGTGAAAACAGTCTGTCTGTGAACATCTTCCCAAGAAATCTTGATGGCATCTATGTTGACTGTAATGGGAGTTTAAAGGCTGCAGGCAAACACTTGGATGTCTTAAACTGAAAGCTGAAACTAGTGTTGGGAGTCTAGCCTCTGATATCGCCTTGCTTATTGCACTAGCTAGCGATTACTAGTTTGAGCTCTCAGAAATGACTGAGTGGGTAGCAGATGAACTTTCTTTCACTCCATAGTTCCTCACCATCTCAGGCCTGTTAAATGAAGACAGATTGATCCAGATAATACATTCATCCAGCATAATGGAAAATAGTGGTTCAGAACTACTGTTTGTGACTATTTTCTCCATTGCCATCAGTTTTTCTAAAATGGTTCCAAGTGTGATCTGGTCCCTCTGAGTAGTTGAAAGCTGTGTGTGAATCAAAGCTCGAACTGTTTTTCTTGACTATTTCAGAGCTACAGCTGACTGTTTGCCATTGCTGTAGTGTAACATCTGTTAGGAGCTAGGAGCATTGAAATGAATCTGCCTCTCTGTGTGTCCTAACCTATTCAGGATCCCAGCTGAGGTGAGCTTGTGGGACAGAAGATTTCTGTGTGACAAATAGATCTCAAGTCTGCTTTTAAGGAAGACAGCTGTTCATGTATACTTATGTTTCATTCATTGGTCTGTTTATTAGTGTCTCTTCCCTTCCTCTTGCTTGTTGCTCCAGTTTACCACCTGGGAAGGAAATAAAGAAATTAGCCCAAGATTCCAAAGGAGATTCCTCCAGGGGTGTAGGTAGCTGATATTCACCCACAGGTGATCTTGGAAAACTCCTGAGGACAGGACATAAGCTGATAGGTTTGTCAGTGGGACAGCAAGTTACTGCACACTGCTTAGCTGTTCTGATTTCAAACTGTCTGCTTTGGGTGAGGTTTACAGTACGTCCCAGTGTTGCTGTACATGTAATCATGCAAATACATGTAATCAGTTCTCCACCTTGGCTCGAACCACTGCGTTTGTTTATTTTTCTCATGTGAAATGCCTTTGAGACATTTGTAATTCCAACAAGGCACCACAGCTGTCAGCTGTAGGTGAGGGTGGGAAGGATTGGAGTCAAAGATGAGAACTTGAAATTTACATGGCTGTTGGAGGATAGGCTTCTGTCTCTTTCCAAGTGGCTTAATCCACTTCTGTCATGGCATTACTATGGGAACCCTATGAGAGAGAGCTGCCACATAAACAACAGATTCAGCTTTTAGGAGGCTTCAAGTGGTTTTCGCATGTGTCAGTCACAACTGGCATGAGAGAACCTGTCAGTTTAACTTTGTTTTTGTCAGATCAAATGATAATTGATTGAATGCTATGTTAATTCAAGTTTTAAAAGAGACTGATTCTTTGGTTTCTGTTTTATTTCTATGCCATAGTCATTAGGTTCACCTGAGAAGCCCTGTTGGGTTAATTTAATCCATATGACTATTGCACAGAAATGATTTCTCTTAATGATTTTGTGTCTGCAGAATATGTTTAATCATTGTAAGGTAGGTGAGTTATTGGTAAGATATGAAGGCAGCAAGTATCAGTATCTTTTCATATGCTGAAGCATGATTAGATATTATTGAATGTTAGTATGCAAAGAAGCTCTTTAGAAATAGACATTCTCAAATGAATAACAGTGTCTGGGTAATCTTTATACTAAGTTCAGGAGCCAGTACCTTGCAGAATATCACATGAACTATGAATAAGCTCTCTACCCTTTCTGAGGCTTTGATATCTTGTTACCTTTTTGCAGAAGTGTAGTATACCCTGCAAGAAAGTGGCATTAACTGGTAGACTATCCAAGAAACAGATACAAGAGAGACCAGACAGTCTTTTTGGTCATATGTTGAAATGTATGAGCTGTATATTTTATATTATTTATTTAATATTTTATAGATCAAAACCTGAATTTCCTTTGAAAGGCATAAAACTCTAGACAACTTTGATCTTTGTTTGGATCACACTCACATAAGAGTGAATCAGACCTTGAGTTACTAAGCCAGTGCTGGATGCTGCTGTACAGTGTCTGAAACTATTGCATTTATAGCAAACTCCATGAAACGCTTTACTGAAGTCACATTGGCTTTATTAGTGATAATACAGGCTTTCTTAATTTGATAGGAACAGTCTATATTTCCTCTAGATAGGTATAGACATGTAACATTAAATTCCAAGGGCTTATTTTTTATTAGGATTTTTTACTGTTTTCCACCGTATCACTGCAGTATACATGACACTTCAGGTCAGCTCCAAAAATCTACGGGCTACCTTAAGACTGGCAGGCTCTCATTGGACAATGTAGTGGTGTTTAAAGTACCAACATACATTTTAAAACCTTGTATAATAACACAGTGGTGCTTTTTAGTGAGGACAAAGTTACTGGAATAACATTGAAAAATTCAGATGAATCATTGTCTGAAAAGTTCATGCAAATCTCAGTAAAAATTCTACTGCAAAATCCAGCTTCTTTTATCCTCCAAATTAACAGTACATTTTTGTCATTTGCCGAAAACTTGCCTTTTTTGAATGTTTGACTGCTACTACCAATTGATTTCCAAGGTGTGCTGTTTATTTAAAGTAACTGAAGCACAGGATTTCTCGTTCAGGCCTTAGTGTTCTAAAGTAAGTTTATTTTTTGAAGCAGATCTATATTAAATTTTGTAAAGCATCTCTGCTAGGTATACAGTTAAAACTGTATAAAAACATAGGATTGATGCTTCAAGCCTTTAATCTTCTTAGTGGCTCTTACTGGACTATCTAGTGGTTCCATTTCTCTCTTCTACTGGGGAGCCCAGAACTGGACACAGTATTTGAGATGGGGCCTCACCAGTGCTGAGTAGAAGGGAAGAGTCACCTCCTTCAACCTGGTGGCAATGCTCCTCCTAATGCACCCCAGGATTCTGTGAGCTGCCTTTGCTGCAAGGGCACCTTGCTGGCCTGTGTCCAACTTGCTGCAAAGTTGCTTTCCAGCCAGTCAGTCTCCAATGTGTACTAGTGTATGGGGTTACTCCTTCCTAGGTGCAGGACTTTGCACTTCTCTTTGTTGAACTTAATAAGGTTTCAGCCTGTGTATTTGTCCAGCCTGTCAAGGTCCATCTGATGGCAGTGAAATCCTTTGGTCTATCAGCCACTGCTTCCAGTTTCAGTCCCTGTACTTGTAAATCCATCTAGAGTTTGGTTCTTTTTTTTTCTTTGGGTTTTTTTTTTTTTTGTCTTCAACCTTTTAAATAGGTTTGACAGCTACTACTTTTGCATCAAACGTCTGGAAGGGTGTCAAATTGACAGATTTCAGAACCTCTGCAGAATTCAGACAGATGAAGACATTCTTGATGAATGTTACAAAGACAACTACACTTATAAAAATTTTTTTGAAGTCTCTAACCCTTTACATTTGTGTAAGAAGAGATCCTGCTGCTTGATGTGAGTATTTGATATGCTTTTTGGTTTGGAGAACCTTGTTTGCACAAGTCTTTTTCAACAAAAACAAAAAACTCAAGCAACCTGGGTTATCCATAGATTGTATCTGCTTCTGGGATGGCTGTATAGATCAATGTTGTCATTAAACTATGGTATCAAAGTGTGGAAGTAAACTTACATGCTAGCAAGTTATTTTAGGATGTTGGCACTGGCTTTGTTGTGCTTCATTACATATCATTTCATTGCAAGCACACTATCTAGGCAAAGTCAGCTGCCACAGGGTAGTCTGAATTACTTTGTGTAGGTGGTATTGAAGACTTGGACTGACAGGAGCATCAATAACAGAAATCTGAAGAGAAATTTGGAATAATGCATGAAGAGACTTGGATGGACATCTCAGTGTTTGGAATTCTCTTGCTTTTATTTTAGTATCTGGTATGAAATCAACAGATATAAACAATTATTCATTGATTTGTATAAACCAAAATGCATTCATAGTTTTGGGCTTCTAGGAGAGCAGAAAATGCAAATTTCTGTAGCTTAAACAGGTGAGAAGCTTAATCACTGTCTCAGCACAAACACAGTGCAGGTGTTCTAGTGTTTTAGTACCGGCTCTGATTTCACTAAGCCTGTCCTCAGACTCTTGGAATTCTATGATCTCTCCTAAAGTGTCAAAATACGTTAACAAATGAGAATACAATGAAACTTTTTGGATGTTTGTTTTCTTCCAAAAGCTGTAGAAAGCTCATCTCCTGAAGGGAGATCTGATGCGTGAACAGTAAAATACTGAATAAAACTTCTTCAATGTTTTCAATATATAAACAAGTTTCAGAGTTGATGTCTTTTAAGACAACTTGAGAGCTCCAGAATTTCTTTCCTATTCTGTATGGCTGCTTGTTGCATTCAAACGGTGACTCTTATTGCCTTGCATGTTGATAGAAATGGATTTTTTTTCTTCCCCCTTTTTTCTTTGAAATAAACTGTTTTGGGGACAGAGACATTGGGGCGCTTGCTTAGTTTCCCAAGACCTTCCGAGTTCAAGGTGTCTAGCTTTAAATGGAAATCTTAATATAGTTTTAAGTATGTTTCCGGACTAAAATTGGGTTTAGTGTACTGATACCTCTCTCAACTTCCCATCTTGAAAACTTCCTTAAACAACATAATTGTAAATGGTTTAGTATCACTCTTTTCTCCTCACCAGCAGTCTCTATTCCTAATTGAAACCTGAGTGCTAAGCTAAATTTTGAAGTTGTAAGTTTATTTTAAGAAAGCAGTGAAGAATTCTTCAAGATCAGGTTTCTGGTTGTTGTTTTTTTACATTTAAGCTTGCTAGTAGGAACTTGGCAGGAGTTAAAGACACTACCTATGTGGTAAGATGCTTCTCATTGCTTTATTGGTGGTACCTTGCACCTGCATGAAGTTATGAGGGCCTCCAGAGGCTTCTGAATTCAGAACTGCCATCATACTTCAGGATGCAGCATGTTCTAGCTCTTTGCACAGGGACGTGTAGTGCTGCAAGTCTGCCCACCATCTATGAACCGACTGTGGTTTGGGTGCCAAAGATACCTATTTGAGGGCTCTGAAAGTATGAAACCTGCTTGGGGTGGTATGTAGCAGTGTTCTTGGGGAAAATGTATGCAGCAGTCACTGCTTTTCCATGAAAACTGTTAACCTTTGATGGTCAAAGTACAGTAATTTGTGAGAATTGTTTTGTGAGCTTAGTTTGGTTAGTGACAGGGGTATGGCCTGTATACAAAAGCTGGTCTATAAATAGATGTAAAAAATATGTGAGGAGAGCCTCAAACTAAATAGTTGAGGTAACTTGCAAGTAAGAGTCATAGAATTAAGTCTTTCACCAAGGTTTTAGCTATGCTGGGTCATGTGAATAGGACTTCTCCCCGGTTTTCCTCTGCATTTGTTAACTTGCTTCATTTGCAGGAAGAGGAGCTGTAGATGTGAAAACTACATTTGTCCCTTTTTCCACTGGATGTTTGGACTGCTGCTAAGGGTTTTCTCTAATCCAAGAGGAACAGGAAATGTGGAAAAAATGGATTGCAGGAGCCAAGCAATGTATGGGAAGCAAGTGGCTAAGATGAGTTCTGAGATAAGAGGTGACACGGATATTCCCTTAAAGCTGAGGGGTTGCTTTTTGTGAGGTAGAGGTGGTGACTTTTCTTTTTTTAGCACTATCATTTTATCCATATAAAGCTTATGAAATCTACAGAAACACACTCAATAGCATTTCCAAAGTAACTGCTTCAGGAATTAATACCGTCTTTTGTGCAATATACTGTAATACATTTAATTTTTATATCATGGCTTGGTGCTTTTTAAGATGCACATGGTAATTTTTTCACTGTCTTTTAGACATTGTGTTACGTGCTTCAGAGAGACATTACCAACCACAAGTGACTTCTTGCATGCCTGACTAAATGGAAGCATCCTGCACATGGGATCTCTTTTAGCTTCAGATTTTCCAGAGCTGAGGCCTTCATCTCCTTCCATCGCTGTAGGAACACGTAAGCCCTAATACAGACTTGACTGTTCAGTGTCTGCAACCCGAAATCATAAGGTCTGTGAGTTAAACCTCACAGGTTTAGTAAGCATAGCAGCATAGTTTTTTAGACCATCAGGGCTTAGGCCTTCTGGTGTGCTATGTGTTTTCTTGACTTAAAAATGACATCCAATCTAGCAGTACTTGTTTTTAACAATGGAAAAAAATTGTGGTAAGTCTTGATTGGCTCAAGCAGAGATATGAAAAGGGAAGACGAGAAACATCTGCAGCTGTTACAGCGTGTTTGAATTGAAGTAAAATCAGAAAAGAGCAAGGAACAGGCAGGTTTCTCCTTTAATTAAAAGCAGACACCCCCCCCTCCCCCAAGTTTTAAGGGGCAATTGTGTTTTTTAAGATACATTAATATTATGAGAGAACACTGAAAGGAACAAAAATAGCCATTTCAGATTACTCTTAGAAATTATTGTCCTCTTTTTTTTTTCCCCATTAAGTAAGACTTGGCCAAACTGCTAAGCAAGTCAGAAGCTCTTGTCTATGGCTCTCTCGCAATAAGGTTAATTAGTATATGCTGTATAGAAATATTTTGTTGACCAAAATGCCTGATGTTAGAAGTTGTTACTATTTCACTGTTAGCTGACTGATGTGGGTGCTGCCTTACTAACATCGGCAAGTCTAACGCATGCTCCTCTGGCCTGTGCCCTTTTACCTACTTTGCTAGCAAGCACGTGACAGCAGAGGAATGCAAAGGCGGGGAAGTGTACAGCAGCTTATGATTAAATTGGCCTTTAAGGAGGAAAATAAATGTTCAAAGAAAGGGACTTCAGGAAGTCTTTGGTGTTCAGCCATCATAATTCAGAATAGTCTTAAAGGCTTACAGTTTTCTTAAGTAAAGGAAAAAGATGTGAAAAGAAACAAGCCATTTGATTGCTTCACATCTTAGGGTCAAGTAATACAGTCCTAGAACTAGACTTGTCTTTGTTTTCAGGGCTTGTTTACTCGATTTGGGGTTAATTATTGTGGATTAATATTTCTTCATTTGGGAATAAGGAATATTTTTCTTATTGAAGCTTATTTAGTTTATGATCATGCTAGAGTTTTAATTCATTAAAATATCAAGTTGACTGTTTATGATTAATGCTATTTATAATCTTTTTTTACCTTGGACAGTAGAAATGCACATGCCTAAAAAGGGAAGGGTTCCTGAAATTCTTTCTTTTCAGAAACAGAGAGGAGGATAGTTACAAATTCCCAGGCTGAGAAGTCACAGGGGAGTTGAAGGGTAATAGAAACTAGTTCATCTGGTACTTAAGACACTGGCATTCCAGAATACAAAATTCCATGAGTGAACTGGAGAACCGGTTGACCCTTCTTGAGACAAATCCAGGTGCCTGATTCTCTGTATGGGAATATGGTTGCGTTTGTTGTGTGGTTTTTTTTCATCCTTGTCTTAAAATGCATTGTATGCTTAGCAGTACTATTAACTTTGGGTGTTTTCCCCTTTTGCGAACCCTTTTGAGTCCAGGGAATACCATGCATTACTGCTGCCTGTCTCTGTTTTATTGCTCTCTTGCAGTTTTGGTCTCAGCATTGAACTGGTGATGCACAATTTAAATGAATGAATGGATAGCTGACTTTGACTTCCTGATACTTGTCTACAGCAAGGCCCCTATGAATAAGCAGTCGTTAGTGACAGAGTCATTAAGTACTACAAATTGCAGTTGCTACTAGGGCATATAGGGCTTGTCTTAAAGGTTTTGAAACTGGTGTTCAAAGCAGATTTGGTTTCTTTGTTGTCCTAATTAGACACTGTACATGCATAGATCGAATTGCATACTATGTGTATGACACTGTGAGCTTTAGCCACCCTTCTGGAAAGCCTGATTTAGCCACCCTGAAGCCTGATTCACACAGGACTCAGCCTCTAAAACTTCAGCAGTGGCTGATGGATTTGGGAGTTCTATGAATTGCCATCAGCGATGGTAGCAGTAGTTGTATTGCAGAGCTGGTCTAGGGGTAGGTACTTTCAGTATTGTGAACAGTCACTACCAATAGTCCTCAATCTTACTAGATGCTGCACAACAGCACTTATCTTGTTCACCTCTGCCTAATGCTCCTTCTCTTCCTGTATTGTGTATTTATTTCCTAAGCCTACTATTACTGCAGCATTCCCAGTACTTACATTCCCTGGTTGTCTACTTGTACACCTTTGCACCCCTTCTTTGTGCTTCAGATGACTTTGACATAGTAGAATATTTGCAGACTAGAGGAGCAGCACTACAATTATGATAAACTGCTTTTGAAGTGCCCAGCTAATCTGCGCTAGTTAGCCCTCCCGTGCTGTTGATGAACGTCTATCAGAATGTAAGTTTCTTTACAATGTCTAAGCATCAGGTTTGCAAAAGAAACGTAAATTTCAGCCTTTAGGATTCAAAAGGCATGAAGTAGTTGTAGTTTTTTGATTTTGCCTTAATAGAAATGCCAGTGCCACCTTAAAACTTTTGTTATTGATAACATTGTGTTTTGTACCAGTAAAAATATTAAATTAAAACTTGTCCTTGAGTCCTGACCTACAGATGGGATTATGGATTCCTCTACCTTTTTGTTATACTTCTAAGAGGATGTTGTTTTTAGGATTATGCACAGAAGTTTTAGTAAGCTAATAAATGAATGTGAACAAAAGACTCTGGAATCACAGTGGTCTCCTCAGGAATATGTAGTTTGGACAATTTCAGTGTTATACATAGAGCCTGTCTGCAAAAATCTATGTTCTGATTGTAAATGCTCAAACAACATTACTCTGAATTAATGATTAGTAGGGGTAACTTCCAGGATATTTAGGTAGAAATGCTGGTTACAGAAAGAAAGAAGCTATGAAGATGAGCTCATAAATAAGAGCATACAGTTCAATTCAGATTGGCTGTATCCTCAGACAGAGTGAGACGTAAATATTTGAACAGAACCACAGTTACTTTTCTGTTTTATCTTCCAGTGGTTTTTATTTGAGCCTGTTATGCCTGCCCATTATGATGTTTTTTTGTCTATATTGGCACCATTGTTGATATTTGTTTGGGTAGTTAAACAGAGCTGCATTTCAATTAAATTTCCTCATTATTTCAGGCTTGTTTATCTGAAGGTCACTTTTCTGACAGTTGTGATTTGGTTTCCTCAACTCTGCATAGTTTTGATTTTGCACTTATTTACCAGTCAGAACTCAGACCCAAAGGGGCTGCAATATCTTATTGCTGTGACTAATCAGCTTGAAATTATCACAGAATCATAGAATGGTTAGAGCTGGAAGGGACCTTAAAGATCATCTAGTTCCAACCCTCCTGCCATGGTCAGGTACACCTTCCACTAGACCAGGTTGCTCAAAGCCCCATCCAGTCTGGCCTTGAACACTTCCTGGGCAACCTGTTCTAGTGTCTTACCACCCTCACAGTAAGGAGTTTCTTCTTAACATCTAATCTAAATCTACCCCCTTTCAGTTTAAAACTGTTACCTGTCATCCTATTGCTCCACTCCCTGATAGCGACTCCCTCTCCACCTCTTCTGCAGGCCCCCTTTAGGTACTGAAATGCTGCTATAAGGTCTCCACGGAGCCTTCTCTTCTCCAGGCTGAACAAGCCCAACTCTCTCAGCCTGTCTTCATGGGAGGGGTACTCCAGCCCTCTGATCATCTTTGTGGCCCTCCTCTGGACCCTCTCCAACAGGTCCGTGTCCTTCGTATGTTGGGAGCCCCAGAACTGAATGCAGTACTCCAGGAGGGGTCTCACCAGAGCAGAGTAGAGGGGCAGAGTCACGTCCCTCGACCTGCTGGGCACGCCTCTTTTGATACAGCCCAGGAATGTGGTTGGCTTTCTGGGCTGTGAGCGCACATTGCTTGCTCCTGTTGAGCTTCTCATCCACCAACACCCCCATGTCCTTCTCTTCAGGGCTGCTCTCAATCCATTCTCTGCCCAGCCTATATTTGTGCTTGAGATTGCCCCGACACAGGTGCAGTACCTTGCACTTGGCCTTGTTGAATTTCATGAGGTGTGCACAGGCCCCCCTCTCAAGCCTGTCAAGGCCCCTCTGGATGGCATCCCTTTCCTCCAGTGTGTCGACCGCACCACACAGCTTGGTGTCGTCAGAAAACTTGCTGAGGGTGCACTCAATCCCACTGTCCATGTCACCAACAAATATGTTGAACAGCACTGGTCCCAGTACTGACCCCTGAGGAACGCCACTTGTCATTGGTCACCACTTGTCATTGTTCACCACTTGGACATGGAGCCATTGACCACAACTCTTTGAGTGCCATCCAGCCAGTTCCTTATCCACCAAGTGGTCCATCTGTCAAATCCATGTCTTTCCAATTTAGAGACAAGGATGTTGTGCAGGACAGTGTCAAATGCTTTGCACAAGTCCAGATAGATGACGTCAGTTGCTCTTCCCTTATACATAAGTGCTGTAATGCCATCATAGAAGGCCATGAAATTGGTCAGGCATGATTTGCCCTTAGTGAAGCCATGTTGGCTGTTACCAATCACTTCCTTATTTTCCACGTGCCTAAGAATCTTAAGTCCACCATCTCATGTTCACTACAGCCAAGAATGCCCTTGAGCTTCACATTCCACACCAGCCCCTTCTTGTTGGTGAGAGCAAGGTCCACATGGCACATCTCCTCATTGGCTCCTCAGCCACTTGGAAGAGGAAGTTATCAATGATAACTTTATTAAGTTAATTAACTTAATTAAGATATGAAAAAAAATTCAGAGGAAGATATGGCCAGAAGCAGCTTTGGTTTGCTAGCTGAGGTGGAGACTTCAAATACTTTTTGTTTCAAAATGATGAAAAAAAAAAAAAAAATCGTCTGAATCTCCTTTATCATTACAGAGTGAGATACTATGGCTTCAATTTTCTGCTGTGCTCTGAATTTGTATGTATTGCATATACGCATGATACTCAGCTTGCTGCAATCCTGCCAAAAGACCTAAGTTACATGAGGGTGTTTTGCTTCTGTTTTCAGCTGTTGTGATTAGAAGAGGTACCTTAATTAACATACTGGACTCTCAGACTGAAGTGCAAGCATAGCCTGTAAGGAAGAGGCAAGTACTCTACGTAAATTTTGCATACTTTGAAATATTTCCCAAAATTACTGTGTAGAAGATATCTTGCTAGAAATGGCCTAGCTCCTAGTTCCTTTGAAGGAAAATGAAATATTTTTTTAACTTTGCTTTTTCACAGAACTATCTCTGAAAATGGCAGAAGCTCATCAAGCGGTAGCTTTTCAATTTACAGTAACTCCAGATGGGATTGACCTGCGAATGAGCCATGAGGCACTCAAACAAATTTACCTATCTGGTGTCCATTCGTGGAAGAAAAAGTTCATCAGATTCAAGGTATTTTAAATTAGTCAAGTCTACCAAACTTGAGGATTATTTAATGTTTTGTAGATTTATTGGAGTTTTGTTTAGGCAAAACTTATTTTTTTTTTCCTGTATGTTCCTTATCGTGAAAGACTTGTGTGGGTTTTTATTAAGACAGTGGATATCAAAGAAGGTTGTACTCAGTGATGCTGTAAAGACTGAAAGGGTAGATCTTTTTGATTTATTGTATGGAAGCAAGATGAAACAGATGTAGAAATTCAGTAGCTTTAATTTACTTCATTCTTTTTGTAATATATTATGTAATTAGGTAATCTTTTAGCATAAATCAGAAATAAACTAGTTGTGATTCTTAGCATCGTATCACTTAGAGGTACAAGCCTACACTCTTGATTTTATGTATTCTTTGCCAAAATTAAATTTTCAAATGTAGGGGAATGTTTGCTGTTTTCAAAAAGTTGCCTGAACATCCATCTTGTTCAAGATGTGCTTAGTAATACTGTTCTCGATGAAGTATTTGATATAGGTTGTTGTGAATTTGTTGTTTTGTTCATGGGATCATAAATAATAAGTATCTACTTTTTTAGTAGCAAACCAGACAAGCTACAGACTATCTTCCACATCTTTCAAAAACATATGTTTAACAGTAGTCTTAATAAAATCTTATTATAAAGCTGTGAGAAGGACTGTTTAAATGATATATATTTAAAAAATAACAAAACAAAACAAAGAAACAAACTTGATTCTGGTTTTCAGTGTCTTGCTCAGTAGAATATTTTTGCCATGTATTCATTTAGAGGCGCCTAATTCAGTGTAAGAGGGAGTTATTGAAGTGTCATTTGTTCCAAAGTTGTTTGCTAATTTCAGTATTTTTAGTAGGCCTTGCATGTGGATCATTGATGTCTACAACAGAACTTAAAAGTTTCTTTAATTCTTTATATTATTGTGACAATTTTCTCTAGCAGTCAAACTTAACTAAATCGATTTCCTACCCCTGAGTTAAGCATATGTAAGAAAATGTTGGATAATCTTAACTTCTTGTTTAAAGCTAAATGACTTAAATGTGTTGATTTTTGTTTCTTTCCATGGTAATATGAAGTCAGCCACTTTGGTATGAAAAAATTATGTGAAGGCTTTTCTTTCCAGAATGGAATTATCACTGGCGTTTATCCTGCTAGCCCATCTAGCTGGCTTATTGTAGTTGTGGGTGTGATGTCAACAATGTATGCCAAAATTGATCCTTCTTTAGGAATAATAGCTAAAATCAACCAAACACTTGATACAACGTAAGTAGACCAAAAAGTTTCTCTTCCTCTAAATTAATCAGTTTTATTTGTAGCTACTCTTAAAGCTAATCCTGTTAAAGTGTATCAGTTTTTGAACAGTATGTTTGTGACAGTAAGCCCAGAAAGCAGACGTATGAGGGTATGAAATAGGTAGGTTGTTACACCAGTATTACATTGTTTTCTGAGTATTTGGGAAGCACATTTAGCAACTTCTCTGGCCTTTGATCTTACTGCATGAGAGGGTGTTTGGAAAGGAGTTTATGAAAAAGGGCTAAACAGGCATGAAGCTTGTGTAGTGCCTGACTGTGGTACCATTAGACTTAGGTTTGCAATATTAGGTTCTCTTTAAAACTTAAACTGACATTAACTGGCACATGCTGCCTTTTGTTTTAAATAGTGGCTATATGTCAAACCAAACACAGAACATCGTGAGTGGAATACTTTTTGGCACAGGGCTTTGGGTTGCCCTTATTGTCACAATGCGCTACTCTCTAAAAATGCTGCTTTCCTATCATGGTTGGATGTTCGCTGAACATGGCAAACTTTCTCCAGGCACCAAGTTTTGGATGGTAAGGATATATGGTCTTCCTGTTTCATCTTAACTTCTATCTGATCTGTATTCAAAGCCCTAAAAGAAAGTTTTGTAGGTTTTTCCTTGTTTGTGTTTTCTGTGTTATGGGACAGGAGGCTGTTAGGTAGATATTTCTACTAATTACTGTAATCCTTGTGATGCTCTAATTAAACTATTCGTGATGGCCTTGAAGAAGGAAGAGTAAACGCTTCAAGAAGAATGTCTACATTTGCCAATGCCTTGGGACTGTGTGACTCAAATATTTACTTTTTTTTATGTGCACAACTGCAGCTTAAAGAACTTGGGCTGCAGCACCAAAGAATCTTGTCCTCCCCAGAAAGTGCTATCCTAATTCTGCGTTGAAATATTAGGATTTCTAGTCATCCATTCTAAAATTAATCTTACGCTTGAAGAAAATAATACTGAATGTCCTTTCAATTGATTTAGTGATATGACTCCAAAATGAGTTGGAGGAAAAAGCGTAAGGTAAGTAGCTTGTTATGCAGTTTTCACATAATGATAAGATGAGTGATACGGCTCCTGTTGATTATTGTGATACTTTGGAAAAGGATCCTTAAAGGATGTGGTAGGTGTAAAGTGAGAAAATGTACATCTAGGTGCTCCAAGAGATAAAGTGGTTTTTTGTTACTTGAACTTGGTTGTTTCAACTCATTTTTGCCAGTATTGTTGTAGAAATAACTTAAGTGCCCTACTACGATAAAATTAATCTTAAAAATTAACTGATGTGTGTTAGACTAACAACATGTCATGATTTATTATGAAATATGTTCAAGAACAGGTATCCAGAATGGTACACTAGAATAGAATTTAATGTTCATCTGTTACAAATTAAATTTCTAATTGATAGTTTCTCCTGGAAGCGGTATCAGGAGCCTCATGACTCGAATTTGTACAGTACAGGCTCTGAATGGTAAGGCTTTCTGTCAATTGCTTGAAGCTGTAGCTGTCTGGGTTTTCAGCATGTCCTACTAGATAGATATTTTAAGGCTGTTAATATTGTCTTACCAACCTTAAACAGTATGAACTGTAATGCTACTTACCATGCTTTGCTGCACATTGTATTTATAAATTTTGGTTTATTGTATGTTGCATATGTATTTTGTTGTGTATTATATTTTGTTGTGTAATATTTATGTTTTAAAATACAGAACACTATAAAGGTGTATGCCCAACAGTGTCCCATCTATACTTAATATGAAGCTCTATTTCAGTATCTTAGTCTTTAGCTAGTCCCAACAAAAGAGAAGACTGGTTTCACTAGTAAAACAGTACCAACTCCTTTAGCTTTCTAAATTTTTATTATCCTTTACTACTCTGTAATTTTCTGGAAGGGTTTTCCTGTTGTCTTTTTTTTTTTCTTCTTAGCTGATTAACAGCATGAAAAATGCTATAGTGAATATACTGTCTTCTGTTCAAATAGTTGTGCAGATAAAAAAACCCTAAGCTCTGATTTCAGGCACAGTACAAAGTGATTTTCAGGCTGGTTGCAAGTCTGGTGGCACTTTTTATAAACATATTTCATGTTCTAGAGTCAAATTTCCCATGCCAGGATTAGGGGAAAATCCAAGTATTAGTTGCAGTTTTAAAAAATAAGTTAAAAAGTAGTCTGTGAACAGATGCAATGCATGCTAGAATGAGATTATTTGCTGTATCTGCATATGAAATCAGAGATGTAATTAAGTATGCATGTCTGTCATATCACTTTAATAGTCTCAAGCTGTTATAAATTCTCTACTACAAGTTTACTTAAGAGATAAATACTGTGAAATGTGTTTGCTGTTTTTGTCAGTTGAGCAGGTACTCTGTCTGAAGATAATTTCAGTCTTTGCTGGCTTAAGAATTCTGGAATAAAATGGTCTCCAAATATGGAATTAGATTTTCCTATGAAAAGCTGAGGTTTTTTTCTCACCTGGCTTCAAATTTATCTTGTCATGAAGCACAACTAAATTTCATTGGGCTGATCACTGTGGTGCATCCATGTACACCTGACAACTCTCTGATACAGATCCATTTGCAGGAAGGTCTTTGTTGCTGGTAATACTCTGCAATTCTTAATAGTTTTGTGCTGCCTAAAACAACCTCGTCTAGCTGTGCTGACCAAGGAAGTTGAAGGGCAGGGGGTAACTCTACATTTTAACACGTAGTTTTGTGAGTTACAGGGGCGGGGAGAGAAGGGAGAAGTTCTAGGACTTGAGTAGCAAAATGATTTCCTCTGTTTTCTTCTGTCTTTAGTCTATTGGCCTATATTCAATGTACAATACAGTATATTGGACCAAGACTGGATTTTGATAAGAAAGGTTCCACCGGATTGTTGGTGTAATACTTGACCTTACTTTCGTGCTGAAATAGGGTGATAATGTCAAAATCCTTTCATGTGTAGCCTACAAGTTGCATTGTCTAGACTTTCAGCCTAGCGCGTGTCGCAGCTGAGAAGTAGTTGTAGACAGAAATGCTGCTTCTTTCTTCAGTCTCGCATGGAAAACAGGAGATGCTGTAATATCTGAAGCTAAGATGGGAACTGTCATCTCTGGCATTTCTGTTTCATTGTTTTGTTTTTTTTTTAACACAAGCACTGAATATAACACTGGCGTGCTTGCACAATTTGGTATGTTCAAGTCATGCAGTAGACTACCTGAGATAGGTAGTCTGAGATAGGCTTGAAAAAACTCACTGTAACATCAATACTATTATTGATGTTGAGCTATAACTTTGGAAAATATTAAACTGTGATTCCAAAGCATAATTATTATTTTTAAAAGTGGCTATAGTTATCTAGAATCCTTAGCTGAGTGATGGGCTTGATAACGATTCCTGTTTTGAAGCACAACATAGGTATTTTTGTAGTATCTACTATATAGTAAAAGATCAACTGGTAGACTTGCTTTTTTTTAATCTTTGCAGAGGGAAATATATGAAAAAAAGAAGTGCTAAGTAACTCTGTCTTTAATTTCTGTTGAGATAAAGGTGTGCCATTCATAAACAACAATACAGCCCAATGACCAGAAGAATTGTCTGGGAAGTCAGGAATTACTATGACTGTCTTTGTCTTCCACTGACATGTTGTCTGACCTTTAAGAAGTTAGTTTATGTCAGTGCCTTTTTTATTTGTGAAGCAGTGATAAATATGATAGTTTGCTAAATTTAGTACCGTATAATTTACCAGTGAAAAAAACTATGAGTTACATTACACTTTTGTACTCTGCCATTTTTCTTTTGTTGAACCTAATAATTTGAGGTGTGTATTTTGTTTTTGTTTTTCTTCAGGCACTTGTAAAACTCTTCTCAGGGCGTAAGCCCATGTTATACAGTTTCCAGACATCTTTACCACGACTGCCAGTTCCAGCTGTTAAAGACACAGTCAGTAGGGTGTGTACATTCATTTATTTATTTTCTTCAGTAACACAGAATCCATATTTAGATGCCCTTGTGGGCTTTTTTCTTATGTCTTATAAAAGTATTGCATGGTGGTATTAATATGGTGTAATGGATTAAAACATCTGCATAGAAATTAAAATACTGGCTGTGACAAACCACTGAAACTGGTGACAATTTGAAACTGTTGTAATTTGTATTGGATGATGTGATATCTGTAAGTAGGACAGTACATCAGAGAAACTGAAGGTTTAATTTTTTAGACAGGAAAAAAATATCTCTGCCTGATTTCCCTTTTGAGTCGAAAATGTATCTTTAGAAAAGTAACCTCTTCCATTTGTGGTTTCCTAACAAATGTCTGGAAAAAGATCTCATTTTTTTAGTTCGCAGGCAGATGTTTAGAAGAGTGCATACTCTTATTTTAACACTGTAGTATTTGCAACCTTGTAAATTGAGTCTGTATAATCTTTGTGCACTATTCAAATGCTTTGTGTAGGAATGGTGAGAAGCTACATATTGGTTACTATACTGATGCTGATTCTTTTTCTGTATTCTAGTATCTGGAATCAGTTCGGCCACTTATGGATGATGAAGAGTTCAGAAGAATGGAGGGTCTTGCCAAAGATTTTGCATTTAGTTTGGGACCAAGGCTTCAGTGGTATTTGAAGCTAAAATCCTGGTGGGCCACAAACTATGTGAGTAGATAAATAGGAGCCTCAGTTGTTCAAATGACACAATTTAACTTGTTCCCTGTTGCCTTTTTTAGCTTAATTTTAATTCTTTCTTAAATGTAAAAGAAGGCAATTGTGCCTAATATTTTTGTAAAGTGCATTGGAGACCCCCTGATGTGCACAGAAATAATTTGTGTGACTTGATAAACAGTGTGGTGAATGGAACTTGAAAGAATGAATCCTCATTTTGTGTTTGTTATTCTGGAGCAGGAGATTTAGCTTTTGCTGTTACGGTTGGTTTTGAGGTCTGTTTATTTGCTTGTTAAGCTTGATAAGTCAACAGTGGGCCTGGCTACCCAGGTAGTTTAAAAGACTGATTTTTGTCCTAAAAAAGGACAACTTTTTTATATAGGAGAGCTAAAGCATATGGAAGACAAATGAAGAATTGTAACAATAAGTGGTTTTTTTACCAAAAAGAAAACCCAAACCCCAACATCATAGTAGGAACTGTAATGTAATTCCTTCCTGATATATTATCTAGCTGTACCCGGTAGCTTAAGCTGAGCTACGGTGTCCTGGCAAAGCCTGCAAAACATTGAGGAGATCTGGTACATTTTAAATATTATCTGAAGATGATGACTTCTTCAGAAGTTTGTCGGAGAGCTATGGCTGAATTTAATTTTAATTCTATCCTCTTTTTTGCTCTTTTCCCTAAAGTTTAACACAAATCAGGTTTTTTTGTTTGTCTTTTGTAAGTAGCAGGGCAAGCTAGCAGTTTCCTTCCTGCTTCTGTATGGAATGTTGTGTTGTGGAGTCATTAAGGTAGAAGACACAAACTGTGGAAATTACGAGGTTTTACTGCTTTTATTTTCCTTCCTGCTACAGGTTAGTGACTGGTGGGAAGAATATATCTACCTTAGAGGACGTGGACCGATTATGGTTAATAGTAACTATTTTGCAATGGTAGGTAAAGACTATAAATACCTTATGTGTCAAAAAAGCACTGTAAAATTTCTGCCAGGTCTTTTATTTCATGATGCCTTTCTGTTTAGAAATCCATTGCCACTGAGTATATGACCTTTGCTTTTCTTTCTTCTAGTATAACCTGCAGCCAGTGTCTTCAAGTATGGTGCTATCTTAATAATGAAATTAGCACATGTGCCACTTAGACAGACTCATGCAGTAATGATTTTCACGGTTTTGTGCTTACTGCAGCAAGCAATCTTTCAAAAGCTCTATGTAAAACTTTATAGGTAACACAGTTCAACAAGGTGTGTGCTCATATTCACAAATGGGAAGTTAAATTGTGAAAGACTGAAATTAAAAACAAAAAGAGGAAGTATAGTCGTCTTGGGTTCAAGTTTTAAGTAGCATTGTCTTTTCTACAGGGATGATTAACAGCTGTCATGTATATTTTAGAACTGATGTTGGTTAAGGTGATTGTGACTGTTAAAGAAACTTAAGTTTCAAGTCATCAACTCGCTGCACTAGTGCACTTCATATGTTTTAAAGCCTTTTCTATATTGACCAGAATAAACTTTAAGAACATGGATGAGACATACTATCAGTTGGTTTTTTTTGTGTTTTTTGGTTTATTTTTTAAATGTAGTCTGGTAATCAGTAACTTAGGATTCTTATGTACTTTACAGGATTTCCTTTATTTATCTCCCACAACCCTGCAGGCAGCTAGAGCTGGTAATGTTATCCATGCCTTCCTACTCTACCGGAAAAAACTGGACAGACAAGAAATCAAGCCAGTATGTATATAAGTTTAAATGGCTTTTGATCTTTTTCCAGCACAGTCTGTAAGAAGTTGATCGGCTTTCAGAATGGGAGAGGAGAGGAATCTCTTATCATCACAATTACTCTTAAGATGTAGCTAAATTTGTGATCCCAAACATCTTGATTATCACTTGAATTACACATGGGCAGAAACTACCAACTATGAAAAATACAGGATTCTGTTATGCTAACTAATTGACTTATTTGAAATGAACGTATGTATTTGCCCAAAAGACAAATAGAGGCTTGTACTTGCAAAAGTTAAGTATTCTGTATAACAGATGTTACTGATATGTGCTAAGCATGTAATGGTACTTTTGAGCCACTGAAGTCTAAAAAGTCTGTGGTGTCATGTAGTGTGAGCACAAGGGGTGGTTGGGACAAAGGACTGGGCCTCGAGGCCAAGAGTGGGCCAGCAGAACCCTAAGTATAGATTGTTCTGTCCAGTGGCTGTGTGTTGTAGTGATGAAATATTGTGGAAATAATTAAGTAGTTTTGTTGAAGGTCATGGCAGGGATGTGATTAGTTGTATGTAACTACAAATCTGAGAAATGTGAACTTTTGTTCCTAAAAAGGCAGAAATAGCTTTAAAAGAAGGCATAACGCATGCTGCACGTGTAAGTTTTGCACCTGGACCAGCCATCAAGAGCTCTTTGAATTTCAGATGCTAGCTAGCTTCAGTCATCCCTCCTGAAGGGCGAGCTTTTGGTAGGAGGGGAAAAAAAATACAGCTACTGGAATGTGTAATCTTCCACATGTAGTTCAAGTAAAGACAATGAAGTGGGGGTGGGGGGCAGGGGGGGTGAACAACCCTGAGTTGATGTATTATAAATCTTACTGTTCTACAGCCTGTCTTTAACCAGATGCTGTTTTTTCTTTCCTTTTTAATTTGCTAATTGTATATGCAAAATTACATTTTAATGCTCTTTTGCGACACAGATTCTTCTGATGGGATCTACTGTTCCACTCTGCTCAGCTCAGTGGGAACGGATGTTTAATACCTCCCGTATCCCAGGAGAGGAAACAGGTAAGCAGGGCCAGCCAAGGAGAATAAACATCTTAATAGAATTCAGGTTTTCAGATATTTTCTGCTAAAACTCTGTTGTTCCAGATAAGGATCTGACAGACACAAGGACACACCAATACTGTGTTCCAATACTCAGGAAGTAATGAATTGCTATAGAGTGCATAGATGTTTTTCCTTTTAGGGTGATTTTGAAACTTCTTCAATTATTTTTAGCTCTTCCTTTACTTAAATTAAAAATGAACATCAAGGAACTGTTGTCTGTCCTGTCTCTTTAATTTAGAAATAACCTTTATTTTTCTCCATTCTACTCTTTCACAATCCTTTGATATCCATGTTTTTATCTTTGTAAAAGTTGTGCTCTCTTATCTCAGCCATTTTAAAATCTTTTGCTTGCTTGACTTTCCCTTTTTCCTTTCAGCTTATGACTCACAACAACATCCCAATGTATCCTTCTCAACACTAGTTGTTTACCTGGTTTAGACGCAGGTACAATCTTAGTCCTGTCAAGGTTTTCAATGCCACTGTTACCTTGACCTTTTGTATGCGCTGTAGGACATCAGCTCAGTGAGATCACCTCTAATAAGGACTGTGTCCAAAACTTTCTCTGCATGACATTAAGAAAATATATACTCTAGGTTTTGTTAGTTCCTGCCCTGCCCGAACTCCCAGCAATGATCTCATTATCCTAAGCTATGAGTAACTAAGTTTTCACATTTTAATGTTGAATAGAGGGGCATACCTGTTGACTTACAGCAGGGTCACTTTCACCTGAGTCTGTTTCTGCAACTTCTGCTTATTGTGGGAGAGTAAGGATATGTTTACATGATTACAAGCAATCATGTTAGCTCAGTCAAAAAAAAGAATTGTATCTGTAAGTGACAGTTCATATACACTTTCTCAGCGTAGATGTACATATGCTCTCATTGCATGCATTCATTAACACTGTCTATAGACATAAAAGCGTTTCACTTTAGTCAATGGCAAACCTTTGATAAATTGTTTGTTGTATCTCACCATAAAAATATCATATTTTTTGGGTGGTCAGTACATCATCCAAGATGTTGAGGCTGATTATTCTCTATATGGTGTTATTTTTCTAAAGGTAATGTATCCCTAAAGGTTCATCATGCGTTTCTCCCCAAGGTAGCCTCCAAAGATCTCCATCAGGTTATCCTGAATATTCCAGGCTCAGGCTGGATTTTATGATCTTAATATTAAAATGGCTTTTTTCCCCTGAGTTTTGTCACTGTAAAAGGAGGCAGATCGCTTCTAGAAATACTAACATTTATAGTCAACAGGTGGAAGAAATCCTTGCTATCCATTTTTCTTGTTCTTTGAGAAGCAAACTAGTAATTTCACAGCAGATTTTAGTAAAGACTTCTGGTGGTGTGCTTTCTACAAAAGCCTAAGCTATGTCTAGGTTTCTCTGACCTGATTATATACTGAAGAGCCTCTTAGAACTGAATTTGCAGGTTTATCCAACACTGCATCACTGTGGCAGCATCAGAATGAAATACAGAATTTGGGAGAGTTATCCTGACAGTCATGATTAGCACAGAGGACAATCACTAGGAATTCGCAATACAAGGGGTTGTTGGTTAGTCACTTTCATTGGGAATGCACATATGGCCTGTTACTTGAAAGTAGGATATTTTTGGGGTTTTTTTTTACTTTCTTTGAGATCTGTAACTCACTCTTACGGTTCAAGCTGCCTTTGAGCGTGTTAGTTCCACTCAACTACAGAATAAAAAACATGAAGAGTTTCTAAACAGACACAGGGATGTGCTCATTCTTCCCTGCTGGAGGTCTGATATTTGCTGTATGCAGTTGGTTAAGCAGGGGGAAGTGGCATTGACTAGTGGATAAAGCAGTAGGTGCATGTGTCAGATAAGGATTTTACACTCAGTTCTGCTGCTGGTCTTTGGTAGATTATTGAGGAATTATTTCCTAGCTACGCCTCAGCTTCCTTTATGTGCAAAATGGAGAAAAACATATCCCTGATGTGATTACTCCCTGATCATGAACTAGTAGCTTAAGCAGACTAGCAAGTTTTAAAGTCAACTGTAGTGTATGAGCTAACGTTATTTAGAATACTTCAAGTATTGAAAGTGCTAAACTTGCCCCATCTCTCTCCTAAGTAAAATAGAAGGTATGAACTGCTTGCATTTAGCTTTGGATTTGGTGTTTTCTTAGTCTGAAATGAGTTTTGCACAGAAGTGTAGAAGTGGCCCATTCTAACTCTTAACACCTGATTAAAATACATCCTGTGTATCTTAATGGTTTTCCTCAGTTTCTCCTGCTTGAAGTCTTTCAAATTAAATTACAGTCAGCATCATAAAATTACCTTATTTTCCTCATAAGCACTTCACATGTCCTAGTTTACTTCTTCAGTTTTTCATTGTTTCTACTTTTCTAAAGGAAAAACAAATTTTGTCATTCTGTATTTGACTGAGTTATAAAGACATTTTTCCCAGATTCTCATGAGTAGCTTGATTTCTTGCCCCCTGATTTCAGTTATATTTTAAGTATTTTGTGTATGTTACCATTCCTAAAGGAGCAGCATATTAAATAAAAAAATAAAATCTGTGGCATGTCTTCATGTTAATTGGTGGTAAAATCTTAATGAACATTGTATCTTGTCACTTGAGCAGTTGCTGAAGTTTCACGTCTTTTGACAAAACACACTATGGAGTGAAGCACTTCTTTTAAGCAGGGAAGAGCCTTTATGTCTTTCCATTCCCTTTTTTTTTTTTTAAGATAGGAAACCCATGCAGCATGTTACGCGCATCTTCAGATGTACATAAATGATTTCTTGGGCTGGCAAGAAAAATGAAAGGATTTTTTTCTATTACAACAAATCTGTACTTAAGTACATAAGTACTTAAGTGCCCATAAGTAATGTGTCTGAAAGGTAATTGCCAGGACTCAATAACTGTTGTGAAGTCAGTTGTTGATGTAGATGACTAATGATCTCACTTCTGCTTTTTACACTCAAGAGGTTGTCTTTTTTTGTATGGATACATCAGGTACATGAGACAAATACTTGAGGTGTCCTGACTCATGTTGGGATTATAGAAAAAGTTACATCACTAGCTGATTGTTTTGCTGCTTCTTTTCCTGCTCTGTGGGGTTTCCTCTCAAGTCACAACCCATTGTATTAATTACAAGTTATCAATTACTTGACAGTTGGAGTGATGCTTCTGCCAATCCTAGCACTTTTATCACAGGCATCCTATCTCTGGCAGAAATGTGAAGTGGATAGCCAAAGGCATGATTAACATAAAACTGCTTCTGATCAGTAGATGGAGCGTACCTACCAAAAAATTATGGATAGCTGAGAGCACCCAATGTATAGAACTCTTTCCTGATACAAAGTTTCTCAGATCTCTCAGAATCTTGACTTTTAGGCTCGCCCCTCACTTTTGACGTGATCTTTCTTCATCTCAAACCTATCTCAATAACACGGCTTTTCAGATTCATAGGAATATAACGGTTCTTTGGGGTAGTGAAGGGATTGAATTAACAGTTTTTGTCAATTGAGGGCTTTTCCTGGCTGCTGTAGAAATCTTCATCTGTGGTTTGATACATGACCATGTTCAGGCTTATCCCAATTAATCCATATAAATAATAAAGTGAGGAAAAATTTGTGGCCTGGGTTTCTGCTTCACTGACTTCCATAACACTACACTTTTTGGCCATAGATGGAGTATTCACTCTGCATCTGCCAGGGTAAATGTGAACAAAAGCTTATGTTACTAAATTTGGGCTCTTAAGACTCCCCATAGCTTGTACTGTGAGTTGTCTAGCACTTGTATGCAGACGATTTAAAAGTACCTTTCCTCAGACTCATCTAGGGTGTTCTTTTGCTGACTGCTTAATGTATACTATTATTATATATACTATACTACTATTGCTTACTTTTCAGATACAGAAATGCAGATTTAGTTTCTTAGTACTGGCCTCCAGTGTGAAAACTGGTGGTGCTATATATGCAAATGATTATCAAATCTGGGTATTTGACTGTTTCATGCAGGAATCTCTGTGCTGAAATAACATGGGGGAGCAGTTTATTCCACAGTATTTATTATTTTGTTAAAATAAATAATCTGTGACTAACTGGTACTGCATGCAGTAGGCATTTGGTGTTATTTAGTGCATTAGTGTTTTGAGACTTCAGCTTTGTTTTCATGTAAGTTATTGCAATTCTAGATACTCTCCAGCATGTGAAAGACAGCAAACACATTGTTGTTTATCACAAGGGCCGTTACTTCAAAGTGTGGCTGTACCATGATGGTAGGCTGTTGAAACCCCGAGAAATTGAACAGCAGATGCAAAGAATTCTTGATGATGATTCAGAGCCTCAGGCTGGTGAAGAGAAGCTAGCAGCTCTTACTGCAGGAGATAGGTAAGCTGGTTATTATTCTTTAGAATTCTAATATTTAGAAATAGTTGCATAAAATACTAATTGAGTATTGGCTTTGGAATTTTAAAATAGTCTGCAGTCAGTTGATCACCGATTTTTTTATATTGCTAATATGTAACAGCTGTTCAGTCATTTGTAACTATGTGGAGTTAAAAGTAATTTTGCAGTGGCAACCCTGTATACAGATTATCTATGGTAATTGGTTTAATTGTGGTTATCATAAGAGTTGTAATTTGAAGCTTTACAGTATTACGCATATTGAATTACTTGTGGTTTATATCTACTCTGGGGTTCATTGGCATTTTAAAGACTGTCTTAAGAATTAAAATTGGGATGTGAATTCAGTAACTGTTACTCCATATTTATGACTTGCGCCAACAAAATAAAGCCATATGTACTTGGTTGGTTCTAGGTGTAAGATGATTGAGTTCAATTAAATTGTGACAAACTTGAGTCAATCTCTGTATAGTTGATTCTGGACAAGGGAGAGAAAGAGCTGTGGATTTTAATATACTTTCTTACTAGGAATCCTTTTTCTCACTTTCTGCTTTAAAATAAACTGAAATACTTTTTCATTGGGAAAATCACATACATTTATAAATAAACATGGCACAACCATACAGAACTTACATTGTTCAGGACCTCTTTAACTTCAGATCTGTTTCAGGCATTTACCATGGAATTTCTTATTGACAGTGGTCCAGACTTAGATTTAGACATTACAACACTGGATATTAATATGTTTATTGTTTTTATTAATATTACTATTTTCCCCTTCCATATAATAGATGTTTTCTTTTGCTCAGCTATTAACACAGATGGTCTATACTATACATATTACATGCCACAGAAGTGTTGAATTTCTGAGGATTAAGCTTTGCACGTGTGATATGTTGAATTGATTCCTAAGATTACATTGTACGTGTATTTTCAGAACTTTTCACTGCTGATATAGTTTAAATGCAATTAAAGTAGTTGCTTCAAATTCGATAAAAGGAGGAGGAATGTCTCATAGTGATCTTAAGGGTGACAAAACTTTGAGAAATTCATGTAATCTGGCTATAAACCAAATTCTTTTTGCAGAGTACCATGGGCTAAAGCTCGACAGGCTTATTTTAGCCGTGGAAAGAACAAACAGTCCTTAGATGCTGTTGAAAAAGCAGCTTTTTTTGTGACATTGGATGACATCGATCAAGGGTACAGGAAAGAAGATCCAGTGGGGTCACTGGATGCATATGCAAAATCCTTAATACACGGCAGATGTTATGACAGGTACAGTATTGACTCTGTGGAAAATGCCTTCTCTTTTTAGAATTTCACTAATTCACGTGGCTAATAAGTCACAAAATAGTGACTTATAAGCTGATAAATTTCATAGAATCACAGAATGGTTTGGGTTAGAAGGGACCTTCAAAGATCATCTAGTCCACCCCCCTTGCCATGGACAGGGACATGGCATCACTACATTTCACTACATCAGATTGCTCAAAGGCCCATCCAACCTGATTTTGAATACTTCCAATGATGGGGTATCCACAGCTTCTCTGGGAAACCTGTCCCAGTGTCTCACCACCCTCAATGGGGGGGGGGAATAATAATTTCTCCCTTATGACGAATCTAAATCTACCCTCTTTCAGTTTATAATCGTTGCCCCTTGTCCTGTCACTACTGGTCCTGGTAAAAAGTCTTTCTCAGTCTTCTAAGCCCTCTTTATATATTGAAAAGCCCCAAGAAGGTGTCCTAGAGCCTTCTCTTCTCCAGACTGAACAACCCCAACTCTCAGCCTTTCTTCGTGGGAGAAGTGTTCCAGCCCTCTGACCATTTTCATGGCCCTCACCTGGACCCACTCTAACTGGTCCATGTCTTTGTTTTACTGGGAACCCCAGAGCTGGATGCAGTACTCCAGGTGGGGTCTCATAAGAGTAGAGGGTGAGAATCCCCTCCCCTCGACTTGCCAGCCACACTGCTTCTTATGCAGCCCAGGATATGATTGGATTTCTGGGCTGCAAGCACACGTTGCATGTCCAATTTTTCATCCACGGGTACGCCAAGTCCTTCTCTGCAGGGCTGCTCAATCCCAGTCTGTTGATACTGGGCATTGCCCTGACTTAGGTGCAGGACCTTGCACTTGGCCTTGTTGCACTTCATGAGGTTCACCTGGTAGAACTTCATGAGGTTCAAATTTATGTCTATTTATTTAAATAAACTATTATTAAAAAAAAGAAGCCAAGAACTAGTGCATTTAAATGTGAACTTTTGAGAGATGAAGTTACAGTATAAAAATGCTTTTGAAATGTGCAAAACCATAAGGAAATTTCTTTTGTAGGTGGTTTGATAAAACATTCACTCTTATAGTATTCAAAAATGGCAGAATGGGTCTGAATGCAGAGCACTCTTGGGCAGACGCTCCTATTGTTGGACACCTGTGGGAGGTAGGTATTTAGCACAAAAAGTTAATGCAGAAGATAATGTGATATGGTCCATGCAACAGTCCTAAAGATCAGCAGTTACTTTCAATCCCTTGTATTCATGTTGCTGATGAGTGATTATAGGCCTGTGTCTACAGCAACTGTAGAATTTTTTTTAAAACAAAAGAAACCAACCCTTGCTTAAAAGAAAACACTTCTGTCCTTTAAATCAAATGTCTTTATTGCATTTTAATGAGCATAGATGTCTTCATAGAAAAGTGACACAGCTCCCCATCTAACTTGTTTATAATAGTCTAATTCAAAAGATCGTTGCTTTTCTGATAGGGCATTGTATTTTGCATATATACACCCTCCTGAAGCACTTAAGCTTCCTTGTGCTATAAGCTACTCTCAAGCGGTAAAGAAGTACAGAGTTTAACTTTTCCTCTAAGCCATTGTTTGATGAGCTGCAGATTGATATGCTGTTTAAATTATGTCTTGTGTTTATTTGCAATCAGTGGAATAAATGCAGGTTTGGTTATGATGAACTTAGTTTATTACTTGAAATCCTATTTGATTTTTTCTCTTTCTTTTTGAAGCTTAAACCCATAAACAGTTAATGACTCAATCACACAAAACTATTTCAGAAACACTAGCTAATTCTGATTTCATTATGTATTTGTGCAAATGGGTCTCAAGTCTGCCTGGTACCCCAAGTAACTTCCTAATTTTATTATAGGAGTGCTTCCATGTGTGTAAGAACAAAAAGTCCTCGTTGCATTCTCTAACCAGGAAAGAAAGAAGGCCAAACTGATTTGAGATTGACTTGAGAATACAGTTTAGACTAGCTCAATGGAAAAGAATTACTTTGTTTCTTTTAATGAATGATGTTATATGCTTTAGTTCATATCTCTGTACTTACTATTAATTGATTCATTTCCTGCTAAGAATTAAGATGACTAAAATAAACTAAGTAGGATTTTATTTCCTAATAAGTTATCTGTTGTTAGCTCTTTATAGATTGTCTATTCTTAGAATAGAATGGATTAAGCTTTATTTCATAGTCGGCATGTTCTGATCACTAAGTGAGAAAGTTAAATTAAGAGATTAGAAATATACATGTAGACCATGCAATAGTTTTTTGTCAAGCTTTTTCCTTCCATATAGAGCAGATACAAATCTTCTGATAATTCTGTATTTTTTTATTTTTTTTTTTTTACATTGAGGATGTTGTTTGACATCTTGTAAAACAGACTTTTTTGTCTGTTGTTCAAGTTGTATTGTTCATCTTGGAAGCATCTTCCCCACCCAAGATGTCTAGTGCACATATAAAATAAACTGCAGTTTTGAGTGGGATGCAGATCTTAAAAATAATTAAATTCTTGCAGGGATTTGTATGCACTTACTCCAAAATAAACTGTTTCTCGATGAACAAGTTTTGACAGGTAACAAACTTGCAGAAATTCTGTAAAATCTAAATTGAACAAAGGTTGTGAAATCTAAGACTCTAAGACTGACTTTTTTACTACTAGTAAGTTTGAGGTGGGTTTTTAATTGAAACATTTTGATTAATTCGGTAGCATCTAACAAAATGCACCAGTGTGATTGAATAGGTGTTGTATATATCTGGTATTCTTCCCACTCAGAACACAACTAAAAATGCCTTAAAGTAAGAGGTAAAATGGGGGGTTTCACTTGCAGCTGTTTTCAGTATTTGGAAAGAGATTGTATATTGTGTTTCACTGTGTACTGAAAATGGGTTATATTGATTTCACAATGAAATCCTAATTCCACATTGGATGTGTTGCAATTCTGAAGAAGTATCGTTCTTTGCAGAATGTAATGGCAACTGAGTATCTTGAACTGGGCTATTTAGAAGATGGGCATTGCAAAGGAGATACCAATCAGAATATTCCTATCCCTACCAAACTACAGTGGGAAATTCCAGAAGAAGTAAGTACAGAACAACTAGTGGATTGAGGAAGAAGCTCGTCTTTTCCTGAGCAGTCAAATCATTTAAGTAATTACTGATAAACCTATAAATCAGCTTTAAATTCCTTTGAGTCCTGTAGGATGTATATTTCATGTGTGGACATTACTCAGTTTACTTAAAAAGATATCATATGTTTTTTAACATCACTCTTTAAAAATTCTGGCTGAGAAATGCCAACTTTTTACTAGAAATCTTGGCTGGCAACATGTCAAAAATAGGTGGCCACCTATTTTAAATAGTAATTACAATGAAGTTTAAGTTGCTGAGATTTCATTACTATTGTCACAACAAATGCTCCTGTATAATAGTTCCTTGAGATTAGCTGGTTTTTTGTGTTCAAAATTCTGTATACGTGTCTAATAAGATTTGATTTATTTTTTTTTTTCCCGAGTTCAAGACAAACTGCCATCACCTATTTGGATTTTAATTTTGAATAAAAAGATAATGGTTGGTGATATGTTTAATTAAGCGTGCATGGCAGATTGGAAGCCACACAACTATTGCCATTTTATCTCTGTGGTTCATTCTTTTATATTCTAGTGATCTGAACAGTCTTAATGCTGGTATTTTTTTAAAGTGTAATTTTTGGACTCTAGATGTGTATTGGCTTAAAACTACTTTTTTATTAGCTTTTTGAATTTTAACTTTCTGGCAAAGATAGCTTCTCCCCTTTCTCCAAAGGGAGATTATTTAGATAACAACGTTCCTGGCATGCATAAAGGTAATATTTCTTATTTATCAATTAAAAATACTTTCCCTTTTTCAACAGTTCTCTCAAGTGCCATCAACTGCATGCATATGCACACACATGCCTCTAGTTATTTATTTATTTATTTATTTATTTTAGTGTCAAGAAGTGATTGAGAGGTCTCTGAGCACTGCCATAGCTCTAGCAGATGATGTAGACTTCCATTCATTTTTCTTTGATGCTTTTGGGAAGGGACTAATAAAGAAAGCAAAAACCAGCCCTGATGCCTTCGTGCAACTTGCCCTGCAGCTTGCTCACTATCGGGTAAGAGGAACAGACTGTTTCTGGCTTATAGAATCTCATTAAATTGGGTATAGCATGTTTGTGATTAAAATACGTGACTGTGTAAAGTACTTTAAAGTAATCTTGCACTGCTTGTGCAAGGTTATTAAAGACATTCAATGGAAATTGGTACAAATGCTAAACAGATTACTAACTGGAAATTAATTGTCCAAAGGCTGGCGTATTGACACTTGTGCAAATTTTTCTCTTATGCTTAGTTGGTCTTTTCCTGGGCATTTTTGGACTTGAAAGAACTAGGTATGAAACTTCCAGTAGCTGTGTTTATAATTGGAACAATGTTAAACTTGGAACAATTGGAATAACAGAAATGCCTGCTTCTGTTTTCTTTTGTTAGTTCACCTTTTCTATAATGTGTTTTCAGAAAAGACCAGTGTAGCAACATGCGTGTCTTTCATTTTGCTTTCTAGTTGTCACTGTTGAGATACTGTTCTACTTTTTTTGGTTTGGTTTGGTTTTTTTGTTTTTCAAAGCATCCAGATTTCCTGGCTGCTATCACCACTTGATCTTTCTTACCATTGGTTAGGATAGCTACACGGCATTACCCACCCATCTCTTTTATTTTGAACCCCTACCCTCTTAATCTAAAACTGAACAGACTTTCACAGTCTGTTCTGATGTATATTTTGGACGGGTAGAGTTGCTAACATGTGTTAGATTAAACTTCTATGGTTTGGCAATTTGTAATCTGTAGATTGTGCACATCTACATCAAATATGGATGCCACACTTCCTGGATTTTGCAGACTCTGTTCAGTTCTCGCATTCTTGAAAATCCCCACACTGGCATGTGTATCCATGCTATTAAATGTTTAACTGAAAATATTTGTAAGGATGTTACAGTTTTCTTGTTTTCTTACCACAGCTGTGTTAATTAGGAAGCCACTAAACTTTCAAATAGGTTTTTGATAGCCTTTCAGCTTCTTTTATAAACTGAAAAAGACTGAATATAAAATGCAGAGGGTAGTCCTTGCTAGTTCGGTTGTTCTATTAGCATTTATCAAATCCTGCTACTGATTTTATTTTTGCCTTTATTAGCTTTAGTTGAGACTGCTAATAGTGGGCCACTAAAAATTTAACATTGAGTTTAATTTGTGGAGTGATTCATATTGTGTGTGCTTACGTTGAACTATTGATTAAGAGGGGCAAAGTCTGGCTAAACTTTTAAGCTCTTATTTTTCCCTTTTCAAGGACATGGGAAAATTTTCTTTAACATATGAAGCCTCTATGACACGCTTGTTCAGAGAAGGCAGGACCGAAACTGTTCGTTCATGTACTGTGGAATCATGTAATTTTGTTCAAACCATGGAAGACCCAACTGAAAGTGTAAGTTCATGGTGGTGTTGCCTTATACAATTCATAAGGCACATGAGTTATCACTAGATATCTGTATAAGTTCCCGGATAGTTTTTAAGCACTTAGAGTGATGCCTTTGTTTTTTAGGAAGGGCAGCATAAGGTAATTGCCCCCATTTTCTGTCATTATGGCAGACATTCAAGTCTATACCAAAAAAGCATGGCAGTAACTTAGCCAAATATGTCATTTCTTACAGTTCCTGAACTCCAGAAAACCGAGATGACTTGTGAAAATTTTGTGACTTGTAAAACTCAAACAGACTTGTAAAATAAGTAACCTTATACCAGTTAGGCTTTTGTTTCTGATAGGGAAGCAAGTATTATTCCCAGGAAATAAGTAGTTGCTCTTACGTGTTGATTTCAGTGGACTTTTTAAATCTTTCTTGTGATGTTCTGATTAGCAAACAAAGGAAGATTGGTCTAGGGGAAAACTTCTTGGTTTGGAAAGCTTGGACAATACTGGTTAAAATGTTTGCTATCAAAATGGAAGGTTCGTCTTGAGGGCTGTTTGTTTTTCAGTCCACTGCTAGTCACAGTTTTCATAGATCCAGTTGATGAAATCATTACATTTGCAGGTTTTGCTAAGCTGAAGGAGATTTCCAGTTCTTCAGAGTCAATAAAAATTTGACCTGAAAAAGGAGATTTTGTTAAATAGGAATTTACTCAAGGTATTGCACCCAGGCCACAGTAACAGCTGCATGGGTGGAAGTTCAAATAAAGATCTAGGACTAAAAAATCAGTAACTGAACACTGACATAGCACATTCAGTGCTATGCCATTGGGAAAAACGGAGCCCTCACCTTAGGTAGTCTTGCCCTTTGTTTTTATTAGTCTTTTGTCTCTGTGCTTTTTTCTGGTACAGTATTAGCTGGGGTGGTGCGTCCAGTTTTGGACACCACACTTGAGTTATGGATGGATGGGTTGGAGAGAGTCTAAAGCAGAGCAAGAAGGATGGTTAGAAACCTCTGAAGAGGATTTCTGAGGAGAATTTGAACTTTAATTATTCTTTCCTAGTCTGAAGAAGAGAGAACATTGTGGAAGAGGTAGGCAGCCAAGTTGTGCTCAAGAGGATAAAAAAACTGATGCAGAGATGATGGGAACAATCAGTTCTCTGTCCCAAGAAGTAATGGACTTAAATTTCAGAAAGAAACATGAGGGAAACATTTTCTGCTAGTGAAGATAATGAGTAAGGAGGGAAATAGTGAGAAGCCTGAAACAGATTACTTGGGGAGGTTGTTTCTTCACTTTTAAAGATTTTCAACGTAAATTATGTAATGGTCCTTCAGGAGAGAGTTTTAGTTGATCAAATTTTAGGGTGGAGAAGTCTAAGCAAATGAGCAGTTGAGGTTCTCTCTAGCCCCATGATTCTATGAATCTGCAAGAAAACATGCACAGAGAAAGAGAGAAACTTTTTTCTTCCTCCTCTTTCTGGAGGTTGTATGTAGGTAAAAGTCCCCTGGATTTTTCAATATGCTATGCTGGGAGCTCTGATCAGACCAGTGCAAGTCATGCACTGTGTCAGCATGTCATGCATAACTGAGGCACAGCTACTGTAAAACTTCCCTGTTGTATAGAAAGTAATTTTGACATAGTCCTAATGTCAGAAATAACTGCTATTACATCTCTACAGTTAACATCGGCATTTTTGTTAAAGGAATAAGGTAGCCACATACATGACAAGATCATACACATAGCAGACTTCGTTCTGCTCACTTTTGGTGGTTTGGTTTTTTGTATGGTTACTACAAACATGATGACTTTTTTTTTTGACTTGTTGATGCCCTTCATCTGGAATGATCAGCCACAGAGCAGAGGAACCCTGCCTTCATAATGCAGTTTTTATGTGTTATGAAGATTATATTATAATCATTTATATATTATTTTAAAAATAGTTGTCTGCCTTTACTGCTTGTTTCTACTTTTCTCTGGGTTTTTCCTTAGAATTTTTCCTGAGCGTTTGTGTCCTCTATGGACTATCCAAAAATCTTTACTCCTGAATACCAATGGTAGGCATGCTTAGCATTACTACAAGTAATTTATTAGTAAGTGATGTATTAGTTTCTCATGCTGGAGGCAAATAGGCTGCTCACTGCGTCCCAAATGAGTGGTGCAAAAAACAGTGATGCTGGAGATAAGAAGTGTCCTGGTTTGAGGACATGAGAAGTGACAGGTTGCCATATACTCAGTGTGCATTCCTCATTATAAAATTTTAACAGAATAGCTATTTTAAGTGTTTTGAACGCACACTTTCTTTCCACCCTTGCAACATTCGTATGGTGTTCACAGAATCCTAGAATATCTCAAGTTGGAAGGAACCCATAAGGATCATGGAGTCCAACTCCCTGCTCCTTGCAGGACTGCCTAAACCATATGACTAAGTATGTCATCCAGACACTCCTTGAACTCTGACAGGCTTGGTGCCCTGACCACTTCCCTGGGGAGTCTCTTCCACTGACCAACCACCCTTCCAGTGGGGAACGTTTTCCTAATGTCCAATCTGAACCTCCCGTAACGGAGCTTAATTCCATTTCCTCATGTCCTATCGCTAGTCATCAG
>RSEF01000005.1:18833703-18870938 GCA_003993805.1 Himantopus leucocephalus
CTACCCTGGAGGGAGTCCACAGCTCCTCCTAATTTAGTATCATAGCAAATTTACTTCATGTACATTCGACTCCTGTGTCCAGATCCTTTATAAAAACGTTGAAGAGCACTGGCCCTAAAATTGAGCGCTGGGGAGCCCCACTGGTGACTGGCTGCCAGCCTGATGTAACCCCATTTATTATAACTCTTTGAGCACAAGCTGTCAGCCAGTTGTTCACCCACTGTATTATGAACTTGTCTAGCTGTATGCTTGACATTTTGTCCAGAAGGATACTGTGAGAGACAGTTATCAAAAGCTTTGCTAAAATAAACCCCATACATCTACTGGCTTCCCTTGGCCAACAAGATGGGTGACCTTGTTAGTTACACAAGACCTTCCCTTCATGAACCCGTGTTGGCTGTGGCCATTGACTACGTGTCTCTCAATTGTTTTTCAACAATTCCCAGAATGACCATCTCCATAATTTTACCAGGCATTGAATTGGGACTGACAGGCCTGTCAGATTCTTGAAATCTGGGATGATATTTGCCAGCTTCCAGTTGACTGGGACCTCTCCAGATTCCCAAGACCATTGAACAATAGTGGATAGAGGTCCCGTGATAACATTGGCCAGCTCTTTTAGTACCCTGGGATGAATCCCACCAGGCCCCATAGGCTTATGTGCCTCCAGCTGCAGCAGCAAGTCTTGGAACAAGTTCAGAGTCAGCCGGGAGTTTATTATCCCCCTCAGTCACAGTCTTCCAACACAAGGCTCCAGGTGTCCCAGGGCCATTCATCAGTGTTAAAGACAGAGGTAAAGAAGGCATTGAATGTCTCTGCTTTGTCTACGTCCCTATTTGTGAGGACCCCTTTTTGTTGTCCTTCACATTACTGGTCAGCTTGAACTTTAATCAACCTTTGGCTGCACGAATTTTCTACCTGCAGTGGCAGACAACATCTCTGTAGGCCTCCTGTGTTGCCTGTCCTTGCTTCCAGTGTCCATGCCCTTCTTTTCCTCCTGAGTTCTAGAAGATCCCTGCTTGGCCAAGCAGGCCTTCTGCCCCGCTTGCTTGACTTCTGACACTTTGGATTTGCCTGCTCCCGAGCTCTTAAGAGAAGGCTTTTAAAAAATGACCAGCATTCATGGACCCCAATACTTTCACTGTTTTCAGTTTGCCTTCTAAAATGGCTGTTGCAGTTCCAGGTTTTTTTAAATCATGTTGAGATTTGCTCTTCTATAGCTTTTTAAGACCAGTTACTATGAGTTAAAGTCTCTAGAAACTAAATATACAATAAGGTAGTAAACTTGAGTTGTAATTGTGTTTGATTTTGGTGTTAGAACACACTTAAAATACAAATTTGTTTTCATTATGCACTGTTTACAGCAGGTTGATACTTGCTAATACCTGAAATTGAATAAATGAGATTGAAAAGACAGAGGATACTAGTATTTGGTGTTAATTGCATGCATTGTCTTATACTTGACCCTTAAGTCCTCTAGGCTTGAGAGTCATTGCTGTAACTTAGTTTCTGCACCTTCATTCTCAACCCAGTTCATTAACTGATTTTTTTCTTCATCTTTTTTTTTCATTGTTAGAATGAAAATAAGCTTAAGTTCTTTCGGCTTGCTGCTGCCAAACATCAGCACTTATATCGTCTGGCCATGACTGGTGCTGGCATTGACCGCCATCTGTTTTGCCTTTATGTTGTGTCAAAGTACCTTGCTGTAGATTCTCCTTTCCTTAAGGAAGTAAGTGACTGTCATTGATAACTATTAATTACAGTAAATAGTTTACTTAGTGTTTTCTTGTATCTGCTTACATAGTTGTAGAATTCTGGTTTTCCTAAGAGAAAAGGTCAGAGTTTAGCTAGCATTGCTTAATGTCTGCGGGTAGATTACAAGTTAGCTTCATTTTGCTTTATGTAGACACATTAATAGACCTGTAGTAATGCTTTCTGTGAGCTTTGTAGTATAATACATGTTATTAAGGATTGCAAGAAAGATACAGTGAGTATTAAAAAAAAAATTGTATTGGTTACTTGTGTTTTTTAAATATTTTCAAGGCAGCGCAACAGAGGCTGTGTGTTTTCTCTCAAGAATGTTCTTTTGGAACTGTGACAAAATCACTTACTTTGAAGTTACTGTTAGTTAAAGGAGCTGTGTATTTTGATTTATTTTTCTTTTTTAATGCACAACATTAATGTCACTGTTTTATTACTGTGACAAATGCTTTATTACTTAAACTAGATTTTAAGGTTGGGTTTTATAAAAGTAATTATATTGCACTTGTTGATTAATAAAAAATATGTTCCAGCTTGCCTCTGAATTAAGCTACTCACATTTGCCTGCTTGCCCTCCTAAATGTCAGTAGTGGCTAAGTCAAGAATAAAACAACTTTCTATAGCTTCTGCAGACTTTCATGATCCATGTGTATTGTTAAAGCTTTTACAAGCTTCTAGCATGATGTAGTATCTTACCAGGATTTGAATATGGCCATTAATTATCTTGTTGTTAACAATACCTGGTAGGCAGAATTTACAGGCTGTAGACTAGATTAATCTTGTTTTGAAATAGCATTTCTATTGAAAGAACTTTTATGCTTTTTGAGGAATTGACATCATGACCTCATATGTTAATGGTTTGCATACCAGGACAAGTTTAGCTGTTTCTTTTAACTTTCTTAATTGTTCATTCCATTGAAATGGGAACTGGAGTTATCCTTATTGTTGCTTTATTGAGTGCTTTCTAACTTATCTGGACTAGTGTCTAAGAATGTTGCATGTTCTTAAACAGTATGTTATACTTGTCTGCATCTCTCTCATATCAAATAAAGGTTTTGTCAGAGCCTTGGAGGCTGTCAACGAGTCAGACACCACAGCAACACATTGATCTAAAGAAGAACCCTGAGATGTTATCCTGTGGTGGAGGATTTGGACCAGTATGTTTGCAAAATACAAGTACCCCTTTAAAAACAGTTTTATTTTGAATATGGCAGTCTAAAAATTTCAGATCTGTAATACCTTAATGTTGCACATCAAAGGTGCAACACGTACTTTTAAATGCATGTGTTTAATGCTTTCCCATGATGTGGATGTGCTCAGAGAAATCTGCATCACCTTTTTCTCATATCCCACTACAAGAATGGATTATTCTTAAGGAAATACACAGTTATCAAATGTGGTACAGGGCTCCATAGCAGAGAGATCTGATAGAGTGGAGGCATTTATCAGATTACCTATGCCCAGAGCTTCTGTGCATCAGGCTATTATGACAGTGACAAATGCCTTATTACTTAAACTAGATTTTAAGGTTGGGATTTGTAAAAGTAATTATACTTGACTACTTCTTTATATTTCCTGATTAATTAAAAGATGTGTTCATGCTTTCCTCCAAATTAAGCTACTCACATTGTTCTGCTTGCCTGCCTAAACGTGAGTAGAGGTTAAGTCAAGAATAAAACCATGTTCTACAGCTTCTCTAGACTTCCAAGAGACTAGTGTGTTGTTAGAGATTTTGGAAGCTTCTGACATCCAGTATTTGAACATGGCCATCGATGATGATATTGTTCTTAACAAGATCTGTTAATCAGACTTTATGGGGCTAAAAACTAGATCAATCTGTTTTCAAAAAGCATTTATATTGAAAGAACAATGAGACAGATCACAGGACTGCTCTTTGCAACACAAAAATTAGGATGACAAGCACAGCGTATTTTTGGCTGTTTTGTCAAGCTGGAATTTGTTTTTTGGGGTTTGGTTTGTTGGGTTTTTTTTTATTTGTTTATTCATGTTTCTGATACACCTTTCAGTAGTTCTTGAAGTTGGCATGAGTTTAAGTTGCAATATCAAGGAAGCCTAGCTATTGCAATGCTGCCCATTCATGAGAAACTGGCTTGCTGCAGCAGATTATAAAGTCAATATTTAGTATCCCCCAAAAGGAGTGGTTTTGCAATAAAATAGTGTTTTGGCTGCAGGAATTTCTAACACTTTTTTCCTTTTGTTAATGCTGCATTAACTGCTCCCTTCTTACTATTTCTTCAGTCCTTTAATTTCCTTCCTTCAGTTGTCTGCCTTTCCAAATAACCCTGCTTACATTTCCCTTTGTAATTTCTTGTATCCTTACAAAACCTGTGCTTTGGTTTGCTGAAGTAGCCCAGAGATTCAGTATATCGTGCTTTCTATGTGTATGTGTTGCTTGTTGGTTTTGTTTGGGGTTTTTTTAAGCATTCTATGGAATATAGCCCTGTAGCACTAATGGGGAGAAGACTATCAGGGCTGCTTAGCAGCAGTGGCAGCAAAGAGGTTATGAACCTTTGACTTGGGAAAGAGAAGAAGGAGGGTGGCAGCAGGATAGTTTGTTTACTGGGCATACTTTAAATACAACGTCGGACTGAAACTTGGGACTAACTGTGCTGCTAATGTTGAAATGGGATCAGAGCTCTGCTCATGATACAGGTGTTCAGAATCATATCTTTGCTGTAGTCAGATTACTTTGCCTTTGGGCAAGTTTTCATAATACAAGGCTTGTGTACTCGGTATTTATATACTGTGTTTGTTTACATCTGCAGTGATCCCATGAATCAGGATGTTTAGGTATACAACTGAACTGTTTTATTCCTTTCTAATTACACACACTCTACAGAAGCTGTGTAGCTGCTTAGGACCAGACCTTGATAGGCGAAGGTCTTTGAAGAAGTATGCTATTTCAAAATACTAAAGCTGGGAAATATTACAGACGTATATTCAGAAAATGTTAATTCCATGCACTTCAGATGAGACTAGAACTGTTTCCTTAAGTAGAATCAGTCTTCAGAAATTGTGGATTAAATGTGGAAGCTTAACGTTTGCTCAGGGAGAAATTGCAACTGATTTTAAAAACTGCACAGTAAGAATCGTGTAATTATATATAAGATAATTTAGGAATGGAAGGAAAAAGTTTAGAACTTGTTTTTGTCTTCTTTCTTCCCCTAGGTGGCTGATGATGGTTATGGTGTTTCTTACATTATCTTGGGTGAAAATGCCATCCATTTCCATGTCTCCAGCAAAATATCATGTTCTGAGACGGTAAGTCAGTCCTTTCCTATGGCTTAATAAATCTGTTCTGATACCTGCTTATAAAACTGTTCTACCCATTGTCTAAAAAGTGTAGTAGGACTTGCAACATACAGTTATTACATGTTTTTTCTTTCTCAACATACGCTCTTTTGCTGGGTGGGGTTTTTTTTGTCTCCGCTTCTTTTAAGTTTAATAGCTTTATGAACTTCTTTTATGAAGAAAGCATGTGGCCGAAGGTCATCTTTACACATGTAGTTCCCTGGAACTCATGTAAAATGACTCATAGCTGCCCCATAAACAGTAAGATGGGTGTCTCCTGTTTTTTTTATTACAGTTTTGCTTTGATTTGTCTCTGGCAGCAGTTGTAAAGACAGAGTAAATCTGTGCTTGAGAAACATAATTAATCAAAAATTTATTAGAATAACACCCATTATTAGAATGTAGTAGATGTCGTCTATTCAATATTCTGCTGTTGCGGAGGCCTGCTTTGAGTGAGCTTCAATTCATCCTTCCCCTTTGCATTTTTATGACTTAATAAACATGCTGAGTTTGTTCAGGGTTACATACCTGAACTAGTTTTCCTCTTTTGACCTTAACTTGTCGGAGAGATCTTGGTGCCTTTGGTTAATCATTAAAGATTAGGAAATAAAACTTTGGTTTTTTCATAGTTCCAGTTGTTCTTCAGACGCCTGTTAGCTTGTACTTTAAATTTCCCTGTATGTCTTACTTATTAGTCAAGTCAAATGTCCGTACAGAAAAGGCAGCATTTCCTGTGCATGGCCTTTATGTTAGTAGGTCCTTTGTAGTAGGTCCTGTAATGGAGCTAATAATTTATATTTGTAATCTTAATTTCTTCCTTGTACCATTCACCTGACACTTAGAATGAACAGAGCGAGTTCATAGTTTGTTTACATTTAGATAATTGTGATTTTCATTTTCAGTACTTTATGTAATTTTCAATGGCAAAAGATTCAGGATTCTGATAGGAAGTCACATACGTAATGTTTTTCTGAACACCTTCTGAACATTCTTTTGTTTTCTGAAAATTAGCTTTTGCAAGATCTTGTATAAAAAACCCAATACCACAACTCACCTATTTTAAAGTAACAGAATGCTATAGATGCATCTGATTTCAAAAGGAGATGATCCCATTCTGTCTGTAGGAAAGTAAATGCATAATGAAAAACTCATTAGTCAGTAATAGCATAAACCTGGATTAATTTGTACAGGATTACAATTTTTGTGGTTTAAATTCCCCATTTTGTGGTAAAATACATGCCCTAATTCTGTAAGCTCCAAAATTACAAAATGTTAAAAGGTTCCTTCTTTTGCCTAAAAGATAACTGTTGATTAACAGTACAAGTGTTTGGGTTTTTTTGTTTGTTTTTAAAGGATTCTCATCGTTTTGGAAAAAACATCCAAAAAGCAATGGTTGACATCATGGGTTTATTTAACCTTAGTAAAAACTGTACCAAGTGATTTGCCTTATCGGTGCCAAGCAATCTCCTGTGGTTGGGATGAGAATTCTTCTGAACAGTGAATGAGAGCAAGGTTTGTCAAACAGTAGCTGGCGAAGAAGCTGAGTCAACGTCATCTTGATCACCTATGAAAACCTTAGCAGTGTATCTAATGTTTCTTCCCCCCCAACCCCAGTAGTTTGGAAGAGTTTATTTCCACAAAGGATGACCTTTGAAATCTTGTATGCTTCTAGGGTTGAAGTGTAGTATCGTTGCATGAAGTCATGTATATTCTAACTCCTGCAGTTTTCTGTTAATTTGTATACACTTGCTTCTTTTTTTACTTAAAATTAATCTACTTGTATTCCAGAATTAAAGGGATAAAACACACCGTATTAAATTCAAATACTAGAAAAAGTTTGATTTGCTATGTATTAATAGCAGAATGTTCCTCAATGTATTTGTTGCTTTATGTCAATGAATGACAAAACTTGTGGCTGTTTACCTTCATTGTTTTTTTTGTTTTAAACGTAATTTCTGTAAAACATACCAAAAAAATCTCTGATATAACCCACTGTAACATACCGAGTTGTAGAATTTTTTTTGCTTTTGGAAAAAAAAAAATTGGGTCGTGCTACGTTGGATAGTAAAATATGTTACATTCTTCTTATTACTTACAAGCATGTTTGCCACATCATTGATTTTATTTATGTATAAATAAATAGACTTGTTCATGCGAGTGCCTTAGAAAAAGAAAGATCCTAAACCCAGGAAAAAAGCTTATGCTGGGAGTTGGTTTTACGTTGTCTTAGTGGTGAAGGAGGTGAAGTATTAGTAATGCAGATCTCGTTTTCAAACTATAAGCTAGGTTGATGTGGCATAAGTAAATTTGAATATGTTGCCATATGGTGCAGTTAGGTTTAAAGCTCTAATGAAATGCTCCCATCTTAAATGGCAAAGATCAGTCCCTATGAAATGCAGGACTAACTTTGTTTCAGAGCTACAGATACTCATGTGTTTATTTTGGTGAATGGTATTGGTGGTCATTTGAGATAAGAGTTTCTGGGTCCCATGGAATGTCAATTTAGTCAAATACAACCTGTTGGATAGTCCACAAACAAAGCAAGGCTGTCTGTAGAGGCTGGTCAATTGCAGTTTGCCTGCTTTCAGCCTGGAAGGAGCAACTACTACATTCCCAACCGTCAGCATGAGAAGGGTAAACTATTAAAACTGTGGAAAATAGCTCCAGAATGAGAAAATCCTGGCCTTCTCAAACCCCTCCTGGGAGATGCTCTTGGTCAAGCACAGTTTCTGAAGGATACAAGGAGGTAGGGGAAAGCTATTTCACTCAAAAAGGAGCATAATGTTTCCAAGTGCAGAAACAAAATGGAGTAACTTTGTGCGCGATGCTTCTCTTCTCCAGGCTTTATAGGTGTGGTTACGTTTTACATCCTGCAGTGCAGTAAAGTGTACCCGTTAGTACAACAATATTTTCTTTTTTTTTTTTTGATGTAAGGTACATGGTGTTTAGTGAATGCTGCTCCAGAGCTATGCTGATTTTAAAAGGCCTTTGGGGGTTGATATAAAACTTCTCATTAGACTTTGAATGTTTTCTGGCCAGCATTTCTAACTTTCTCATGCATCTTCATGTTTTGTTTTTTTCACTCTGATCTAGCTATATTAAAACACCTGCATATATATGTTTGCAGTGGGAAACCTTGAAGATCCCAGATACATACTTAAGCAAATGCATGCTTACCTAAATGTAGGACCCATCACAGGAATTGGCCAAAGACACTCATTATTTGATTAGGTACAGTGTGTGAGAAAGGACACTCTGATAAATGCCAGGCCTGCCAGCCACAATAAGGCTTATTTCAAACTACTGCAACAATTTTATAGTGATCTATTATTTTGGAGCTGCAGAAATAATGCATTGTTGGGGGGGAGGGGGGAGGCTTTATTTACCACTGACCAATCTGTGCTTAAATTAACACTAGGGCATATTAGCTTGTAGGGTTTTCTTTAAAAAAAAAATAATATTTAGATTTGCCACTCAGGTTTTAAATGTTTCAAGTCTAATTGTAGTTAGTGCAGTTATCAATGCAATTTTACATTCTTAGAGAGTAAGTATAATTGGCACAGAAATTGGCACTGTTTTTTATTGTCAATGTTTTAAACATTTTGTGCTGTTAAATGTATCTTTTTTTTAATTTGGGATAGATCATAATTCCTAAACAGATAAGATTGTATTTCATTTTCTTTAAAATATCAACAGCATGTAAATAAAATATGCCTTTTGGATGTAAATCTTAGAAATCCACAGTTAATGTAGGTTATTAATAATTAATTAATTTAAATCTTGATGTTTAATATTGTGTACATGCAGTAAAACTGCTTGCTTTTTGCTCAAAAGCCATAGGAATGTAACTGAAATTACCTAGATGTGATGAACCTTCTATTACAGTGTACTTTATTATAAAGTAAAATGTTCACATTCCAGAAAAACTATCAATTTGCTACTAAAACCTTGAATCACGTATTCTCAATTAGTGAATTAAGAGCTCAAAGTTAGGGTTGAGTAGTTGGTAAAAGTCAGGTTGGATGATGATAAAATTACCTGTTTATTGAACAGGTGGAATTGGTGGAATACCTTCACTTGTGCATTTTCAAAATTTCTTATTTCAGCTATTTCATGCCAGAAATTGGGAGAGCATTAAGTGCATTCAAAGGCTATCATTGTCCAGGATTAACACCATTCCAAACTAAATATTCCTTTTAGGGTTGGGTTTTTTTGGGGGACGAAGGAAGTGTGTGCCTGACCTTGGAAATCATGGTTCTAATTCAGCCTTTGTACCAATTGTTTTCTTGTATAAAATATATTAATTTAAGCTTTTTTTTTATCTTGTTCAATTACTCTACATCTATGGTTGGTTATTTACATCCAACACTTTGTCTCTATTTTCTACCATCTTCTGTGACTTCAAATATAAAATAAAAGTTCACAATTGCCACTGCTTAGTACAATGTTTAATATCTTTTCTATCTTCTTCCCAGCTCCCTTGCTACTGTTTCTGGACTTGTGAAATCATTGCTATTAAATCCAGTTAGGAACGGTAGTAGCAGTTTATTTTACCAGTGTTTTATACATGTTAATAATAGTTAATAGGGAATGTGTTGATAAACAATTTTTCAGGTTCAGTAGAAAGAAGAAACAACATAGGTCTTACTTTAGATTATGTTTTTTCATGAGATCCAAATAACTGCTGAAATGTTTCTGTGAAAGTCTGTCTGCACTGGTTTGATCTTTACAATGACAAATCCATAGAATATGAATGGTAAGGCAGTGGAGAAATCGTTCAGGCACTGAAAGTTAACATTGCTAAAATGTTATTTGCTTTATCTGAAGATTCCCAGTACTTGAAAACTCCTTTGAAATTGCATTAAAACTGGGGACTGCTTTGAGACAGTTAGAGGATTTTTTTTTTTTTTACTCTTTAAAGGTTCCCATGCCGTTTTTTTTTTAATTGCTGTTTAATTAAAAAAATCAACCACCAAACAATAACAAAAAAACCCACACAAACCCCACCAAATAGTTTTGTGCGATAGACCATCTTCACAGTCATTTAGCTTGCTGCTTTTCTGGATGTTGCAGTCTTCACTACATGAAAGAAGACAGTTATTTCAATTTCATGCTTCATCTCTTAGGTAGTGTTAGTTCCTGCTTGTATTTCAAACATCTGCCACAAAGGCTGGATACTGAATTTGTAAATTGATATGCTGCATGGAAACTTTCTAGGCACAGAAAATACTGATTTGTTTGGGTTTTTTTTTTTACCCTCATCCCTTTGCCTTTTTTTAAGGGTGGCAAGTATAAGGTGCATCTTATACTTGGAATATGTTGCTGTAGTTGTACATGATGATTAATCAGCTCCAGCTGAGACTAACGAACTCCTGTTGGGAAGTACTGGGGGAAAAAAAAAAAACCAACCACCTTAACTGTTAGATGAAACCTTTGAAAGGGGAGGAGAAAGTGTGGGGTTTCTTTGTGGGCTTTTTTGTTCCATTTCTCCCTAACTTCCATGGCTGCACATCTTGGGCCAGCAGGGTGGAAGTTTGTAACCAGAAGTATAAGGAAAATTTGGTTCCAGTTTCTTCTTGGATTAATTGTATGGCACCTTACGGATGTAAGGTAGCTTGAAATTGTTTTGGGTGGTTTTAGGTGCTGTGGGTTGTTTTTGGTTTTTTTACACACAAAATTTCCTAAAAATGAAGACATTAATACATAAAATGAGAAGTTCATGCTCAATTTCTGCTTTCAAGGAAACCATCTTTTATCTTAAATGTCCATATGTAGTGGCCCGGTAACTTTGGAGTCTTTTCTAAATTCTGAAATCTTTATGGCACCAGGGTGACAATTCCAAGATTTATGTAGTGAGCTGTAGAAAGGGCTCTAAGAGCAGAAACTGGAAGCGAGCTATTTCACAGAATCACAGTGGTTGAGATTGGAAGGGACCTCTGGAGGTCATCTGGGCAACCTGTGCTAGTGCTTGGTCACCCACACAGTGAAAAAGTGTTACCTGATGTTCAGAGGCAAATTCCTGTGTGCCCATTGCCTCTCGTCCTGTCACTGGGCACCACGGAAGAGAGCCTGGCTCTTACTGTTGTTTCTTGTTTTCTTATTATTTCTTCTTATTGAAATTATACTTCAAATACAAAGCAAACAAAAAAGTCCCTAAAACACCCAACCTAATTGCGCGTGCGCTCGTTGCTGCCTCTGCGGAGTACGTAACGCGTCCGCGCTGGCGGGGGGAGGGGCGGGCTGGAAGCGGCGCTCTGGCGCATGCCCAGTCTCTGTTAACGGCCCGGCGCGCGGTCTTCGCTCCCCACTCACTGAAAGGCAGGCGCCGGCGATGGGGGAATTTCCTGGGGGAAGGGGCAGAGACATGCCCGCTGCTGAGGACCCGGGTTGGAGGTGGGACCTGTCCCTCTCCCTTCTGCCTTGGACACTAGCGTGGTGATGAGGGGGGAGGGCAACCGGGGCTTCTGGGCAGGGCTGGTCAGCCAACCCCGCCCCATACCAGGGATGTCCTAGAGTTGGTAGTGGTTGATGCACATGAGTCAAAGAGACTTGAGCCTTCAGAGGGCTGCCATACCCCAGTCCGGTCAGGTGGACATGGGTAGCTTGACCTTCCCCATATTGCCTCAGTCTAAATCTAGAAACAGCAGTGATGACAGTGCAGGTGGATCTTGGCCTGTGCCTTTTTAGTGGTGGCCTTGTGGTACGCTGGGTAGAGGAGCTTTGGCTTGCATTGTCCATAACTGGCAATAGTGACATGGAGAGTACAGATAGTTTGGTCTCATTGTGCTACTTACTAACACAAACTTGAAACAGTGTAATTATAGCTATCTAAGTTTACTGTGTTGAATTTGATTGAATTTTTTTGACTACTAAAGCCAAGTAGCAAAATTTGGATTTAAGTTTGAATGCTGTTAATGGGTTTAAAAGTTACAAAGAATGTGTTCTTATGATAAAAGCAGCTTGTTTGTGTTGACATTGGTGCCCTGTATTTCCTGAAAGCTAGGTTCAGAACCCCAACAACTTCTTCCAGCATATGTTTTTAAGTTTCACAGTTACATGTTAATTGGGTTAATCTTCAGTATTATATATACATGTTGTTTGGTTAAGACTATTTCATTCACTTCTAGATAGAAAAACTATTCAGAAGAATACTGAAATAGAAAATTCAATTATCTTCAATGAAAAAATAAATATGAACCAGTTGACAGTCTGTCCATGACTATGGAGAATCAGTTATTGCTTGATATAAGATCGGTAATAGACAGTGGACTTGTAACTGAAATATTTAGTCAAGATAGTCCTGTTAATTCTGAAAACTTCAATCTGGAAACTGCAGTCATTAATAAGCCCATTGAAGATGGATTGCTATCTATTCAAGACAATCATCTATGCATTGTAAATGTGGGAGAGACTTTGTTAGATCACTTCAAGTATCCACTTACCATTGAAAATCAAAATACAAAAGTAAAAGTTGAAATACCACCACATGGAAACAACAACTGTGATGATGATGATCTTGAAAAATACAAGGAATTAAATCTTCCAGAAGAAGCTGAACATATGCATTCACCTTATCTGCCTTCAAATGGTGTCCGCTTTCTTTCTTCTGTAGCGATGCAGCATAAAAATTGCAGTGTTCCGACATCAAGCATTTTCTCTCCAGAAGGAACAGTCAATCAAAACGTCAGAATGACACCAGTAAGATTAAGTGAAATAGGAATTTTTATATATTCATGCTTATTTGTGACTTAAATATGTGGAATTGCCACATTAAAACTTATCCATGTAATGTTTAAAGTATGTCATAAATTTCATTCTAGAACAAACTTAGTAATAAATACAGAAATAAGTTTGGTTTATATTGCCAGAAATAGCATAGAGTGTGAACATATGGTTCTGACTGCTGTTCTTTTTTGTCCGTGTTATGAGCCATATTTTTAAATGGCTGAGTGGTTATTTTGCTCATTAAAAAAATCTTGCCGTGTCACAGATGCGACTTTGGGTTTATATATTACTGTCTGCATTAGGAACTATTTGGTAATTGTACAAATAGGATGTTAATTTTTGTTCTTTAGTTCCATGGGTGACACACTTGTCATCTGAAAATTCATAGTCTGAATGAGTGAAAAAGTAATTTATTTGCAGCAGTAAACTATAGCCTGTATTGTTTAATCTCCATGGGGAAACTAGTTTTGTAAGAGAGAGGGGTTTCCCATTGCTTATCGCTTTTGGCAGTTGTTCTGTATAAGTTGAAGTTACATTTTCTATGTTGGATCAATTACTATTTAGAAAGGAACTCAGCATAAAACTTCTTGTGATGCTCACAGGACCAAATCTGAGATTCATCATCTGAAGAAATCTCCAAATTTTCAGTTTGCACTGTGGCAGCTTCTAGAGGGGCACTGAGGTTTCTTGTGAGAAGCTGTCTTGAAATAATTAAGCATACCAGTTGACATTTTTTTCCACGTAAACATTTTGACAAACAGTGCTGTTCACAGATTCAAAGATCAAAAGCATTAAAAAAACCTCACAAAAATCAGTTGGTTGAAAGTGAGGTCTGATTTTCCCTTGCAGTATTTCACTGAGGTGCCAGGCTGAAGCCAGCTGGCAGCTGCAGGGCTGTCTGTGCAGGAAACCTCCTATCACAGAAATCTTTGCTGACACTAACCAGCCCAGTGTGTTTCCCAGTGGCATTTATCCTGAGATGCTTGAGGTCTACTGTGACAGTTACCTTAGGTGTTTTGGTTTTCTTTCTGATTTCGGGTTACAGTTACAGTATTTTGAAAGTATCTCTGCCTTGGAAGGTTGTTTACACACACACTTAATATTATCAGTAGTTCTTATAATTGAAACCTTCAATCTTTGGAACAGTGAACAAGATTCAAGACTGGTGGAAGCCTCTAGAAAATAAAGATGCGATAAAGACATAACAGTTGCTTTCTTCAAAGTCAAGTTGAAGATAATGAAAATTTGTTAAGTCTCTATACGAGGAGCTAAAAATGAGATTTAGAAAAAACATCTTTCTGACCAGCTCTCTTCCTAGTGTCTTTACAGTTTATCACGCTAAATCTGCATGTTTTCTTAATCTACCCTGTTTCTTGAAGGTATTAGAACAAAATTTGAATCAGGTTATAAATAATTTTGTGGAAATAAAGAAAGCTGATTGCTTGTTTCTATGCTCCTTGCTTACCCTTTTAAACTGCTGTCCGTACAAAGAGAAAGCACAGAACACACAGAGAGCAAGTTGTTGAGTTTGAAAAATCTCAGTTCTAATTTGAAACTAGAAAATAGTTGGTTTCTGTCTTTGTTCCATTTTCTGTTCATTCTGTTCATTTGAAGATACAAATCTAGGTAGTAAGTATGATGCTATTATAGTTGTAAATACATTAGATCTGAACCTAACTATATGTTGAGCAGAAAAAGCAGAAGTAATATTCAAGGTATATAACAGTATCTGGTAATGCTGAATAGGCCACAGCATTTATATGCTTAATTATGTCATGAAAAGGTAAATAACTTCCAATTTTCAAGATCACTTTAAATAATTTTTTTTGTTTAATTGTTAGGCTTTTGAAAAATGAATCCTTTAGTGCATAAAATAGTTATAAATAAAACATTCTTTCCTTCAGGTGTTCAGATCATTCATACCTCCAGTTGCAGGTGAGAATGAATGTATTTGTTATGATTAATTTAAAGGAATACAAAACAGTACTATACAGTTACAAAATTTGACCAATTGCTTAAATGGCAAGTGCCCCAAGTGATTGAGGGGGATTTTCTCCCCCCCCCCCCCNGGGGGATTTTCCCCCCCCCCCCCCCCAAGCTTAGGGAAGGATTTAAATAGCTAAATAAATTAATTTCTGGATTTGGCAAATTGCAGTATGAGCCTTTTCTGATAATGTTAATATAACTAAGAATGTTTGAAAGGAGAATGGACAGCTGTTTGTTCATGTATGCTCATGTTGCTTCAACCACATAGTTCAGTCTTACTTTTTATTTTCCCTTCCTCTCATACCACCTCCCCATTCCTTCAGGGGACTGTGAAGAAGATATTCCTTGCAGCACAATTTATTTTATTTTTTTTATCGAGTTGAAAAACGTTTTTATTTCACTTTGAAGTTTGACCACTGGTTATGAAAGTTAGGTGATTTGTACTGATGCTGTTGATGACAGTAAGCTTGTGAGCAGTTGTGTGTTCTGCGAATAACCTGTTCCCAATCCTATCCAGGGTTAAACTGACTGCTAGATTTGACCTTACAAGGTAGTTTATCCTGAAGCTAAATGAATTTCACCAAATGGGCACAATAACCTTTAAAAGACATTGAAAAGACCCAAACTGAAGTCTGTTTTTCCTAACAAGTCTGTTATGAAAGAATATTTAATATTTCTTTCACAAGAATGTAATGCTATAGTGACATCAAAATCTCTTTTATTGATGCTGTAAAGGAGTTCTTGGTATAAAACACTGATCCATTTGTAAACAAAACATGCTTTATTTTATGTACTAGAATCTTCCAGTGATATCTGTGGCTTACCTCAGACTAGTGCTTCTGTCTATGATGAAATAGTAAGTATTCATGCAAGATTTTATTATTATTATTGGAAGAATCTGTCCAAGTGAGTGTTGAATGTCTAAAATGGGATTTATTCTAAGTGCCAGAGGGTAAAAGGTTCTTTCAAACACTGTCCTATCTGATCTGTTCACAAAAGAGAGGGAAAGGAAAATGTTGCTCTGTAGATCTCCTACACTGCTACATTGTGGAGGAAGAATAGCATCTGGATTTTTTTGCCTGTTTCCATTTCTGTTGGTTGAAGTCTAGTTGGATCCTGTCTGCCACTTGCGCATTTTGATTCCAGTTCAGGCCAATTAGGGAGGGGGCTTCTCCTAAGGCCACCTGAACAAAAATTGCTTAGTGGGACTCCGTCAAATACCTTTGGGCAGCTGATTAGTGTTTGAGCCTTTATCGCATGTGCAGTGTATACAAGGGAACAGAGCTGAGGATGAAAATCTGGCTTTAATATTAGCATTCTCTGCCTATGGAGAGATGTTCTTTGCAACTTAATTATTCTCTTAAAACACTTGAATTTTTCAAATGTCATTTCCTAGGTATGTACAAGACAAACTATAGAAATTTAGGTATTTCATGAAAGGGAGATTTCTGAAAGTTTCTGGAATTTTGTACCCAGGTTTTTCAAGGTTGTCCATTTGGAGTTTTAAAGTATAGGTGATAACTTGGTTTTCAACAAATGCAAGTGGCACCACATCTTTGATGGAATGCCATGACACACAGTGGTTGATCGCTGTAACAAAAGTTCATTTTGGAACAATCTGATTTATCGGTATAACTGAATCTGCAGTCCAGTCTCAGATGACTGCTTCTTGCTTAGACTAAATCCCAGTGATCCCCAACCAAGTTATGTAATTCATGATTAATTCTTGTTTTGCATAATTTGCTGTGACTATTGCCTAACTTCTCCAAGGCTCTTTAGAAATCAGTTGATGCTTCAAGATGTTGGAGAGACTGAACACCATTGTTAATGTGAAGTATGTTACTGTTCATTGTTATTCTTCAGGAATATTTTAACTTGAAATATACGCAAAAGTCATTCTGCCATTTACAAGTAAATTAACTATTCTCAGTACTACATTTGAATAGAATCCTTGATTAAAATATATTATTTATGCAGATACATCTTTAAATGTATTGTATTTGCTTGGAATTTAAAGTAGATTTTAAAGCATGCCTGTTAAGATTTAAAACTTTATATTTCAGGCTGAGGTAAGAGAGGCAGTTAATAATGTTACCGAGAATCACCAAGACACAGCAATTTTTCAGAGTTCAAATGTTGATGAGTCTGGCTGCAAGTTATTAACATTGCACAGTGTACCGGAGGAATCCAGATGTTCACACAGAAATGATTCCAAACCTGTGGTAATTATATCCTGTAACTGATAGCAAAATAATGTGCTAGAGAAAATTAACTTATTTGTACCACAGTAGCATTAAGAAGTCCCACTTAATAAGTGCTATGTCAAGAATAATAAGGCAGTCCCTTCCTTGGACTCACAGTCTAAATTTTACCTAGGTACAGTGCTACTATATATATAAAACACATTATTTTTTATTTAACAGCTGGAAAAAAACCCAATGTGAAGATTACTTCATCTGAAGGAAAAGTCTTGATTTAAAATCACAGCTAAATAAATGAAAGGAAACACAAACAATTACAATTGCATGTTCTATTTAGGGAACTGAATTTGAAGCCAGGGCATTAGTAAACAGCTAGAATATGTTCTGCAAAGCCCTGTGGAGCAATTTAGAGAACCAGGAATCCATATCACCTAGGCTGAGGAGCTACAGTGTTAGATCTCAATAGCTGCGTCCAAAAATAAATTAAAATTAAGGGTCAAAACCCACATATCTTAATGCATAATGATCCATTAGTTTGAGAGATTCCAGCCCATGATTATGAAGTTTTATAAGACAGGTGGTACTCTTATGAAAACCCTTGTATCTATATGCTTAGAATTACAATTTCTTAGATGAGAGGTAGTTATCCATTCCAGGTTATCTGCCAGTTGGAAGGAAGTACTCAAATGCTCTGTATAAACAGTTGTGGCACACAAGAATTAAAACCAGTTCATCTAATTCCTGAGTATCAAAACCAACATAATTATCTTCAATCAGGTACGATAAAAATGAAAATTGACTCTAGGCTGTCAGATAGTATATCATAGATTGTTAATGTGCAACTGCATGTGTGTATGTTCTTAAGCAGCAACAGTGGAAGATAAGCCAAAGCTAATGTAGCTATCACCAGTTATTATTTTACTTCTTTTTGTAACTGAAAAATTGCAAGGTGCTTCAGTGTAATAAGAATGATGTAATGGATATGTTGAATTTATTGAAAGTTTTTAATATACAGATTACTTTCCATGTAAAGCCCTTTTAGCATAAGCACCTGCAAACATTTGCATTTACCCTAGCTTGCCACCAAGCGTCACTGTTTCTCTAGAAATGCAGAGCAGCGTTGAAGGCTGTGAGTCTCCTTTAGGCTTGGGATTCAGAAGTCTCACTGCTATTTACATAATTATGTGACCTTGAAATGCTATCAGTTTTTAAAGAAAGTGGTTTCTGAGGTGCTAAGTTTATTTTCATTTAAATGGAGTAACACATTTTCATCTGAGTGACAACAAAGTCTTCGTGTGTAGTTTAGTTTTAATTTTAATAAATATTTATTTACCTAAATATAGCTTCCTCTAAAACATTATTAACATGGTTTATTTCATTATTTAAATTTTAAATTTATAATTTATAAATTTTATATGTATTTTATAAATATATACATTATATAAAATATTATTAACATATATATTTGTATTTATAAATTATAATTTTATTATAGTGGTGCATTTTGATGCCCATGCAAAAGCAAAGTCTTTTAATGTTACGCACCATGCAAGCACAGATATTGGTCTCGCTATCAATAGGTTCTGAGTGTGAGCATCTCTCAGCAGATGCTCCAGGTATGGAGCCTCTTTACTTCTATTTGTCAGAAGCTATCAGAAGAGTAAACCAGGAACACTCAAGTTAAAGGTCATGTTCCTTTATAAAATTCAAACTCTCATTCATTTTCTCTAATGTTAGGGAAGAAAAAGCTGAGGAGGAGTGCACTGGCATGTGGGTTTTTAGGTTTTACTTGCTTAAGCGTTCTTCTGTTTCACTCATCTTCAAAGCAAGTAAAAGAATTAGGTCCAGAAATTATATCTAAAAGTTTCGAGGGTCTAACTTTTGAATTAAGCTGTCCTTTGGCTTCTTGGCTTCCTTTTTTTCTTTTTTTTCCTTTTTTTTCCTTTTTTTTTTTTCTTTTTCCTTTAGATGCGAAGGAAGTAAGTACAGGTATAAGATTCATCTTGTAATCTTACTATGACTGATGTTTGCATTTTTCTACATAGGCTAGGATGCTCATGTCCTTACATGCAGCTCTTCACCAGGATTTACAGAAAGACTTACTCTTACAGCTGTGGTTTTCTCCATGGATTTTTAGTGATTTTTTTCATAAGCTGAAGACCTCTGTTCCAGATACTGTCTCAAAACTCTGGAAATTTGTAAAATAAGAACTCAGGATAAATACATTTAATTGTTTCTGACATTTTACTTATCTTAAAATATTTTAAGTCTATGGCATTTGAATTTAAATGTAATTGTTGTCATAGAGTAAAAACATCCTATGCTCAAATTCCTAGATAACACATTGACAGTGGGTCCTTCTGTCAGGGGTATTTTTGTGTGGTCAGGTTTTTGTTCTTGGTTTTTTGCAATGGGAAAAACATTTCTGGAGAGAAAACTTCTAGGTCCTTCACTGAGACCATTTATCATAGAGTAACTTTGGATTCAAAACTAAATTGTAGGAGAAAGTGCTAACAGAGGACAGGCAGCCTCATGTAATTTTTTTTTATTAATAGAAGAAGTTGAAGATACCATTTTGCCTGTATGCTTAAATAAAAAAATATTTATGCATAAATGAAACTTTATACATTGTGAGTAGTTCTGCTGTCTTCAGGTAAATGTCTTCTTTTCAGATGTGGACAACCCTATAACAGCTGTACTGGGACAGTTTTTGCCTATTCCAGGTGAACTGGTTCTGAATGAACAAGAGGTAAAGAAACTTTATCCTTTGAAGTTGTTAAGTACAATATACACTCTTTTTCCTTAAAGCAAGTTGTTGAGTCTATGTTGGGAAGTAACAATTATATGCTTTTTCTAAAGACAATTTAGGTGATTTGGACAGATTAGTTCTGCACTCAGTATACTTTCTGCATATAAATGTTTCTGATTTTCTAGAAGTAGTACCAGAACTAGAAATACAGTTTTCCGTAAGAAAAATAAATTTATTCCGGTTTTCAAACCTTGAATCTGGTATTATATAGATTATGTTATTTCTGAGAACCATTTTAAGCCTCTTTTGGGGTGAAGGAGAGCACATTGACTTCTAGCAAAAGTCCTATTTTCTTCTAGTAGGATTTTTACACTCTTTTCTCTTAGAATTTAACAGTCATTAAGTCTTTATAATTTTTGTCATTTTTTTTTTTGTTGTTGTTGATGAAAATTGAACAGAAGACTAAAAGTCTTTGCAGATGTTTGGCTTTCTCATGTGTTACTTCCAACAGAGCTGACAGCAAAAATCACTGCAAACTTTTAATTGTTAACTTTTGATTTCTGTGATGTGAATATGTGATGTTGGTACAAACACGGCAAATAGTTTGTGGATAGCAAATAGTTTTGTCACTATGATAAAAGAGGGAAGAAAAAACCCAATGGTCAGATCGAACAATGACCTAAGGAGTCTTTTATCTCTAAAGCCGGTATAGCTGCAAATTGGTACCTAAACATTCTGGAGCAGTGATGTAGACAGGCTCGTAGTTCTTCTCTAACTTTATCCCAAATTAGTTGTTTCCTAGATTTCTTCTCTTGCTTTAAATATATTAATTTTCCTCTTCTTTATGGTCAGCTAGATTAATCACCTATTAAAGTAACAGTTATTTACAATTATTCACTGTCCCTCCATTACTGGTAATATCATATGTCTGAAGAGACAACAGATCTGCAGTGTGTTTTCTTGGCCTGTGAGCTGATTCTTTTTTTAAATGTTGTGTATTCTTCAACTAATTAGGTGTCATATTGCAGCTGAACATAATGAAAATCATCAAGTCACTGCCCAGTTCTAATTGACTACTGGAATTAAAAGCAACTGAACCTAGAATTATCAATAAAATGAAAATAGTGCACCACACTGCAGCACAGAAAGCTGGTTTTGGTTCTTTGCATTAGGAGAAATGGGATTCCTGACATACTGAATGGTTTCCAAGAGGAGATGCATGCCATTTTCATGAGACTTTACTTCCATGAGTTTTTGTCAGTAACTTTGGCAATCAAATTATCCCTGAAGTGTTTTCTTTGTGTTCCTTTTTCTCTGTTAACTTGCAAGAGTATTTTTTTAAAAGTTAACATAAACAGGATATATGCATTTTATCTTGAACAGTTTGAAAACGGACCCTTACAACCAGTAGTTAACACTGCCACATTCCATCTAGAATCTCATCTGCATGGGCCAGTGAAAATTACCTCAGAGGGGTAAGATGCATGAAACGTCTTACATCCATGATGACTTTTGAATTTTAAACTGGCAATGACTCCTAGACATTTTTGTGTTGCATAGCTGCTTCTAAGTAGTAAAACAAATGCAGTTCTGTAAGAATGCTTTGTGTATGTATCTTGGTAGTCATGATGCCAGTTGCTGGCGGTCAAGACTATATAGCAGTTTCAGGTTTTCTTAGGTCAGTGCATCTGTGCTGTCCGTTTGCCTGAAAAATGTTTAATTTTCTAAGTTAATTGGTGTTTCCAAATCTAATTAGCATGTGTTTAGCCTGTATTTCTAACAGTAACAGAATTCTTTTAATAATATTTAATTGCAGATCATTTTTAGATAAGAGGTGGATGCAACCCCAGTGTGAAAGGTGAGAGAGCTTTGCAGTTCCACAACCACTACCAGATTGTATAACTAAGAGCAGACCTGTCCCAAGTAGTGACAGTTGGTGGGTAGAGGGAGATTATGCTTATTATCTTTTTCTCATGTACTCTGTAAGGCCACGCTTGTTAAGTAACACCATTATTAGTGTAAATAAATAAAATCAGTATTTATTTTTTCAAAATGATAGAATAATTAGTTTTCATTTTAGTTGTATTTGTATATCTTTTTCTAATTTTTTTCCTTTTTCAACCTGTGTAGCTTACCTTTTGGTTCAGGGGTCACAAAGGCTAAGAAACCATGTAACTGCACAAAATCTCAGTGTCTTAAATTGTAAGTAATAGTTTATCAACATTTAATAAATGCTAATAACAGTGTATAGATGAAAACACAAACATACAAGAAATGTGTGCTTTAAAATGAACAGTACATACACGTCAAAAATTCCTCATCTGATACAGAGTTAGAAAGATCCACTGTTGATGTCACACAAGCTCAGAATTTGGTGTAGAGGTGTAGATGACTGCATATAGTCCAAAGTATATTTAAAAAAAAAAAAAAAAAAAGAGAAGCTAGAAGAATTGTTCAGAGCATATCTGGAAAATCCTATGTAGAATGTAAATGCTGTATACTGAAATATAATTTCTCTGTCTTGGTGCTGCTGTCATACAAGATAATAAGCACAGAGATGTATACATGATAATTAAAGTTTAATTCATTGAGGGACTGGGTGTATTTTACAAAATGTAAAATTAGAGAGAGAAGCTCTTTGTCTAGGTTTGGATGTGATTAAATTACAGAAAAGGGAACATTTTTCTGAGCATTCTGCCTAGAAATAGAATTTAAATTTAAAAAGTTACACTTAAACCAGTTAATGTTTTCATTTCTTATTTTATTTTACCTGTTAAATATAGATACTGTGATTGCTTTGCCAATGGTGATTTTTGCAACAACTGCAACTGCAATAACTGTTACAACAATCAACTTCATGAAAGTGAGCGGTTTAAAGCCATNCATTAAAGTAAAAAAAAAAAAAAAAGTACAGTACACGTTGGATTAATCTTAATGTATGAAAAATGTGGCAGTATTGTTTTTTCAACTAGTTACGGTATTTGAAATGTGTTATTTTTAAACTAATTAAAGCTAAATGTTGCCTCTGTATTATTCTTACATAAAGAAATTTAGGGATTTCTTTCCTTCCTTTTATAGAACTTCTGATACTTTGGATTAAAACTAGTGATGTGTTAACTGAATGATCATTTTTATTCTTGGAAGGAAATATTCAAACCCAAATTAAATTTCAGAAAATTTTTTCACTTGAAGGAAAATTTATTGTATCCCGAAATCAGACAGTAGTTACAGGAAAACAAATTATTACTATCCAAATTCTTATTCTCATTGACAAAACTTCTGCAGCTGTCTGTGTTAGTATCTCTGGTTGATCCATGCAGCAATGCAAAGTTGGATCTCCTGGCAGCGACGCTGAACCCTGCACTAGTGAGAAGCAGGTTGCTTCTACATTTGGAGACTGATTTTATTAGTGGAATAAAGAATAATATGTGGACTAATTTTTGTCTGTATATCAAACTACACAATCTGTGCAATAATTTAATCTAATATGTATGCTATGTTTTGTAAGTTTTAAAGTGATAATGAAAAGTCCTATTCTACTGCTGATGCTTTAAGGGTACATTAATGGCTTTGTGCTTCTTGTATGCAAATCTCCAGAACTATTTTTGTATCATTCACATCGTTTTGGGGTTCTACAAGACATTGATTTAATTAGAGTTAGAGCTTTGCCACATCCAGCTGCCACAGCAGTTTCTGCTGTTAATATTCGACAACTAGTTTTCAAATCAGATGCTCGTCTGCTCGTTCAGCTGATGACGTTATTGGTGTTTAAGCACTCCTTTCACTGCTGTAGATGTAGCACCTTGTAGAGCATAATGGATCTTGTTTGTCACTGATGAAAGCATACCTGTGCCATCCATAAATATTGTAATAAAGAGCATATAACTTCTTTAAGCTGCTTTTAAACCTCTTTAAGCTGCTTTTAGTAGTCCATGGCATTATGAGGTCTTGGAACCTAATTAAAACCTGCTGTTTCAATCCAGTGCTGATTTCAGTGAATGGTCTTTGTATTGAGCTATTAATAAAACAAGATACGTTTGAAACTTCTGAGATGTATGTAACTATGTATGCAAGGGTTCTTTCTTCACTGAGAGCTTTTTATTGCTGGTGAAAGTAGCATAGGCAGTGAAAGAAAAAACAGCCCCAAGAGAATAGTAGAAGGGTCATTTAGGTTATTCCATAAAAATAATGTAAGTTACTTCCTGTGGTAGAGCCAAGTCGGCTTAGTGTTCTGGAATCTTTGTTTTCCTGTTCTCACACGCCGTGGAGGAGTCCTTTATCCATAGGCTTCATGCCACCAATAGTGAGAGTGGAAAGTAAGAACTACTTTGTCATTCAGGTGTTTAAAAACATTTCTTTGAATTTCTCATAATCTAGCAATTTTTGGTTTAGGCCTGTCTTGATAGAAACCCAGAAGCTTTCTTACCAAAAATTGGGAAAAGGAAACTAGGAGAAGTTAAACCTCACCGTAACAAAGGATGTAACTGCAAGCGCTCAGGATGCCTCAAGAATTATTGTGAGTGCTTTGAGGTGAGTCGTGTGAACTTTCTTCTCATCAATTTCTACCTTAACATTGACTATATTCTGTAACTAGTAGTTGCAAAAAATATTCACTCTTCTTCTTTCTTTGCATTTTTCATCGTAAAACTTTTTGAACATAGGAGGGACAGTCTCTTTCTTGTCATGTCTTTAAAGAACTGAGTCTGGCTGAAATCAATCAGCTAAAATTTTTGGTATCAGGAGCTCTCAGCTAATACCTTGTTCCAGAAGAAATGAGGAATGGTTTTCTGCTAATCCTGGTAGTTTCTTTGCATCCATGGTATTTTGTTATCTTCCAAAGTTATCCACAAATTGAGGGGAGGAGTGATTTGTCCATGTACAGAACATAAATCTCCACCGAGAACCTGTAGAAAAAAACCCTGTCTTGCTTCCTTACTGTATTGATACTGATGGTCTCACTCTGGGTGTATTGAAGACCAGCGCATCTAGAATAAGTCCCTGGTGGTATAGCTCCAATGGTTGCTCAAATGTACGTTTAATTTAAGAAATATACAATTCTTATTCTAAGTATTCTATATTTGCCAGGCTAAAATTATGTGTTCCTCTATTTGCAAATGCATTGGTTGCAAAAATGATGAAGAAAGTCCAGATGAAAAAAACCAGTTGAATGTGCTAAACTACATGGACATTGGAAATAATGAAGGAAATAGCCCAGTTTTAACATCAACATTCAAAATGTTACCAAAATTGAAGAAAGACAGGTGAATATTTGGAAATAGCAATGCATAATCCATTGGTCTGACTTCATTAATTTTTCATGTAACCATTATCATAATCATCTAAGAAATAGCGGCTAATATGACAGATGGCTTATGCACAAGGAAGAACTTCACACAGAATTTGCCATCTTGTTTCTATAAATAAAAAAATATCTAAAGGAGACGTTATAACTATCCTTTAACAATATAGTTTACAGAGTTCAGGGATATGTATATTAGTTCTGCTTACAAAATGGAAGTTATTTATGTATTAATCACATATTTCATTCTATCAGGTTTGTTTCCCCCTTAGCTACTTTATGTTTTTCCTTATTTCTCTGTTCTTCATTTTTTTCTATGTTCAAGAATTCATTTCTAACAAAACCTTGACCAAAGAAGTAGTAAGAAGATTATGTTATCAGTATGTTTGTGATGTTCAGTTAATGTTTGTATCACTGCTTCTTTCCCATCTCTTCTCTTCTTTGGTCCACCTCCTGTCAATTTTATTTGTGTTGGCAATTTGGACTGTAAAATATTCTAAGGTCATACTATCCTGATGTTGTTATGCTTTCTAACATAGTTGTAGCCTAATCTCTATTTTTGATTGGTTTATAGTAATTTGCCTAATAAATAGAAACACCTGTTAATAACAATTAAAATGAATTAAACCACCTCTTAATTGATTTTAGGGAGTTTTACTCCAGGCTCTAAAATTTTCAGTTTGCATACATCATTTCCTTTGCTTCTTTGCATCAACCATTACCTTGAAATTCTTATCTTAATTCCATTTTTAAAATATTTTCTGATGATCTATTTTTAAAATATTTTAATACATTTTGCTGTTGGTAGTGTATTGATGGGGTACACGGTGCCAAGTTATGCTTTTGTTTGAATTGCACAGTAGGATGAGTTACATTATTAATATAGTAGAATGAGTTATGATGTCAACGACTGGCAGTTTCTATTCAAAGCAAGGCTGCTAAGGTGCCATTCAGGCAATCCTTGAGGGGCTTGGTGCTGTTTCCTTTAACAGCAGTAGGCTGAATTTATGTTTAGTACCTCCTAGACCCTGACTAAGCCTTTTTAACACATTTCCTTGTACATGTGGCAGGATCTGACTGTTGGGTGCAGATGAAGGAAGAGGCTTGTTGTATAACCTTTCTCTGTCTGTACCTGTTGGGCAGCATTTACATGGATGAATTATGTAGTGTGAACATAGTCTTCCATGTGATATATTGTTTCCAAGATTTTCTAATTTGTTAGAAGCTATTCAGTGTAGAGCACTGAAATTCCTACAAGAATGTATCTTACAGTAATAGTGCAGCTACTCTGATTCAGCTCTGTGCATTCCAACTCTTAACTGAGTTTTGCAGTTTGTCTTTTAAATTATTTTGTGTATTTAAAATGGAGAGATTTCATACTAGTTTCTTTTCCCCTGTCAGGCAACCAGCTGTATGCATGTCTTGGGAAGAAGTGAAAGCAATATGTGCTTGTCTCCTGGTGCAAGCTGAAGAGGCAGAAAAAAGAGCTTACTCTGTCTGTCTAGCTGAGCGGATGATCATGGAGGAATTTGGGAGATGTTTATCCCAGATCCTGCATGCATAATTAAAATTTAAAGGACTGAAAGTTGAATAATGTTCAATGTATTATAAAGCAAATAAGTATTAATATTGATATATGTTGCTCTAGTCTCCACAACTTTGCTACTTAATGATTTTACTTTGATTTTTCATAGGAATAATTTCATTGACTTCAGCTGAATTCTTTCTGAATTATGCTGGTGTAAGTGAAACCAGCACCACATCCAGCATTTTTCCAAGTAACTTGATAACGTAGAAAGTTTATTATATTTTCTAATAAAAGAGATTTTCTCTGTAGTTAGGGCTTTCTGCGCCGATTCTTCAGTCTTTACCTAGACTCTTATGAAAAGTAAGTTTGATATTAAATTACTTTACTGGATGTTTATATGAGCAAATCTACCTAGCAAAATTGAGCTTTCAGTCTTCTCTGTTTTGGCAACTTATTTCTCCTGTCTGCAGATGTACTATTTTTGGAAAGCAGAGCAATGTTGTCAGTAGGTTTGGTATTTACTGTTGGGAAAAAAAACCCACACCAAACTTTGTTCAACATCAGATTTGTTAGACAGCTGAGCCTCATAAAGAATAGAAGGAAGATGACCCGGTTTTTACTCCTATTGTAAAGTACAAGAGTTTGTGATAGGAAAGTCTTTTATTTACATAGCATTTAGGAATGAAATTTGCTGAATGCTACATTTGCAATCCAGTTTCTCTTAAAGCTTGGAATAGCTTTTGTTTAATTATTCTTTTTTCTTACGTGGATGTTTTCTCTGTGACATTTCTTCCTCTTCTCATTCTCACTGTTGGGATAATAACAGATTCTATTTTCTCTGACAGGAGTAAGCTATTTGCTGCCATGTTTCTGGAAAAGAAAAAAAATAAAAATTGCCATCTAAATGAATTGACAGATTATATAAAAATTTGTTCTTTGTTTTTAGACATTTTATGCTAAGTTAATAATATATGCCTAGATATTTTTGGCATTTATGCTTCAAAGAATATTCTCCATGCTATGTTGATTCATGAAGAATTGCCAGGACAGCAGGTGAGACTGCATGCTATTTTAAATTTTGTTTAATAAGAGGGAGGGCTTTTTTATTAGTGGTAGTTGACATGTAAATTATTGCATTTTATATCTTTCTTTTTAACAACTGCTGCTGGAGGTTGCTGAAGGTGACAGGAGAAAATGGATTCTAAAAGTGATACGACACCATCTGTCTGCTTCACCCCTTCCTGGGCCCTCCAATTCCTAAATGATTTGTTTTGGGTTTGGAATTAATACCTACATAAAGGCATCATCTTAAAAAATTATTTGTCCCTAGATAGAGTTACTGTGAGGTCATAAATTAGAAGAGCACACAAGAGCTGTAGAGTTAATAGGCACTCCATAAGGAAGCAAAGCATGAGGAAAAGAAGAAACCAGCCTGTATTGCTAAATCATACCTTGAAATCAAATCTTAGAAATCAACTCGCTAAAATTCCTAGTGGAGGTGAGTAAGGCTCAGTGGGATTAACACCAGCAAACAAGAAACTGGGGTTAGGATTCGTGACGTAAGTATGGATTAACAATAGCAATTAGGAATAGAAATGCAAAATAAAAATAAAAAATATGGGGAGGAGTAGAAAAACATAAATACATGTAAGAGGAACTGTTAGAATCCTTGAAAAACTGAATTTAGTGTAGTACAGTCTCATTTTCAGATGCATCTTAATTTGAATACACACAGCGGGAGACAATGCCATAATATAACATGGCAAGTTATTAAGCCTACAAGAGAGATGAGCTCAAATGACGAGGTAAAAATGATTGGGAAGAAAAATCATAAGATTTTGACTAGTCAAGAGGTTAGAAAATAATAAAGAGGAAAAATCACAGGGAAAATTTAAAAGAAATAATGCAGAGAATTAAAATGGAATTAGGATGGGAAAGATAAGAAAATTCTACTGTGCAAAGTAAAGGGTAGGAGTGCAGGGGAGAGATACAAATAGGAAAGGAAATGAATGAAGGAGATATGAGCTACGGCTTTGAGCAAGATCCCTAGGCTCTTGTCTCTGATAAACATGATAAATACAATGCTGAGACTTTCACCCAGGGTGCCAGCTAAGAAGACTTGAGGGAAGTTTTCTGCATTTTCTAGATAAATTTTGAAGTCACTGTATAAATGAGACAAGCATAAATGAAATTAGTATCAATTTGATCATAAAAAATACAAGGCAATATGATGTGTAAGAGTTTACAGTGAAGCAACAAAAAACCAACTACTAGATGTAAAAAGCTGAAATTAATTATCTTTTTCATTATAGAAAGGTAAACCCTGTTCGATTTACTATTTTTTATATTACAGATGGCATAAACTCAGTCTGTGAAAACACTCCCAGGCTCCATGGTGACTAGGATTGTAATTATATTCTGAAAACAAAAAATAAATACAAAGGAGTAGTTGGTAATATATAATGTAATAGACAAGCCTAGCAGGAGCAATTTCTAAAATTGTTAAGAAAGTGAAAAACTCTGTCAAAGAGGGTTATATATTCAGTAAAGTAAGCTAAAACTAGCTTTGTGCTCTTACAGGTAATGCTTTTTGCAGTCAGTGGTGAAATTATTTGAGAACAACATTGACACAGCCACAAATTTCTTCCTGAAGTCACAGTCAGGTAGGAAATATGTATCAATTTTTTTAAGTAAGTGCTGTCCTTTTGTACTAAAGTAAGGTTTGGTTTCATAACAAAGGTGGAAACTCTTTGGGAAAAGGGCGTCAGAAATCCAGTTCTGAGTAGGTCAAGGGGTTGACAGCTATACAGAAAAGATTGAGAAGAAAAACTTTAACTGAATAGAATTGGAACATGTGGGTACTGTATTAGGGGAAAAAAATAGCTTTTCAAGTAAGTTGATAATTTGCCTTTCTGTTTCATACGAGGATCTTGAAAATTAGATACTAATGAATGGAACTTCTTCGAATGGCTTTACATGAACAAGAAGAACTAAGCAGAATTGCCTTCAGGAACTGCTGCTTCGCCTAGCAAAGATACCTTCATCCCAGCAAATAAATAAATACAAAGAAAAAGGATAGCTATGAGATGAGTACGGATAGCTCTTTTTATAGCAGCTATTGTGCTGTTCTTGGTAATGGATCTTCTTTTCCTTTTACAGTATTTTATAATTTGTTCAATTTCTGAATATGGATTTATGATATATTAGAAATATATGTCATTCATGTTTCTGAGGAAACAAGCAGGAATAAACAAGCAAGACCACAGATTCATAACTCCATGAACTACTTACATTTTAACCCTGCAGATAAAACACAAAGACCTTTTTGAAACTGGCAATGTGTCAGTCTCATCTGAAAATAACAAGAAATACTCATCTTTTAAAAGTAGGTAAGGATAGAGATTATTTTGATGGGTACAATTGCAAAGTTACTCAAAGGAAACATTTTCATCAAATGTCTTTTTTCTCTATCATTTTTTACCTACGGCTATATCAGACAGTACTCTAAAGGCCTGGTAAACTGTTGTCAAGATCTTCAGTGCAGAGACCAGGGGTCAGCACATTAAAATTATTTCAGAGAGGTCTGAAATTCAGAAGTTCAGACACTTCTAAGCGGTGTCTCTTGGCTCATAATCAGGCAGTTCAGCTGAAGGATGTTGTAATGTGGAACGTGAGATCTTATTTAGAAGTATGGATTGGTACAGAATAAAAATTATGTGGGGAACTGAATTTCTCATATATTGGATGGAAGCCAAACACAATACAATCCACTCTGTGAGATCTTTACATAAAATTGAAAGTTGCTACCTGATGGCTTCCCTATTAGTTATGTTTGGAGTTTGTCCATGTTTGATTAGGGCAGGTGTCATCAAATTTAGTCAACTGTTCTTAAGGATTAAATGTTTCCCTTTCAATCTACAGATTTAAAAAATTGTAACAAATTCTGAAAGGAGACTCCTTTTTTTAGACTACTTTGTCCATCTGAGAAGCTGATGTATATGGACAGAAGAAGAATAGGGTTAAAAGAGCCCCTATTTTAATAGCAGGATGCAGAGGAACAGAAAAGCAAATGGAGGTATGAGAGACACCTCAGAAAGAATGTCAGTTGGAGCAAAGTAGTAAAGTAGAAGAAATAGCTTCTAATGCTACATTTGTTTTGCATCAGTTTGAGGCAACAGGAGGAAAAAAGAAAGTTGTGAATTATAAGGTTAATGAAGAGGTGACTCTTAAGTTACCAGTATTTGTTCATTTCATACAGTTATGAAAAGCTTAAATTCAAGGGAATATTAGAATAGCTAGTTTTAGTAGAGAGAGGAGAATGTTTGTATTATCTTATAAAATGCTGCTAAATCTTCACTTGGAATACTGTGTACAGTTCTGGTCATCTGTGCTCAAGAAAGATAAACTTAATTTGGAACAGATGCAGTTCTCAGGCTCCTGGGATGAATGAGTGAATGGAATGTCTGCCTTTAAGTGGAGAGAACAAAGGAGTTTGATTTAGTCTAAGGAAATAAAGGCTAAAAGGAGCTATGATTCCTCTTTATAAATAAATTCAGGGGATAAATATCTAAGAGGGACAGAAGATGTTAAAGGATACATATCACTTAAATTTGGAATGGAAATCATGCAGTCATAGAATGGTTAAGGTTGGAAGGGACCTTAAAGATCATCTAGTTCCAAGCCCCTGCCGTGGGCAGGGACACCTTCCACTAAACCAGGTTGCTCAAAGCCCCATCCAGCCTGGCCTTAAACATCTCTAGGGATGGGGCGTCTACAACTTCTCTGGGCAACCTGAGTAAGTTTTGCTAGCCATTCAAAAAGTAAGCTTCTGAAAAGGTTTTCCAGATAGGATAGTGTGAGCCAGGAACCTAAATGATTTAAAAATGAAACTTCAAAAATTACATAATTAAAACAGATTTCCTGGAGACAATAAATTATGTCCGTGGTACAAGGCTTTGGGTGTCTATACATTGGCGTATTCAAGGAGAGGCAGTAGATTATACCGTATTTCCCTTGCATTAATCTTGTATTTCAGGGCTTTTGCCAGTCTCCTATGGCACCGAGAAAAATATTTCTTCTGCTTGATGTGTCATTCTTAGAACCTCAAAGTACTGAACACTAACAAATGCTGAGGCAAAATGCAGATAGCGTGTGTTCACCTTCCTAGAGATATTAAATTCCCCTGTTCAAATGCTCAGGCTTGAGTTGATCAAACTTAGTTTGAGATCATGAAAAAATTTTCAACCACATGAGATAGGGAATTTTTTTAGGATCCTCTATGAGGATCATCTATGATTTAATGTTCTGCGAGCTCAAAGATTTACTTGATGTTGATACTTTCAGTTTCTGATTCTTTCTGTAGCATGGTATTGTTTTGAATCTCTTGATTCATGTGTGAAATATACGAGAAAGTGCTGGGAAGTGTTTAGGCAATGTGAAGTAGATGTTCTGTGGTCCCTTCTAAACTGGACACACATGTTGCTGATCCTCAGGAAGGGACTGGGTTTGAAGATCCAACCCTGAGCACCTAAATTCCACACCAAAATGCATTGTACCTTAGCAAGAAGAGCAGAAGAGCTCTGGTGATTGTAGTAAGATCAGCCTACAGTCTACTTGTGGCCAGCCAAGTCCATAGTGATGAGGTAAATATGATGTTAGACCAGGAATTCAAATCAGTGAGTGAGGATCAGCAGGGTATGTAACCAGGCACAGATATACCTATGAAGTAGCTCAGGAAGGAGCAAGGCCTGAACTTAAATGCAGCTCAGGAGTGAAGGGGAGATGTCCCCAACAAGGCTTCTCACAGCTCTTTCTCATACAGGTGTGATCCAAGCTGTGCCGTATTAGAGCTGGCCTCCAGCACAGGCAGCTAAACTGCTAGGATGGGAGGAAGAGGTTGCAGAGTCTGTTGGTGCATTGGGGTCCTGAGAGTATGGTCAGAACAACTTAATTGTGCAGCTCCAGGTTTTGTTGATTAGGCAGAGACCTGTAAAGCAGGTATCCCTTTTTCTCCCTCTCAAAAAAACAGCTTGTCCCCATTTTACACTTCTACTGTTGTTCCAGTTTTGGTTTTTGTTGGGGGGTGGGGGGTGCATCCTTGCTTTGTAGTTTTAGTCTTTGTCAGTGACTCCAGTAAGTCAACACATGCCTTCTCACTATCTTTTCAGTCTTCTCTGAAAGGGAATTCTGGATATTCCCTTTTTACTATTTTATATCTAGAATTTTCTCCTGTTACTGTCCTATTAATTTAGTCCCAGATTAAGTTTGGCCAGCTGATTTTTCCCCTTCCATTGTTGGAAGTATCTGGCAATTTCTCACACCCTGTTGAGTTAACCCTGGCCAGGTCTGGCCTTCTGTATGCATACTTTAACAATTAATGAGAATTACTGAAAGTGATGAACTTTGTACTGATATAGAATTATTATATTAATTGCATTCTGTTTTACTGCATGATAGTGGTAGCAGTCATTTCTTATTGTATGATAAATCTCTAGTGTCATCATTTAATCCCTAGGTAAGTCAGCTTATTCTGTAGAGCTACTTGTAATCAGTAGAGCTTATGGGCAAGTGTACATAGATGATCTTCATTCCAGCTTTGCCGTGTGGCAACTGCTGTGGTGTACTTTATGTTGCTTATTCATGATAGTTCTTTTTTACAATAATAGTCAATAACTAATTAAGCTATGTAGGACAGGCCTTTTGAGAGGTGCTAATAGTTAACCAATTTACTGATTAATTGCACACCACAGAGCTCTGTTTACAGAAATTATGTGGTTTGTGACTAAGGAGCTAAAGAGGGACTTTGGAGACCTCAGTTCACGTCCTAGCTCTGCTACATGCTTCCTGGCTGGTCTTGAGAGATTCACTGAATTTCCATGGACTTGTTTCGGGAAAATATTTGAGTGAATACTGAATAATAAAGTCAAGCATGTTGTCAAAGACCTTCTTGAATTAGGCTCTTAGATGCTGGATGACAGGCCCCTCCCTCCCCCTCTTCTTCCTTTAGTCTGCCAGTTATTTAGTGCTCAGTCCATAATCCATCCAAAGTCTCTCCACTGACTTCAGCAAACTCTGAGTCAAGCCTTTAGAAAGAATAAGGTATATCAGACCCTGAGCAGGTACCTAACAGAACAGGGCCCTGATCCCAGCTGGGGCCTCTACTGTAACATAAATTATGGAAATACCACTAATATGTTTGGAAAAAGAAGAGGTGTATACTGAATCTGCAAAACACAGTAGCTATCCTATAAGCATACCCCAAAATAATGCTTTCATAAATCTTCATTGTAGCGTGGCTATTTGCCATTCAGTATTACCCACTTCAGAGACCAAATGTGAGTCATTATTAAATTACTTCAATCTGTGCTGATGTAGAAGCACCCCTGACACATCTCTTTGTGAACAATTTCTTCAGAGTAATTGCATTAGTAATAGCCGATTACACAGCAATCTTATGTTCCTACAAAATTAAAGTAATTACTGTAGCTAGAAACACATCCCTCTCTAATCTGTCTTAGCAAGGAAGCTGGTAGAAGGCAATGCAATGCTTCAATTCTTTGTAACAAAAGAAACATTAAGGTATAATTATATTATTGATGTGGCGTAGAAGTTTTCATATCTGAAAGGAGCATGGAAACAAAATCATAGTTTGAAGCTACAAATTCCTAGTCCATAAAGAGGAAAAAAAGATCTTTTGTGTTTAGGTTCCTTAACAAGTATAGAGGAAATAAATTTGAAATATGTGAATGAGTTTGTGTTCTGTACTTTGAAAGTCATAGATGTCTGTCTTTGAAGTAGATTTATTATGCAAAAGGTGCATTTTTCTTTGAAATGGATTGTCCAGAGAAGCTGGTATGGATTTATTTTTGTACTGAAGTAAATAGATATTAATTTGTTCATATGGCAAACCTCCTGAACACTAGGGTCAGCTTCTAATTAGTCTGCATGCTATAGAATTTAATTTATGTTTTAATTTTCACCTTTCTTTATGTCTTTATGATGGAAAACTGACATTTCACATTTTCTTTAATACAATATTAGATGTTTAATATAAAAGCTGAGGAAGAACAGACAGGCCGTTCCCTGTAAACTTGGCTAAGTAATTCAGTCCTGAGTAGTCTAGAAGGGATACTGAAAATCCAGTCTCTTCACAGGTATTATGCAGTGTCAAAATTCATAGACAGAGAGTGCCACTATGTCATCTGAGAGCAGCAGTTTGTGTTTGGGCTGATGAAAGTGTGTTGCGTGATATAAGTACTCCCTGCAGGTTTTACTTTCTATTGCATTAATTTGCAGTGTTTGAATTGCTGAGTGCAAGCTAATGGCCCTGGAGTAGAAAAGAAATGTTCACTTGTGGAATACTTCTTGCAGTATATGTTGCTCCTAATTGCTTTGATTACAAAGGTAAAGCCCAGCAACTCACTATGGATTGTTCAATTAAGGTAGCAGAATATGGAAAAGTCAAGTATTTGGTTAAGCTAAATTCCTTTGATGCAAGAATCTTAGAAAATGTCTCATTTATTTATATTTATGGTGAATGAAGTGGCTCCTTTAAAATGTCTAGAAATGAGAAATCTTACGCTACCAGAGTAACAACTTTAAAAACATCTTTTTTTGCAAAAAGAGAAATTATGGAAGAAAATACTGTATTTTTCTGTCATATACCAACAGGACTGGGGACAATGGAAAGCAAATTCATTAGGAAGCCATCCAAATTTACATTTTTTTCACATTTTCATATAATTAATCCTGCCTTATTTCATTGCATATCTGTTCTCTTGAGTCTTGTTAAGAAGCCTATTTAAATGTACATACCGTCAAAAGCAGTAACAGGTTGTCCTCAAGAGAGATTCTGATTGCAGTGTGTACAACAATAATAATAATCGTCAGAGATTGCTGCAGGTCTGCCATGATTTGGAAGCTGTCAATGCTAGTGCAGATATAGTTAAGGAAAAGGTATAAGTGATACATTGTCAGAGTCTGGTAATCATCTGAATTGTTAATAGAGCTTGGTTAGGCGCTACTATTTGAAAAATTAGAAGAGTAGCAACAAAAACATTAGTATTTATCTGTTTTACTGTTTGTTTTTAATCAAGTGGAATGCAGCACTGCTCCTCTGTCTCTGGGAGTAAGTTTGCGTTATTGATCATTTCTATTGTTTGTTCCAGTCACAGTAACACTTAAGTAATAACGCACATCAAATCAGGACCATTGTACTAAAGCAGCAGGAGAAAATTTCCCTGTAAAGAGCACGGTCTAGCTCACTGGTGTGAATGGGAAGTATATGGGAAGTAAGTGAAAACAAATGTTATGAGATCTATTTTTTCAGACTGAGAAGTTTTGAAATTTCAAGCAACTTTTCAGTTTATAGCCATAAGTATCAGACTGTGTGTTGCTTCACAGAGCAACGCTGAAAAACCCAGTTTTGCAATATTTCTGATTATGCACTTACTAAGTACTGAGAAAATTTGAGACAGGCAGGTGAATACAGAGTAGACTTCTTCACTTGAAGTGAGTAATGTGTGTATACACACATCACTTTTTTTTTTCTTCAGTAGAAATGAGTAGGCATTCATTTTTTTTATCACTGTTTTAACATTTTTGCTTCATTTAAGAAAGGATTTTTTTGGAGCTTCACACTGTTTTACTGAGAATCTGTCTTGTAAAATTGTTTTCTTCGGTTTTACAACATACAAATCCCATTTCTTTGCTCCAAGTTGATATAAGCGCATGTAACAGCTGTGTTCTTTATTGGAACAAGAAATGCGGAGTGTTGAAAAAATTTCTTACGTGGGAGCTGTCCTTGCAATTGGAGCTGCTGTTGGGATTTTCATAGCCAAATGGGCCATCTTGAATGTGTACTTTTCTGTATTATAGTACTGGGACAGGAAACAATGAAAGATTTTCCTTTCTGATGCAGGGGCAGGACTGACCAGTCAGTGAAATCAGTATAAGTCCTTCCCTTGACTTCAGTTATGAAAGATGGTGGTCTTATACATGGACTTGACTATAACCTGCTTTGTGCCTTTACGTATCACCCACACATAGCTCTATGTGTTTTGGGGATAAAATCTCATATTTGTGAAGTGTCATTCACTGTTTCCTTTAGTTCTGCTAAAAGATATAGTGAAAAATCAAGTCCAGTAATTTTTCCTGCTTTGCTAGAGCACAGAAGATACAAGTATGGTAAAAGTGGAAATAAACTTCACCAAATACAGAACTGAGAGCCAAGGCACTATTTGGTATTTATCAGGAAGAAACAGCAGGCTATGCAATCCTAGATCACAGAATCACAGAATGGTCAGGGTTGGAAGGGACCTCTGAAGATCGTCTAGCCCAACCCCCCTGCCAGAGCAGGTTCACCTACAGCAGGTTGCACAGGATGGCGTCCACGCGGGTTTTGAATGTCTCCAGAGTTGGATACTCCAGCACCTCTCTGGGCAGCCTGTTCCAGTGCTCTGCCACCCTCAAAGTGAAGAAGTCCCTCCTCATGTTTAGGTGGAACTTCCTATGCTCAAGTTTGTGCCTGTTACCTCTTGTTCTATCACTGGGCACCGCTGAAAAAAAGACTGGTCCCATCTACTTCGATCCCTCCCTTTAAGTATTTATAAGCGTTGATAAGATCCCCCCTGTAGACTAAAAAGACCCAAGTCCCTCAGCCTTTCCTCGTAAGAA